>OZ020521.1:26262703-26797957 GCA_963971425.1 Bryoerythrophyllum caledonicum
CACTGTCTGCACGCGCGCGACCCTGTTGACGACGTGTCAGCCACGTAATCGCCTTCGTGGCAGTGGGTAAATTGATTTACCTCGAGTCATGGTCAAACTAGGGTTGACCCTTATCGGACGGATAGCAGCCTCTACCGGACGGACAGCCGGACGGACGGACACTACCGGACGGACGGACGGCCGAACAACCCTGTACGAACGGGAGCTCCCACCTAGAGGTCTGTTACGCTCAACCAACCAGACATTGTAAACGTCCCTAAGGCAATGATGGAAGAGACTCACACCGTTTAAGAAGACTTGTTGAATAGGCCAGGACTTAAATGAGTACCTCCACTCATCAGGAGCTTCCTCCAGAACAAAAGTACTGGACACCTGTACTACAACATTCGAATCCCCAAGAGGACCAGAAGAACCTAGAAGTGCACTGGACCGGACATTGCGAACCAACCCCTCCGCAACGCAAACACCCGAACCATTGTGAAGCGAAACAGTCATCCCGACCCAGAGACGGCGAGGAATATCATCAAACTCACGAAGGTCAGGGTTCACGGGAGCGTCAACATGAACATTGTCGTCCTCCGAAGACGACATTCTGCATTCCAATGAGGTAAATATTAAATAACCCTGCCAAATAAGAATGGGTGAATACCTTGTAGGAATAGACATCAATGAAGAAGCATATGAAGAGGGTAATTAAGCTCAAATCGAGGTAAACTCTGGTGCTTGAAAATACATTTGATTCAAGTGAATTGACATTGAAGAACAGGCAAATTTAGCTCGACTCGAGGTAAACTGATGCGGTATTATGTGACATGTAGAAAATTTAATGCGATTAGTTTCAATCCGAATATGAAATTATCTCACCCTCGATTGTGACAATTTAGCCGATCCGACCTGATTTAATGACTATAAGATGCAATGTCATTTTATCCCGAGTCGAGTTAAAAAGACATAGAAAATAAGGTAGAACAGTTTAGCTCGAGTCGAGATAAACTGTCCTTCGAAAGAAGGTAAGACAGTTTAGCTCGAGTCGAGCTAAACTGTCGAAACATTATAGTAGGACAGTTTAGCTACATACGAGCTGCACTGTCCTACACTATTGAATCGACAGTTTAGCTCAACTCGAGCTAAACTGTCTTACCTTCGTTCGAAGAACAGTTTTGCTCGACTCGAGCTAAACTGACAGTAATGATATTGACCAACAGTTTAGCTTGAGTCGAGCTAAATTGTCCTTCGAAAGAACGTAAGACAGATTAGCTCGAGTCGAGCTAAACTGTCCTTCCGTGATTCTCGGCGCCTTTGTCGGGATTTGTATGGGAAAACTCTTCCGCCTATGAATCTGACTCTCTGTATATTACAACCCAAATCTTTCCGTTAGTCGTCAAGAAACTCTCACTGATGCTTCAAAATCGCAGTAGCAGCTAGAACCAGCGCAATAACCCTACACATTGTCACATCCTAATTGCTAGAGACTGTGCACGGAGAATGCAAGAAGTATACATTGTGTACCTTATGAAGAAGACAACCGGTATGTTGTTGCCTCACCTGCTCAACCGTGCGCAACCTATAGGTGTTGCCCTCTTCAAGCTCCCACAGTCGTACTACCTCCAAGCCTCTCCACAACAACCTTGCACAACACCCAAAGTGAGAAGGAAACAAATGAAGAAAGTTTTCGAGGATCGGCGAGGTCACTCACGGACACACGACCGTTTCAGAATTGGCGGGAGGAAACTTCAGAATTGGCAGGGGGGGGACTTTTTCACAGCCCCTAAAAAGTGCAAATTCGAAATCTTAGCGGGAAACTGAATCAACTATTTCCCGGTTGACTAAAATAAGGAAAGGTCAATACCTCGAATATACTCGCACATGCGAGTTATATACACGGTTTTAGGGTAACGCTCAGGGTTTTGGATAGGTCTAGGTTTAGGGTTTAGGTTTAGGGTTTAGGGTTAGGGTTTAGGGTTTGGAGTTTTGGGTTTAGGGTTTGGAATTTAGGTTCAAGTTTAGGATTCACGGTTTAGGATCCTTGGTTTAGGTGTCATCTTCTGATGTCAATTCATTTCAATATAATAATACTTTGAAGATTCATGATATTGACAATTCAACCAAGGTATAGGAAAATGTAGAGAAGATATTGAGATGATTAGAAATAGTTTTTATTACAATCCAAATAGGACTTATCTATTATGTTGAAATCAAAGACCTTAACAAACAAGTAGCATTTCAAAAAAAAAAAAAACATATTATATGTGCACGTGTATTTTTAGCCAAAACAAATGTACTCAAACATGCTTTGGACATCATTTCTTTGGGGTTTTAAAAATGTGCGTCATGTAACTATTTCGTCATCAATTTAGAATGTGCATTCTTTGGCAAGAATCCCAATGTCCCCATGGTCTGGATTTGCAATTGAAATTGGTTACTTTCCACTTAGAGGTACTCAAAGACTTGAAATGTGCGCAAACTAATATTTCAATTAAAATATCTTATTCTTGAGTTCACATTGTATTTTCATGACTTTAGGGTGTGGCAATCTAAGCATGACATAAAAGATGGAAGATTTCTTGACCATATACAATTTATTTCATGTTTTGACGTGAAATTGAAGACTTTGTCATTTGTAAAACATAGAGAGTGGAACAATATTAAAAGATTTAAATAAGAAACGGAGAGACCTCCTCATGACAAAAAAAGGATAATCAAAATATAAAATATAACTAATACAAAGTGTATCACTTAGTGCATCAGGCATAATTTAATGTTCGTAATGTAAGTAATTTTGAATTTATTTATACATGCAAAAATGGAATAATTAGTTTTTGAGCACGTTCTAGTGGTCGCAAATTATATTTTAAATTCTCAAAATTTTGTAGAAGGATGATAAAAGTAATGAGGCATATTTATAAGTAATGTATTTTCTCAATGAGAGGCATATTTATAAGTAATTTATTTTCTCAATGAACGTCTTCATTAAAAGTTATGCAAGCCAAAAGAGAAACTTCTCGATTGCCGGCACATCGAGCAACCTAAAAAACCTTTTGCTATGACACAGTATGGAATGTGGTATTTTCAATACATAGAAGTAATATTAGAACAAATGATATTGTGAAAAAGTATGTTATTTTTCTAGTGAAAAATAAGATTACATATTCATTCATCTATTTTTTACATTGTCACATATTATTGATTTAGGGTACCAAGAATACTTAGACTTCATATCCACTAAAAACTAGGGGATCGTCATATTTTTTTGTTTTTTAATATTACTATTGGAGATTTAGATCCACATATTTTGAAAATCCTTTTAAAATTCAAAAGATTACTATTCCACTTGTGAAATACTTAACCATAAAGAGAAGTACGGAGTTCAAAATGATTGTTTGTAGAAGTGGAAATACACATTGCACATACATCAGATCGGTTTTTAGCAGAGGTGTGCACCATCACTACATGCAGTGAACTAAAAGGAGTGTGTGCACACACTTTAGCTCCACTCGTGCTAACGTGTGCCTCATCACTAGGTGCAGTGAACTAAAAAGATAATATGCACAGATTAGCTCTATCAGAGCTAAATTGTGCACCATCACTAAATGGAGTGGATTAGAAAGCAAAAATGCACTATGTAGCTCCAGTATACAGAAGATGGCTTCTACTGTAGTGGACACTAAATAGGAATGCACACAGTAATTGTAAAATTTACAATAAGTGTAGTGACAAAACTATATTACACTAAATGCCAACTACTACACTAAATGTCTATCCTAGGAAATAGTGGAACATAAAGTTTTTTACTTGTGGACAATTACTGTAGGGAACCTTAATCATGATTTGATTACATCTTGAGCATCATAGTAAAGAAGGGTTGAGTGCATGTAGAAAATGAAGAATTTGCAAGAAAGAGCCTGGGAATAAGCGGACGTAGGTATGGAGCAAAAGGAAAATATAAAAAATTGGACAAAGTAGAATGTAAAATATGGAGGGAAAATGAAACTACAAGTAGAAGACTGGAAATATAAGAACATTCTTCTGGAAACGAAAATGAGAAAAGAAAGGAATATTGGAAAAGGAAAAAACTTAAACATACAATAAATATAGGAATACAAGTAAAATACTCATTAGATATCCATCACATAATACGCATTCAATGTGCATTACATATTCAGTAAATATTAATTAAATACTCATTAAATATTCAAATACACATTAATTTTACATTAGAAATTTATGCAATATTCATTAACTATTCATTAACAGTGCATTAAATACTCTTTAAATAATCATTAAATATATAAATATTAATAAACTATCATAAATATACTTTTAAAACTTCCAACATTCAATAAATAAAATTCCAATATTCTTTAATTGTGCATAAAAGTTACAGATATATCAATATACATGAATTATCCTCTAAAAAATCATTACAAAGTCATTAGTTATTGTCTAAATATTTGATTACACATTAAATATTCATTAGATAATATTAAATAATGTAAAGGAAATGCAAGAGATGGGAATGAGAATAGTTGTGGATAAGAGGATAAGAAATTGAGGTTGAAGATGAGACGAAGAATAAATGCATGGCGACCGGTAGGCGGAAGACTTTGAGCTTATACTATTTATCAAGTATCAAAATTGTGTGCTAGGGAAGAGTTTTGATAGAGGGCCATTACGAAATGAACTACAGTAGGTGAACGAATGAGGGATAATATTCAGGACAATGGTGGCTAAAACTAGTTGCCAACTTGTTGACAAATAGTGTACTAGAAAAAGATAATCTCCACCGGGGCCGATTGACCGGAATGCAAGAATAAACACGGTAAAGCCGACTCCGTGAGGCCTAGGCCGGTGTCCCGGCCCACTGGAGTGGCGGCACCGGTTCCTCTAAATAGTAAATTTACAAAAAGTACAGGGGACACCAAAATTCCCCGAGAGCATGTGTTCAAGCATGAAATTACACGAGGGAATTAAAAGAAATCAATAAAAACCTCCAAAAAAATTAGCCTACTATGGCGTTAGTGCTGGGCGCTGGCGTTCCCTCACAGTGGCCAATTCGGGGACGGTGCGGGGGGAAAAGGGTGACCCCCCTCACTTCATCTCAAACTTGGGCACCTTCCCGCTGGCGTGGAAAATTCTCTGTCAGGGGTGGAGATGCTCTAACAACTGTATTTGTACCGTTACAGTAAAAGCAAAATGAAGTGAAAAGTATATTTTATAATTATACAATTACAGGATGTGGTCTTAACATACTTATTGTCTGTTCGATTGTCATAGAAAATAATATCAAACTCATAAAAAAGCAAAACTTGAATTCAAAGTAATAGAATCTTAAAATCGTAGCTTTAAAACTCTCTTAAGTGTGCTTCACCTAATAATTGGTGTAGGAGGAACTTATATATATCGATGGTAATGAATTTACTCCTTGTGTAATGCAAAAATTGAAATCGAGTGAAGTGAAAGCCAGCTGATCCACTAAGACCATGAAAGAAAACTAAACACTAAATACTATAAACGTTCACTTTCGTCCAATTTAAATTTGTGTATTATTGAGAAAATGTCAATTTAGAAGTTTTAATTGAGATTATACGAATGAAATTGGAAATAATCACTTTTCTTTGCTACCTGTTCGTTGCCCCAAAATATGCAAAATTGTAGTGTTAATGGCTCCGAAAAATTGTGTTGGAAATTTACGAGTACACGAATACTACAGGCGCATAATATCTTGAACTTATTCTGGTAAAATTAAATTGGCTTCTTAAAAGTCCAGGTATCAGTAACGAAGGTGAATGATTTGTGGAGCATCCGGCATAATACCCGGGAGTTACACCCCAATATCGCCAAGGGTATCCCGAGGGTATCTCGGGACCACCAAACGGCCATAGGGTTTCGACCCTCACGGCTTTAGGTGGCCCAGAAACTTCCCCACGAAGTCGTGGGGCGAGCCATTTTTCTATTCTTTTCGTTGCAGTCCAGGTTTTCCGTGTACTTCCAATCGTTGTTGTTTTCTGAGTTTTGTGAGTTGATGTGTTGGTTTGTGTTAGTTTCGTTATCTACAGAGATTGTTATGTTTGTGTACACTGTAGCGCTGCGTATAGGCTTCCGTGTGCAATTTACTGGAGTCTAGGGTTTCTTGCGCACAGGGTTTGTAGGACGTGCGATTTGTTGTTGTGTGACTTCGTGTACACTGTAGCGCCAGAGTTTAGGGCTATTTGCGTGAGATTGTGTGAGATTTGTGAGTTTTTGCGAGTGTGTGTGAGTTTCTGTGAGTGTGTGTGAGTTTCTGTGAGTTTCTGTGAGCGTGTGTGAGTTTGTGTGAGTGTGTGAGTTTCTGTGAGTGTGTGTGAATTTCTGTGAGCGTGTGTGAGTTTCTGTGAGCGTGTGTGAGTTTCTGTGAGTGTGTGTGAGTTTCTGTGAGTTTCTGTGAGCACGTAGAGTCTGCAACGGCCGTGCGTGGAGGATTGACGTGAACAAGTAACAAGACTTCCAGCTTTTCCAGTCGGATTTCTCAGTTTTAAAGGTAAGTGCACTCATTCAGTCTTGCATTTCTTTTGATATTTGTGTAGTTTTGCTTTTGATATGATGTGTTGAAACATAATATATGTGTAGCATTGCTTTTGATGTATGTGTCACCACGTAGATGAGAGTGTGTATTGGTTTCAATGTGCTGGTTTGAATGTGGTGATTTGAATGTGGTGGTTTTGTGGTGGTTTGTGGATATTTGTGGTGGTCTGTGCTAGTTTAAATGTGCTGGTTTGTGCTGGTGTAAATGTGCTACTTTCTGCTAGTTTGAATGTGCAGGTTTCAATGTCATTGTTTCAATGTGCTTAATTCAATGTGTTTATTTCAAAGTGCTCAATTTCAATGTGCCCATTTCAAAGTGTTGATTTCAAAGTGTTGATTTCAATGTGAAAGATTTCAATGTTTTGATTTCTATGTGCTACTTTGATTGATTTTGTGTGTGGGTTTGTAATTGTTGTTGCAGGAAGTCTAGTTCCAGCAGAATTTGTCTGGGATTAAGGTTCATAAGCAATGGCTGAAAGGTAAAATCCATACTCTCACCCAGGAGCCCTAAACCCTACGCCTTCAGTATCATATAACGAATGACGAATCTCTACAATCTGCGATAAATACGCTATTCATTGAACACAGTTTAGCTCGAGTCGAGCTAATGTGGGAAATCCATATTGCACTATTGTCCACACTTTAGCTCGACTCGAGCTAAAGTGTGCCTCCACTGTGCACTAATATCCACACTTTAGCTCGAGTCGAGCTAAAATGGGACTTTTCTGTGCACCTTTGACCACACTTTAGCTCGAGTCGAGCTAAAGTGGACCTTTTCTGTGCACATTTGGCCACACTTTAACTCGACTCGAGGTAAAGTGTGATCAATGAAGCAAACACGAAAGCGCACTTTCGCGCAACTAGAGCGTAAGTGTGCCAAATGTGCACAAAAAAGTCTGACTTTAGCTCAACTCGAGCTAAAGTGTGGACTATAATACACTATCGAGGTCACGTAATAGCTCGACTCAAGCTAAAATGTACGACTGCGTACGTCTTCGGTTGCGCTAAAAGCGACTCCTCGAAATAAAATCTTAATATAAACTCTAAAACACTGGGTTTAAGATAAAACATGGCCTCTCTGTAAAGCCTACACACTTTACCTCGAATCGAGCTAAAGAGTGAGACAATAAACATAAAGAACAACTCAAACACAACAACATTCGGACTTTACACAGTCCAAATGTATAGTAATCCAATGATACCGACGACCCAACTCATGTCCACTTCTCGTTATATTTTCACATGTGTGCAAGAGCTTTAGTCTCGCTTCCACCACTTGAGAACCTCAAAGAGTGATGTTCGTGAGTGATTGAAGCGTGAACTGAAGCTCTTTCGCAGTTCTGAGAGTTAAACGAGAAATAGCCATGATTTGAATAGAAATGTATAGGAAAGTCGTTTGAATGAATACTGCAAGTGTCAGAACTGTTCAGCTATGCATTCCATGCATGAGCACTTTAGCTCGAGTCGAGCTAAAGATGAAGCTAAAACTTGAATACAACATTGATACATTGGTGTAATTGCAGTCTCCCAACTCAACTCACGTCTCCTTTCCGTTCACCTCTCATAAATCGTGCAAGAGCTTCAGTCCCGCTTCAACCACTTGAGAACCTCAAAGAGTGAGGTTTGTGAGTGATTTAAGGGGGAACTGAAGCTCTCCCACATTTCTGAGAGTTGAACGAGAAGTAGGCATGAGTTGATTGTAAGCGTCTAAGAGAACGTTCTAATTGACTAAATTTTGTTGCAGAGTATTACTCACATACTTGAATAACGGTACACTTTAGCTCGAGTCGAGCTAATGTGTGACCTCGTCGTCCTAATCGGATGATCATTAAAGCAATCTAATATCTTTGCTCTGTTTCGTGTTTGTGCAGATCTGAGAGGGATAGGATGGTGTCGCAGCTGCAGCACTTCTTCCAGCCAAAGCCTGTCGACGTTGACGATGACGATGGAGACGACAACAACCACTTGGATTGCTGGGAGCTGAAGGACCCATCGATGACACTGAAGTGGACACCTCTGTGGGCGACCTGTACGGATCATTTAGTGTTTGGTCAGACCTTCGCTGGTGCTATCGTCGATCCCCAGCACATCGACTTCAAGACCAGAGTTACTGATGTAGTCCACGAAGATAACGATCACGTTAAGTTGTCGTGTGAGACGACCACTGAGTCCTTAGATCCGTATTTCTTTACTATTATAGTAAACAATAGTTCATCTCCCTTCTGTATCCTAGATTTAGTCGATTCTCTTAGGTCTTCCAAATTTGAGGAAATAGTGACTCAGGTCGAGCATGAGATCTCCCTTAAGAAATGGGAGACTAGTAGTGGACAGCCACTGAAAGCAAAGGTTGTGGCTAATAAACTGCGCGTCATTCTATCTAGAATGAGTACCTTTGCCGCTCTAGATAAGGCCAAGAATATCGCGGCAAGACGCCCGATAGAACTTTCAACGGTTTCGGGGGCCGTGACCGGTAGCCAGGACATGAGTCAAGCATTGATACGGATTAGAACTCCAGGTGCGAGAACAAATCGAAGCACTCTGCTCAACACGTTGTCTGCTTCCCCCGTCAAGAAGCGCTCAGCTGCCAAGAAGCCGGAGACCTCTTCAAGAAAGAAGTCGAAGCTCGTATCGAAGGAGGAGCTAGCCAATTCGATGGCCTCTGCACTCTCGGAGCTCCCCAAGGCGCTCGGATATGGAGAGACAATCGACTACATCAACGTCCAACAGATTTACCAAAAATTCTGGACGGAGTGTCAGAGCTGCTTTTTCAAAGGAGACAGAGAGATGAAGATCGAGCTTGACGTGTTGAGGTTGCATAATGCACCGCCGGAGTGAACGATCTGTGCGTTCGAACCTCGGGGAATGGAGGAGTTGAAGCATTATTACCTCGTAATGCCAGACAAGACGCAGAAGCAGACTCTCTACGTCATGCCAAAGCTCAACACTATGCCGACGACTGTGGAGGAGCTCAGCGACTGCGACTTCTACATCATCAACGGCGAGCACAGTGTTGCTGCCTCAAAGGAGATGATAAACGGCAACATTCCGGAGGTGATGAGAAGGCACTTCCGAACATGGCAATGTTACATTGTCTGGACGCAGGATCCGGAGAAGTTGAGGAAGATTTCCGCGTATTATAATCGCGTGAATCATTTGGTCCAGTTCAAGCCGACGTGGGCAACAAATATCCTCGGCTCCCGTGCTTTGTGGATCCAAGCTGGGAGACCAATGCCGAAGCACTCCGCCACAGGCGATCGCGGGTCTCACAAGTCAGGTCGGAGATCGGTAGCGGAGATTGCAAATGACAAGAGGTTTGAGGTAATATATCTTAACTAATGTCACGCACTTTAGCTCAACTCGAGCTAAAGTGCAAATGCGCTCTGTATCTGTACAGTCATATGTATAGATAAGAAATCGTCATTGTCTGCTCATGGGTTGCAAGTTAGCTCGACTCGAGCTAACTTGCAGTATTTGGACCCTACTGGACATGTTTGTATTCCTGCTTTATTGTATATTCAAACGACCCTTTTATGTTCTGCGCAGCCATTTCTTAACGCGGTTCGCGAGCGCTTCGCAATGATCGACGTTGCGAAGAGCCAGGCGGCGCTCAAGAAAGCCGGGAAGGCGAAGGAGCTTTCAATTACAAACGAGGTGAAGATCATCACCGGGACAGATGAGACCTTCGAGCTCTGGTCCGATGTCATCTCTTCTGCGGCGCATGGTGATCTCATCAACGTCGATTCAACTTCGACGCCCTTGGCAAAGTTCAAGGACGCGAAGTCGTGGGTTCCTAAGAAAGACGGGATCCTGACGCGCGAGTTCTTCAAGTTTCTCGGCAACATGACCGAAGCCGATCACGCGAAAATGTGCAAGCACATTCTCAATCGATCAAGGCCATCTCGGAAACTGCCCTACCCTAAGGTGGTCATCAAGCTGCCAAATTCTGCGCTGGAGGATTGCTATACAGCCCGGGACTGGGTGGATCGGAGGAAGAGGAAGGAGGTTGCTCGGATGGAGCTTCAACTGATCACGCCGGAGCTGGCCATCTTCAACAGCACTAGAGCGTATAGACGTTGAAACTGGTGGACGTTCAAGAAGAACTACAACGTCAGCAAGGCCTCAAAGCGTGCCCTCTTGGATTGGGGTCCACCGGATTCCTACTACAAGGATTCGAGGCAGACGCAGTTTCGCAACTGCAAATGTGAAGATCTCTCTCTCTACGCGAAGGAGTTCTTCAGAGTCTTCATCAATGTGCGGTCGCGGTTCGTTTCACCAGTAGGAGCCCTGCACTTCCGTTCTTACAAGGCGGCAACGAATTCGCTCGAGACGTGGCCTTCGGATTCGTGGCGCAACCTGGGCTGCAATATGAAGCTCGGCATCATCGACTTCCGGAACATCCCTGGGTTCTCAAGGACGTCATCGTCGTCGTTGGAGAGGCCCTTCTTCGACGAGTTCATGACCATTTTTCGCATCGAAAGGGCAGCCTCCCCTCACCTATCTTCCAGCCTGGCTCTTCATTTGCGGCAACGAGCAGTCACACCTTCAAGTGGCAGCGTTTGCTGAGGGCCCGTCCTTGTGCCATGCATACGATGTGCTGCAGTCGAAGTATCTTCCCTCCGAAAACGAGCGCCTCCGAGGATACGTGCCAGAGACCAACAACACTCTAGACCGGGTTCGGCTCTTCTTTCTCTTCAAGAAAGAGCTTGCGGTGATCCCGGCCGTAAAGAAGATCTACGGAGCTCCAGAGCATGTGTTGTACACGAAGCTACGCAAGTAAAACGAGTTGGCGTACTCCATGAATTTGAACGAGCTGAGGATGGAGTTCTTCATCAAGGTCCTGGAGCTGTTCTGCAAGATCTATTGTCCAGCTGTTTCGCGGGACGAAATTATTGACAGCGAGTGTGGTAAGCATCCCTGCAGTTTAGCTCGACTCGAGCTAAACTATTTATTCCCTTTCTGACTGCTTAGTTTCAAAGAGGTCTTATTTATGCTCTTTTGGTGACACTTTAGCTCGACTCGAGCTAAAGTGTCGGCTTTTACTTGTATGATTTTATGGATGTCATTTACTTCGTTCGTATGATTTGAAGTTATAATAGCTGAGTTTTCGTACCAGCAATTGTTTGTAGTGAGTTTAGCTCGACTCGACCTAAATTGAATCTTGTTCAATCCATTGGTGTGCAGATGCTGGACCTGGAGGCATTCTGCATTTCTCACGACACCGATGAGCAGGATCTCAACGACACCTTCGAGGTCGCCTTGACGTTGGATCGAGCCGATTTCGATATTTCTGCGTATCACGTCAACTCGGAGATCTTCCCAGAGCTTGGAGATGCCGTTGGAAAGGGGAAGGGGAAAGCCATTATTGACCTCGGCGATGAGGAGGAAGATGCGGAGCCGAGCGTTGTGGTTGCGTGCCCGATCTCGAGCACCGTCACTCCGGATAATAAGTCCCAGGACGACTTCGTTGACGCTACTCCGCCTGAGTTTCAGAGTGCCTCTCAATCTGAAGTAGGAGACACAATCGCATCCTCGCGACAACGACTCGACTTCCCGGAGTTGGATTCGTTGGAGATTTCCGACAGGCCTCATTGAGCTCCCACCTTGGGCGCTTCAACCGCTCGCCTGGCGGCCAAGAAGAGGAAGGTTGCTAGCGCGAGCACGCGCTCTCCGTTGGCTATCGCGAGCAGCGCTCAGGATGACAGCAGGTTGATCTCCCTTGAGAAGAAGCTCCAAGAGGAGGCCACCCGGATGAGGTTGATGGAGCAGCGGCTTGCGGAGCGCGACGAGGAGCTCAGGGATCTGCAGCGGAGGCGTGACGATGAAATGAAGAGAGACCAAGATCAGAGGCATGCCGAGATGATGCTCATGATGCAGAGATTCATGTCGGCTAATTTGCCTACTGCCGCCACAGCACCGTCCATAGTTATTGCTGCAATCCTCCAGCCTCCCGCATCACTGGACGGCGGGTCTGCGAGTCCGTCTCGCGATTTGCAGCTACCATATCCGTCGGGTACCTCCCCCGTCTCCAGTGGGGCTCAATTGCTTCCTGTTCTCCCTTCCGCATCGGCCCGCCCCTCTTCCCCTCCGAAGTCGCCCGATCGGGACGAGTCTATCGCAGATGTCCCCAGGTCATCGTCAGGTTAGTGTAACGTAGTTGCGAGTGTATAGAGGCAGAACATTTTGTAAATGTCCAATTTTGTACTCTAGTATTTATTTTGTTAATATTACAGTGCACGGCGAGCACTTCAGCTCGACTCGAGCTAAACTGCTTGACATCTAACCACTGTGACTTGTATCCGTGTCCTTTGTGCCCATCCGCTGATAGGGTGAAGTTGTTGAATTTTTCCAGATCTAAGTTTCGATGATGACGCGATTGCTCAACCCGTCATAGAAGAGGTCGTCCAAACTGCAGTCCCAGTCATACAAGAGGTCGTCCAAGTTTCAGCCGTGCTCGTAGACGAGATCAATCATGATTCTGAGCCACCTCTTCTTGTCCCAGAACCGTGCCCCCAAATGGATGTCGGGCACTCCGGGCCCCTTGATAGCATGCAGGGTTCGTTGGGATGGATGGGTGCCCGAGTTGAAATGCTGCAGGACGATGAAGTTCTCGAGGTATTCTTCTAACTCTTTTCGAACTCCACTCATTCCCCCATCACTCCTTCCCACCATTTATCTCTTTCGTTCTACGTATTGTTGATTCGTCGTTGCTAATGAATCTGTAGTAATATTGGTCGTTCTCCTGGCGTTTCCGAACCAGGTCGGTGAGGCATCAATAAATGATGCCAATAATCTAGAAGAAATACCTAGAGTCCAATCAGATATCGAGGGCAGGTGGTTGAACATTGTGCTGGACCTCAATGGGATTCTATGCACGTGTGAGCCGTCGTGGCAGGCTAGAGGATCCAAGGACTCTATCCCGTCCATTCACTCGGCTTCGCTGCCGGCCGAAGTAGGCCCTAAACTAGTTCAAGTGCGCCCTGGTTGTGCTGAATTCCTTACGAAGTTGTCTAAGATTGCCACCATCACGATCTGGAGTTCGATGATGGAATCTACAACGCGTCAGATATGTAATTATCTTTTTCAGCATAGTTCTTCGTACCCTCTCAGGATCTTTGGTCAGGAGAGTTGCGATAGGGTTCTCGAGCGTAGAGTCGGTAGCAGAACATTCTACATGAAGGAATCTGGCACTCAGAAGGACATCTTCTTGAAGACCTTATCAAGCCATCTCTTCAATAGGTTGGGTCGTGAGTATACTCCGGCAAATATGCTTGTCATTGACGACAATCCGATTAAGCACATGCTCAATTTGTCGGAGAACGTCCTTCTTCTTCCATCATGGTCGCACAAACATGTTGGCGCGAGAGACGACTCTGTATTGTTGGAGGAATTGCTGCCATATCTCTCTGACCTTCATCAGTTTCCGGGTGGTCTAGCGCAGTACCGGGCCGAACATCCCTCTGGCCGGGAGATGTTTTATAATGATCAGAAGACGTGTGGGCAGTCTGCGAGTATCTGGAACGCAATCCAAGCATTTCAGAATCTCCGCTCTTAATGCCGTTGGGAACGCTTAGATGCCTTTTACACTTTAGGTCGGATAGAGCTAAACTGTATCGATTGACTGCAGCTCGATGTTATAAATTTTGTTGGACCATTTTTTGTGTATATTTTTTTTATAAATGAAACTGAGATGTTTCACCGCTTTGTTTGTTGTGGGAATTGGATATCTACTGCTGATGGAATGTCGTGCTATTTTGAATGATTGGAATTTTCATCTATTGTTCTAAGGTATATGAGTGTCGCTGTGGTTGAAATTTCTACAGGACTGTGACTGTCGGGCGTCCGTGGATTCCTTGCTAGGGCCTGAGGAGTTCGTCCTTTCTCTTCGGAGTAAAGGGCTTTTGTTGCACTCTGCTGCAATCGCGCAATCAACCATGGATTATTTGACCATGGCAGTGGATGACGGAGTTGTTGAAAGCCCTATTGCACGGGTGCCAATTCATAATAGGAACAACTCGCCTTCGCCGCAGTGGCCTCGTTTAGTTCTTGGGTCCCCGCCTTTAAATCCGGATAATTGTACTCCAACAAAGCTTATTCTCTACGACGGTTTAAGGCATGGTACTTCCCAACGCTCGCTTGCGGTGCGTGTTATGACGACCTCCAATTTATTGCACTATTGCGATGTTTTGGCCTAGACAATTTTGGTTTGTTGTTGAGCTACATTGCACTAATGTAGTTTTGGTTCATTTGAGCTTGTTTTTTTGTTGGGGGTTAAATGTGCTCTGTGGATCTTTCCTTCTGCATTTTAGCTCCATTCGACCTAATGTGCGCTAGGATGGATCTCAATGATTAAATTTTCATGTATGTTGTGTAGGAGTATTCGACCTAAAGTGTATTTCTTTGGATTGTGTGTGGCGCCTATTGTGCAGGAACCATTCGGTAAATGTCTCCGTCCCCGAACTTTGTCAGGAGATGCTGCTAGAGGCAAATGCTCTCCTTACCCCACCCGCCGGCACTCGCTGTCCAAATCAAACAGTGACGAGGTGCGTAGGCGGGGTTTGCAGCGTCTTCTAGAGAGTCCATTAATGTAAGAGAATGGCGCAACATGGTCAAGGCAACGTCAGAGGGCTTTTTGAAGACGCGTATAGAGGCTTATGGTGGAACTCCGTAGACCATTTGATTAGTGATAGGACGATTGTGTTTTGCCTCGGGGTGAATGATTGTTGTTTGTGATTTTTTTCATGAAGTTTTAAATAAAGCTTGGAATAATGGAACATGCTTCTTTTAGCGTTACCATTTTTTGGGACATTCGGCTAATTTGGTCCATCCATGTAATGAAATATAGTATTCTTGGTGCATTGTTGATATGCTTTGCACCTACAATTGTCTATATATATTGATACTTTAAAGATCATATATCTTCAAAATCATGGAAATCTCCCATTATAACGAATATGGTGTTATATTGAAATTTCTCTCCCAGTAGTGAATGAAACTAGTGCATGCAGTCATCAGTAGTGAATGAAACTAGTACTATGACTCCATGCAGTCATCAGATTATATGAGTGACTATGTGTAGTGAAGCATATTTGACTTTACAGTGTCGTATTAGCTCACATGAGTATGATGCAATACAGTCACAACCACATCACTATACGTAGTGATCAAACCACTGCTACATTCTCAAAATACCTCACTACAATTAGTCATGTCCATCTCATGATTTCAGCATTGGAGACTATGTATAGTCACTTCGATGTGGCTGTACAGAGTCGTATTATCCCAAGTCTATGTATGACATAATGCAGTCACCACCACAGTACTATGTGTAGTGATAAAACCGTTGATGTGATCACTAATATCTCACTACAATTCGTCATAGCATTTAGAAGCTATTTCAATATTTGTGACTATGAGTAGTCTAATAGAAGTGACTCCAAAGAGTCCTATTCTCCAAACTCAATGTATGACTCAATGCGTGCAAGATCTCATTACTATGCGCAGTGATAAAACCAATCATGTATTAACTGATACCTCACTACATTTAGTCATACCATTTGGAAGCTATTTGAGTATTTGTGACTAGGGGTTGCCAAAAAGATGTGACTCCAAAGAGTCACGTTCTCCCAACTCAATGAATGACTCAATTTAGTCACCATCTCACTACTATGCGTCGTGATAAAACCAGTATTATGTTGACTTATACCTCACTAGAAATAGTCATTCATTCAGTCACTATTTACATATGGATGACTACGTGTAGTCATACATATATGACTATATAGAGTCATATGGACCCAAGTCACACTGCAGGTCCCGTTTTGAGGTCCCAAAATACTGTGGGAACGCAGTATTGGGAATGTGAGCCAAATAAACCACCCCGAATGGGTGGCTTATCTTGAACACAAGACCCTACATATGGGATGCAGCCCCTTGTGCAAACATACTTTAACCATTCATACAAGCATGATGACCCAAGGCGTGGTCACTTAAGAGGGTTCGTTAATAATTAGTGATGTGATGGCTGAATTGAGCCTTAGGTTGAATCCAACCTTTAGACAAGCGTAAATTCCGCCTCAAAGCTTTGTTTCCAATGTTTTAAAGCTCCATTAGGTTCAATTTTGCCTTGTGAACTTGATTAGCACCTTAACCACCACTTCCAGGCCCAAGTGCGACCCCAACAGCAGCAACCAGCAGACATGCTCCTCTTTTTATGTTAAAAGTTTAATTCTTCATTATCTTCGTGATTATGACTCCGTTTTTTACGTTTGTTTTTTGTATTTTTATTAGTTTCTCTTGCTTAACACGATGGCAGCCTTCAATTGATCATTTGACTCGACCCTGGACCTCCCAGCCAGCGACCAGCAGGGCACCTTCAACATATGACTCTATTCAAGATCATGCACCACATTCCTACGCATGTATCACATTCATTCACACAAGAATCCACCCCAGCCTTACTAAGAGTGAGCCTCCAGCTGTGTTCACTTACTAATGGCGCTCTAATCGGTTATTTAGTTGAATATATAGCAAACCCTAATTCTACCGAAAAATTGGCAGCGCTTCTGCGTGGTTTTTGTATTTAGAAAACTAGGGTTCAAGTCATACACATGGAATTGAAGAGGTTCGAGGGAGAAAAGAAAAGGGGCTCCATGAGTTAATTCGGTTCACCCTCCATCCTTAGCCTTCGACTTGCTTTGTCAGCTCGTGATCTTGCTCCTCTTGTTAGTGCTCTTCACTCCGAAGCCCGTATCTTCGTCGTCACAGCTCCGATCCGTACGTTCTTGAGCTTGTTGAAAAGCCAACGTTCTAATCTATCTACTCCTAAAATCTTAGCTCGATTGCACAAGAACTCCACTACTGACCAGGGAAAACCTGAGGCCGTATGAGATCCACCACCGATCCTCCAGCTGGTCGTCCTCACTCCGCCGCTCGTATCTTCGTCGTCACAGCTCTGATCCGCAGGTTCTTGAGCTTGTTGGAAAGCCAACGTTCTAATCTATCTACTCCTAAATCCTTAGCTCGATTGGACAAGAACTCCGCAACAGACGAGGTAAAACCTGAGGCCGTATGAGATCCGCCACCGATCCTCCAGCTGGTCGTCCTCACTCCGCCGCCCGTACCTTCGTCATCACAGCTCCGATCCGCACGTTCTTGTGCTTGTTGGAAAGCCAACATTCTAATCTATCTATTCTTTTATTTTCGCAACGATTGAATCACATTCCAGCCCACAGGAGGGGGAAATCTGAACCCTACCTCTCTCACTCCCACCTCCCACACTTCGAATGAGCGCCCTCCAAGGGGGTAACCCCAAGGCCCTTGCTCCCTTCTTTGTTCCCAAGGTCGTTCTCTTCGTCGTTCACAGCCGCCATTTTGGGTGGGCACATTAATGGTCACACTAAACAATAGTAACTAAAAAGCTAATAAATCACTAGCCACCCTTGCATTCAACACAAGTGGGTGTCCCACTAACCAAGGAATATCTAAATCTAAACTTTGACTCCATGCCACATGTGTGTGCATGATCTCAATAAGTGAGCTATTAGCTAATTTTCAAAGGTGCAAAAATCTAATTTAACCTACCTAAATTGAATTCCCCTTACTTGGGGTAATTCCTAATTTACTTAGTGATTGATGAGGATTCTTTTCCACTTCTTTTTGGACCCTATTGACTACTTTTTTTAAGGGCTTTTAACGCCCCATTCTTTTTTCTTTTCTCCTCACCATCCTCCTTCTTCTTCTCCCATTTTTTTGGTTTCGTGATTTCTTCATCGTGACCGAATATGGTCTACAACTCGATAGGAGGTAAATTCTTCTCCACCACTACTCATTTTAATTCTTTTCTAATTTTCTTTTGTCTTTTTTCCCTTCTCTCTTTGCTTTTCTTTTCTGGTTTATTCCCTTTTTTTTCTTCCTTTTTGGCTAACTACATAAATTCCGCGATTGCCCATAAATGGCTCCTCTTTTAGTGAGGGGAAAGGCCACTTGGCCATTTTAATCAAAAAACCACAAGCTAGTCCATGGGATAACCCATTTTCACCACTCATTAGCCTTAATGGACCCGACGTGAGGTCCATTCATCACCGTGAGCCGTATTTGCGGCTCACAGGGGCCAAAACCAAACATCACCTATGGTCCACCAGAGAACCCTACTACAGTCCATATCCAACCAAGTAGGCTAGGAATATGCCGTGGTTGCATGGGCTCGTCGGAGGATGAATCACAAGAGGTACTATCAAAGGAGCCTCCCAAACGGGTGAGGTTTGCGCCCCACAAGGCGGTGGATCGAGCCCAACCCTTGAAGGTCCACGTTATGCCATTTAAAAGCATGGGACCGGGCCTTTATGAGTGGGTTCCCACCGGGGAATTTGTAGACTGGTTGAGGGAGCACCCTACCTCGAGCGGATGAAGCCATGTCCGTGCACTTCATGGAGAGTGAGCTCATTAGAAGAGAAACCGGGTTGGAACTTAGCCTAGTTCCCCTCCTCGATGACCTAGAACCCTCGGCGGTGCTTGGAATGGATGTGGAGGGCACGCAAGGGGACAAATTGGAGGTTTTGGGAGACGAAGGCCCTCTCAATCCATCTCTCCACTTCCGCAGGACATCCACCGGTATCCTAGCTAGTGGTTCGGGGGCAACATACCCCCAAGTTCCGAATGATTGGTACAAGGGACCTACCCAACAACCACACGTTCATCATGATGATTGGAAGTTGATGGTGGTTTCTCATGAGCAGGATGAGGTCCGTAGTATTAAGGTGGGCGTTCGGTTGACCGAGGAGGAGATGGTGAAATACAAAACACTAGTGGTCGAGTTTGGGGACATTTTTGCGTGGTCGTACAAAGACCTCAAGGGCATTCCCCCGGCGGTAACACAACATCACATCCCCCTTCTCCCAGGCACTACTCCCATTAGACAAAAGGAGCGGCGTATGAATCCTAACCTACAGCTCATTGTCAAGGCCGAATTGGAGAAGCTCCTCCAAGCGGGGTTCATTAAACCCGTAGAGATATCCGATTGGGTATCCCCCATGGTGTTGGTTAAAAAGAAAAACGGAAAGCTACGGGTGTGCATTGACTATAGGAAACTCAACCATCACACCCAAAAAGACCACTTCCCCTTACCATTTATCAACACCATCTTAGAGGAGGTAGGTGGTCATGATCTTTATACGTTTATGGATGCTACTCGGGCTACAATCAAATCTCCATTGCCCCAGAGGACTATCACAAGACCACCCCTCATCACCCTCAAACCAATGGGCACACCGAACGGGTCAACCAAACCCTCGTAAACATCTTGAGGAAAACGGTCAGCGATTCCAAGAGGGATTGGGACACGAAACTCCCCGCCGCGTTATGGGCTTACCGAACCACGTTCAAAGTGGCGACCCATGCTACTCCCTTCTCATTGGTGTATGGCATTGAAGCCATTTTACCCATCGAGTTCGAGATCCCCTCTCTGCGAGTGGCCGTGACCGAACGATGGTCCATGGCCACGTCCTTAGCCGATCGGTTTGAACGATTGGAGGAGCTCGACGAGATGCGCCGGCGGAGCGCCAAAAACATTGAAGCCATCCAACGAAGGAGGAAGATTGCCTTCGACAAACCGAACAAGGTCTGGTCATTGAGACCGGGAATGCTAGTCCTCCTTCAAGACGCGAGGAGATTGGATTTTCCAGGGAAGTTCGATGCTTTGTGGTTGGGACCCTATCTCGTGAAGGAGGTCTTCCCCAACAACTCCGTTCAACTTCAAACCCTGAACGGCGAGGATTTCCCCACGCGAACATCGGGCAACCGATGCAAAGAGTACAAGGTGTGATTTGTTCACGACCTTCACAAGTGGACCTCCACATTTTGGTACTGCCATGGTTCATTCGAACACAAAAAGGTAGATATTGACCGTGTGCCCATGAACAAGAGTGGGTTCTCTGCCTCTTCAAGTTGTCCCAGATGGCCGCCATGTGTGAGCCGCAAAAACGGCTCACGGTGATGAATGGACCTCACGTCGGGTCCATTAAGGCTAATGAGTGGTGAAAATGGGTTATCCCATGGACTAGCTCGTGGTTTTTTGATTAAAATGGCCAAGTGGCCTTTCCCCTCACTAAAAGAGGAGCCATTTATGGGCAATCGCGGAATTTATGTAGTTAGCCAAAAAGGAAGAAAAAAAAAGGGGAATAAACCAGAAAAGAAAAACAAAGAGAGAAGGGAAAAAAGACAAAAGAAAATTAGAAAAGAATTAAAATGAGTAGTGGTGGAGAAGAATTTACCTCCTATCGAGTTGTAGACCATATTCGGTCACGATGAAGAAATCACGAAACCAAAAAAAATGGGAGAAGAAGGAGGATGGTGAGGAGAAAAGAAAAAAGAATAGGGCGTTAAAAGCCCTTAAAAAACAATAGTCAAAAGGGTCCAAAAGAAGTGGAAAAGAATCCTCATCAATCACTAAGTAAATTAGGAATTACCCCAAGCAAGGGGAATTCAATTTAGGTAGGTTAAATTAGATTTTTTGCACCTTTGAAAATTAGCTAATAGCTCACTAATTGAGATCATGCACACACATGTGGCATGGAGTCAAAGTTTAGATTTAGATATTCCTTGGTTAGTGGGACACCCACTTGTGTTAAATGCAAGGGTGGCTAGTGAATTATTGCTTTTTAGTTACTAGTTGTTTAGTGTGACCATTAATGTGCCCACCCAAAATGGCGGCTGTGAACGACGAAGGGAACGACCTTGGGAACAAAGAAGGGAGCAAGGGCCTTGGGGTAACCCCCTTGGAGACGCTCATTTGGAAGAGTGGGAGGTAGGAGTGAGAGAGGTGTGTGATAGGAGCTAGGAAACCGAGAGAGGTGTGTGGAAGGAGAGAGAGAGGTAGGGTTCAGATTTCCCCCTCCTGTGGGCTGGAATGTGATTCAATCGTTGCGAAAATAAGAGAGTAGATAGATTAGAAAGTTGGCTTTTCAACAAGCTCAAGAACACGCGGATCGGAGCTGTGACGACGAAGATATGGGCGGCGGAGTGAGGACGACCAGCTGGAGGATCGGTGGCGGATCTCATACGGCCTCAGGTTTTCCCTCGTCAGTAGCGGAGTTCTTGTCCAATCGGGCTAAGATTTTAGGAATAGATAGATTAGAAAGTTGGCTTTCTAACAAGCTCAAGAATACGCAGATCGGAGCTGTGACGACGAAGATACGGGCGGCGGAGTGAGGACGACCAGCTGGAGGATCGGTGGCGAATCTCATACGGCCTCAGGTTTTCCCTCGTCAGTAGCGGAGTTCTTGTCCAATCAGGCTAAGATTTTAGGAGTAGATAGATTAGAACGTTGGCTTTCCAACAAGCTCAAAAACGCGCGGATCGGAGCTGTGACGACGAAGATACGGGCTGCGGAGTGAAGAGCACCAACAAGAGGAGCAAGATCACGAGCTGAACAAGAGGAGCAAGATCACGAGCTGAACAAGAGGAGCAAGATCACGAGCTGAACAAGAGGAGCAAGATCACGAGCTGACAAAGCAAGTCGAAGGCTAAGGATGGAGGGTGAACCGAATTAACTCAGGGAGCCCCTTTTCTTTTCTCTCTCGAACCTCTTCAATTCCATGTGTATGACTTGAACCCTAGTTTTCTAAATACAAAAACCACGCGGAAGCGCTGCCAATTTTTCGGTAGAATTAGGGTTTGCTATATATTCAACTAAATAACCGATTAGAGCGCCATTAGTAAGTGAACACAGCTGGAGGCTCACTCTTAGTAAGGCTGGGGGTGGATTCTTGTGTGAATGAATGTGATACATGCATAGGAATGTGGTGCTTGATCTTGAATAAAGTCATATGTTGAAGGTGCCTGCTGGTCGCTGGCTGGGAGGTCCAGGGTCGAGTCAAATGATCAATTGAAGGCTGCCATCGTGTTAAGCAAGAAAAACTAATAAGAATACAAAAAACAAACGTAAAAAACGGAGTCATAATCACGAAGATAATGAAGAATTAAACTTTTAACATAAAAAGAGGAGCCTGTCTGCTGGTTGCTGCTGTTAGGGTCGCACTTGGGCCTGGGAATTGGTGGTTAAGGTGCTAATCAAGTTCACAAGGCAAAATTGAACCTAATGGAGCTTTAAAACATTGGAAACAAAGCTTTGAGGCGGAATTTACGCTTGTCTAAAGGTTGGATTCAACCTAAGGCTCAATTCAGCCATCACATCACTAATTATTAACGAACCCTCTCAAGTGACCACGCCTTGGGTCATCATGCTTGTATGAATGGTTAAAGTATGTTTGCACAAGGGGCTGCATCCCATATGTAGGATCTTGTGTTCAAGATAAGCCACCCCATTAGGGGGCGGTTTATTTGGCTCACAGCCCCCCCATTCTACCGTGGCATTAGCAATCCGCAACCAAGGCCTACCTAGTAGCAAGGGGTATGCCTTCTTGTTGGAGTGCATTCGGATGACTTGGAAGGTGAGGGAATACTCTACCCCCCCCGTGGTCACTTTACAACCACTAATTTGGCCTAACGGAGCCTCCGAGCTTTGATTAGCCATGTTGATGATGTACGGTGAAGGTTCTGTGATGTCAAGGCCTAGTTTCTCCATGGTTGAGAGGGGCATGATGTTCAACCCACTCCCACCGTCTACTAGTACATTAGGTACGATCTTGTCCACAATCGGAACCTCGATTTGTACCGCCTTGACCTCGATATTGGGGTGTGCAGATTTAACCCGAGCCGCCAGCCTGACCCTTGCCCTAGGCCTTCGCTTCACCGGGGTACCCGATCTAAGGGACTTCCTCATGGGTGGTGACACCTCTAATAGTTGGGCTATGGTGATGTCCGCTTTGAGGCGACTGAAGTCCGCCCATAAATCGTAAGGCCCCTCTCCCCCTTGCTTCTCGACACGCGGGAACGTGTTTACCTCGGGACTAGGGATTGGTGGACCTTCCCATGGCTCTTGGGGGGTGGACAAGGGTGTTCGAGACCTAGGTATCCCACGGGGGGACTCGAAGTTGGCTCGTTTAGTGCCTTCTACCGCCTCCTTGGTGGTATCGTTTAGGTCAGAGAAGTGAGGTGAATCCTCTTCTGAGGTCTCACTTTCCTCTGGTATAGGTGGAGGGGGGCTTGAGTACCTAGGCTCCCGTCGGCTAGACCGAGTCTGGACTGCCAATGCTGGTAACTCACAAGTTTTTGCTTCCTTGGTTGTGCTCACCTCGTGGAAAACTACATTGAGCTCAATGAGGGAGGGGCTATGGGTGGACACGATCTCACTTGACATGGTGGCATAGCGCACATCTTGTGGGCCCTGGTTTTGTTGGCCTCCGTGGTTCTGCCCTTGGTTTTGTTGGCCCCCGTGGTTCTGCCCTTGGTTAATAGGGATGTACCCGGCCTTGGTATTCACCCCCATTGGAGGAGTCTGATTTTGGCGATGATTGTTGTAGTCGTAGTAGAGACTAGGAGGCCTAAGGGTATTATCGGAGGTGGGGTTACGCGCACCTCTCAAATGATCTTGGGCTTGTTGAGGATAGTTCCCTGGTGGAAAGGGCATGGGAATTACCTTGTCCGGTCTACGACATACTTGGGTAGGGTGATTACCCCTGTAGTTACCGCATACCACCCCACTTTCGACCCAACATTGCCCTGGTGCGTGTCTCTTGCCACACGGTTGATGGATTTCATACCGTGGTCTCGGAGGTCCCCCATAACCTTGGCTTGGAGATGCATAGCCTTGAGGCACGTAGCTAGTTACTGTCGGTGGTTGGTTCCTATGAGGAGGCACATACGGAGGTTGAGAAGCTTGGTGCTGGGGTGCTGCCACCGGAGTGGTACAGAAAGGGCTGGTGTGGCCTGGTTGACCACATTGAGTGCACCATAAGCCCGAAGCATGTCTACCGGATTCTATGGGTGGAGGCGTGGGGTTAGGGACTTGGTTCTTAATCAACAAGGCCATTTGGTCTTGCATGGCCTTGATTTGTTGAGCTAATTGATCCTGGAAGCCCTGTTGGCCTTGAAGGATTTCGTTCTTCATTTCCTCCTTCCATGTACCCCGCTCCTCATGATAGGTGAACTCAGGAAGGGCTACTGGTGGCCTAACGTTCAAAGGTGGGGCGTAGTAGTTCCACGTAGGAACTTGTGCGCCTGTGGATCCTTGGTTACGTTCTAAGATTGGTCCCTTACCCTTGGCATGGATGGGTATGAAACTAGGAATATGGTGATCCTCCTTCCTCCACATGCGCTCTTGGTCTCGATCCACCTGTTCTATTAGCCTAGCTTGTGCCTTGGCCTCATCTAACGATGCAGGGCGGACCTTCAAAATCTCCCTAATGGTTCCCTCATTGTTGAACCCTTGGATAAAGAACTGGGTTAAGGTGTCATTGGTGAGGAGGTTTCCCACGAACCTTGTAACCACCAAGTCGAATCTCCTAATGTATGTCGTGATATCCTCCCCTGGACCTTGGCGTAGCGCGACTAGGGCTGTGAGGGCATTACTTTGACCTACTTCGGGTCTAAAGTGCTCCAAAAAGGCCCTCATGAGGCTATCCCAGTCCTGGAAGATGTTGGGGGGGTGGTTCCTATACCACTCGTAAGCGGCATCCTTTAAGGTACACGAGAACCACACTAGGAAATACCCGGTGTTGGTGATGAGGCAAGTAGTGGGGAGCTCTAGAAACCGTTCCACATGTGCGGAGGGGTCTTCATCCCTAGTTCCTCTAAACGTGGGCAAATTGGATGGCATAGGCGCCGCCTGTAAGCCCTCGGGTACTACAATTGGTAAACCCCTTGGCTGAACCAAGGGGTTGATGGGAGGCCGAACCGGGGGTGGCCCTCCAGAGGCCATGGTAGGGGCTGAGGTGTTGCCTCGTGGGCTAGTGGTGTTGGTGGTGTTCACTGGATCAAATGCAGGGATAAGGAAAGATGGGGGAAAAAGAAGGGGAGGAGCTGGGATAACCTCTAGCTAAACCTCCAAGAATCCTTCCGCCGTGTCCTCAGTGAGTTCCCTAGACCTACTTCTTTCACTCGCCGGTTCCCACGGTGGTGTGAGGGAAGGTTTTTGGGACCTTGTGGCACGGGACATCTACTCTAAAGTCTAAGAGTAAGATCTTGTTGTGTGTTAATGATGGTCATGTTCCCCCGAAAGATTTTCCATCCAAGGTTTAAGGGTCGTGGGTGAAACTACACGAAGCACGGCCTAATTCGATCGGTGAGTGGATGTTTCCAACACTCCTACTCTCGATTCTATCACGAGGATGGACTGACCCAAGACCAAGACCCAATTTTTAGTGGTGGAGTTTTAGCTCGATGAAGCCGCCAAAGAATCCTATTAAGGACTACCCTCCAAGGGCAAACGACAAAAAGCTAACCGAATTGAGGGATGTCTCCACGAGCATCACCCCGTTGGAAAGCTGTCCCCCAACTGGCGCCACACGGTACAGATCCTTACTGTGGGGCTGACCCAGACCTCAATTTGATAAAAGGTGGGGTTCCTCGGTATCTTTGGTATCCCCCCTTCCACCTTTTACCACCTTGAACTAGGCATTACCCACTAGGAGGAAAACGACTCAATCACGGGACGGCATGCAACAAGGTGTGTATACAATGTTATCACTGTGAAGAAGACATACCTCGATGCATCTCCAGCCAACCTGTCACCATTAGTTGAAGTCGACCGTGGACCTAATCGCACTCTATCGATGCTAAGGCCAACCAATAAGTCACATACAATGCTATAGAGGGGGATAACTTACCTTGAAGCAACTCCAGCCAATCCACTTGTTAGCAAAAGATTTGTTGCATGCAATTTCGTGGTTGGCCAAACCTAGCGGTTCTAAGGCAAGTGTTCCACATGGCTCAAGTGGGAAATCAGGGTTTTCTAATCCTAGTGTAGTCACCACATCCAAGTTGGTCCTATTTACTACTCGTGGTCCTACAAAGAGGGTGTAGTGCACATACCGTACGCAGCGCTCCTTCCAAACAGCATCCCTACGTCTTGGATGCATCCACGACTCCAACTCCCCACCAAGTGGCTCATTCACACATACATAGCGTTAACTTGCAACTTTTGATTCAACCATTCCAGTTACACCAAGTTGTTTTTACCTTGGAGGTTAGTCAAGCGCGGGGGGAAGGAAGGGGCGCCCTTGTCCCATACCCGGGCACTTGCACCCTTCCCCTTCGACCTAGGGGCTCACTGGAAATCCTCGTGGATTTCCGTGGGAGGCCCTCAACCTTTCACCCCTAGGCCCCTTGCTCAACTCAAGCTACAAGCCTAGAAGGGGATCCCCCCAACACAAGGTGTTTTGTGGTTGGAGGGTCGGGAACTCCACACTCCCTTCTAGACCCCCACCTTTAAACACAACTTGGCATCCATGCACTCACCATACTTTCAAACATTCACAAGTCATTCACCATCCAACAATAACTTAACCATTCATGAGTAAATTGGGCACTTACCTCAAGTTCCCTATGCTGCTCCATATGCCATAAGGCTAATTGCGTTTGTACCTTACATCCAACGATAGAACAAATAGCACAATCAAACCATGAACACGCCTCCTCCCGGCAGACGCACCAAAATGTGAGCCAAATAAACCGCCCCGAATGGGTGGCTTATCTTGAACACAAGATCCTACATATGGGATGCAGCCCCTTGTGCGAACATACTTTAACCATTCATACAAGCATGATGACCCAAGGCGTGGTCACTTAAGAGGGTTCGTTAATAATTAGTGATGTGATGGCTGAATTGAGCCTTAGGTTGAATCCAACCTTTAGACAAGCGTAAATTCCGCCTCAAAGCTTTGTTTCCAATGTTTTAAAGCTCCATTAGGTTCAATTTTGCCTTGTGAACTTGATTAGCACCTTAACCACCAATTCCAGGCCCAAGTGCGACCCTAACAGCAGCAACCAGCAGACAGGCTCCTCTTTTTATGTTAAAAGTTTAATTCTTCATTATCTTCGTGATTATGACTCCGTTTTTTACGTTTGTTTTTTGTATTCTTATTAGTTTTTCTTGCTTAACACGATGGCAGCCTTCAATTGATCATTTGACTCGACCCTGGACCTCCCAGCCAGCGACCAGCAGGGCACCTTCAACATATGACTTTATTCAAGATCATGCACCACATTCCTATGCATGTATCACATTCATTCACACAAGAATCCACCCCAGCCTTACTAAGAGTGAGCCTCCAGCTGTGTTCACTTACTAATGGCGCTCTAATCGGTTATTTAGTTGAATATATAGCAAACCCTAATTCTACCGAAAAATTGGCAGCGCTTCCGCGTGGTTTTTGTATTTAGAAAACTAGGGTTCAAGTCATACACATGGAATTGAAGAGGTTCGAGAGAGAAAAGAAAAGGGGCTCCCTGAGTTAATTCGGTTCACCCTCCATCCTTAGCCTTCGACTTGCTTGGTCAGCTCGTGATCTTGCTCCTCTTGTTCAGCTCGTGATCTTGCTCCTCTTGTTCAGCTCGTGATCTTGCTCCTCTTGTTCAGCTCGTGATCTTGCTCCTCTTGGTCAGCTCGTGATCTTGCTCCTCTTGTTGGTGCTCTTCACTCCGCAGCCCGTATCTTTGTCGTCACAGCTTCGATCCGCGCGTTCTTGAGCTTGTTGGAAAGCCAACGTTTTAATCTATCTACTCCTAAAATCTTAGCCTGATTGGACAAGAACTCCGCTACTGACGAGGGAAAACCTGAGGCCGTATGAGATCCGCCACTGATCCTCCAGCTGGTCGTCCTCACTCTGCCGCCCGTATCTTCGTTGTCACAGCTCCGATCCGCGTGTTCTTGAGCTTGTTGGAAAGCCAACGTTCTAATCTATCTACTCTCTTACTTTCGCAACGATTGAATCAAATTCGAGCCCACAGGAGGGGGAAATCTGAACCCTACCTCTCTCACTCCCACCTCCCACACTTTGAATGAGCGCCCTCCAAGGGGGTAACCCCAAGGCCCTTGCTCCCTTCTTTGTTCCCAAGGTCGTTCCCTTCGTCGTTCACAGCCGCCATTTTGGGTGGGCACATTAATGGTCACACTAAACAACTAGTAACTAAAAGCTAATAAATCACTAGCCACCTTTGCATTTAACACAAGTGGGTGTCCCACTAACCAAGGAATATCTAAATCTAAACTTTGACTCCATGCCACATGTGTGTGCATGATCTCAATTAGTGAGCTATTAGCTAATTTTCAAAGGTGCAAAAAATCTAATTTAACCTACCTAAATTGAATTCCCCTTGCTTGGGGTAATTCCTAATTTACTTAGTGATTGATGAGGATTCTTTTCCACTTCTTTTTGGACCCTATTGACTACTTTTTTTAAGGGCTTTTAACGCCCCATTCTTTTTTCTTTTCTCCTCACCATCTTCCTTCTTCTTCTCCAATTTTTTTGGTTTCGTGATTTCTTCATCGTGACCGAATATGGTCTACAACTCGATAGGAGGTAAATTCTTCTCCACCACTACTCATTTTAATTCTTTTCTAATTTTCTTTTGTCTTTTTTCCCTTCTCTCTTTGCTTTTCTTTTCTGGTTTATTCCCTTTTTTTCTTCCTTTTTGGCTAACTACATAAATTCCGCGATTGCCCATAAATGGCTCCTCTTTTAGTGAGGGGAAAGGCCACTTGGCCATTTTAATCAAAAAACCACGAGCTAGTCCATGGGATAACCCATTTTCACCACTCATTAGCCTTAATGGACCCGACGTGAGGTCCATTCATCACCGTGAGCCGTTTTTGCGGCTCACAGGGAACAAGAAGTGTCCGATATGACCCCCAGTTAGATTGTCCGAAGCGACTAAGTCAAAATGACTAGAAACAGTGCTAGTCACATTTTGGTTTATGCCCAACTGTAGTCATAAAACCTAGTCACATTGGGCTGGTTTTCTTGTAGTGCGCGCAGTGAACCACGCAGCGATCAATCGCGCACTCAACCATGTAGTAAATTATAGGAACGGTGCAGCCAACAGTGCAGTTAACTGCGCAGCCAACCGCACAGTCAATCATGTTACATTTTTTTTTAATATAGTTTGTAATATAAAAACTACATTAAAATGGTTGGACTAATGCGTTGCAAAGCATTAGGTTGAGTTTTTGGGTGTGACAAATTTGCATTTCCGTGTTGCAATTTGTACTCTTGATTACAAATTTGACGTTCAAAATATTTTTTGAATTAAGCACTAAAAGATTGAATTGTAAATTATGAGTTGTAAACTTGGAGTGAAAAAGTTGTGAAGTTGGAGTTGTGATCTTGGAGGTTGGCATACAAAGTTGGAGTTGCAAAATTGCATATTCGAGTTGTGGAGATTGAAATTACAGGTTTTCAGGTGAGATTGCAAAATTTGAGATTGTAATTGCAAATTGAGTTTGTGGGTGTGTGAAATTGAGATTGTAATTGCAAGTTGACTTTGTGGATGTGTGAAATTTGCATTTGTGTGTTGCAATTTGTGCTTATCCAAAATAAATTTGAAACTCTTGATTACAAATTTGACGTTTATTACATTTTTGAAATTCCATGTTAAAATGCAAAGAATCTAAAACCTAATTTATTTTTTTCTATTCTATTCTATTACATTATTAAAATTTATGCATAGGTTTCAAAGACAAATTTATATTTATGTAGATTGTTGTTACCTTTCTTTTTTTATATTTTGTGATATAAAAACTACATTAAAATGGTTGAACTAATGCGTTGCAAAGCAAGCGCCAACTGCTAATATATATACATATATTCTAAGTACCAAATTCATGCGAGAAAAAAATCAAGTTGCAATTACTTAAGATGTTTGGGGTCTAGAATGAAGATGATCGGGGCTGAAACTAAATAAGTTTAGGCCGTGACCGAAGATGCTTGGGGCCCAAACATTTTAAGTTTCAGCCCAAACTCCAGATGTTAGGGGCCCAAACCCAAGAAGTTGGGGCCCAAACTCGAGATGTTAGGGGCCCAAACCCGAGAAGTTTGGGCCCAAACCCAAGAAGTTAGGGGCCCAAACCCGAGAAGTTTGGGCCCAAACTCAAGATGTTAGGGGCCCAAACCCGAGAAGTTGGGGCCCAAACTCTAGATGTTAGGAGCAAGCGCCAACTGCTAGTTTATTTTAAAATTATACTATTGCAAGATGTGGTCTTAACATACTTATTGTCTGTTCGATTCTCAAAGTAAATAATATAAAACTCACAAAAAAGCAAAACTTGAATTCAAAGTAATAGAATCTTAAAATCGTAGCTTTAAAACTCTCTTGAAAGTGCTTCACCTAATAACTGGTGTAGGAGGAACTTATATATATCGATGGTAATGAATTTACTTCTGTATAGTAGAAATTGAAGTTGAGTCAAGTAAAAGCTAGCTGTTCCATTGAAAGCATGAAAGATAACTAAACACTATAATCCTGTTTCTAACAGTAAACACTATAATCGTTCACTTCCGTGCAATCTACGTTTGTGTATTATTGAGAAAATGTCAATTTATAAGTTTTAATTGAGATCATACGAATGAAATTGGAAATAATCACTTTTCCTTTGCTTCATGCTCGTTGTCCCAGAATAAGCAAAATTGTAGTGTTAATGGCTCAGATAAATTGTGTAGGAAATTTATGAGTACAGAAATACTAAACGCGCATAATATCTTGAACTTATTCTAGTAAGATTAAATTGACTTTTTGAAATTCCGGGTATCAACAACGAAGGTGAAAGATTTGTGGTGCATCCACATTTAATACCCGAGGGTCTCACACCAATATCGCGAAGGGTATCCCGAGGGTATCTCGGGAGCACCACGCGGCTACAAGGTTTCAACCCTCATGGCTTTAAGTGCCCCAGGAAGTACCCCACGAAATCGTGGCACGAGCTTCTTTTTTCCTCTTTTTGATGATGTCTAAGCTTTCTCTTTGTTCTTCCACGCGTTGTTGTTGTTGTTTTGTTCGTCGTTGCGTCTTTACGGTTTGTGTTAGTTTTGTTATCGACAGGGTTTGTTAAGTTTGTGTATACTCTAGCGTTGCAATTTAGGCTTTCGTGCGCAATTTACTGGAGTTTAGGGTTTTCTGCGGATAGGATTTGTAGGACGTGCGATTCTGGTTGTGTGAGTTTGTGTATATTATAGCACTGGAGTTTAGGGTTGTTTGTGTGAGATTGTGTGAGAATGTGTGAATTTCTGTTAGTTTGTGAGAGTTTGTGTGAGTTTGTGTGAGTTTGTGTGAGTTTGTGTGAGCACATAGAGTCTGAATCGGCCGTGCGCGCAGGATTGACGTGAACGACGAACAAGACTTGCAGCTTTTTCATCGGATTTCTCAGTTTTAAAGGTAAGTGCACTCATTGAGTCTTGCATTTCTTTTGATATTTGTGTAGTATTGCTTTTGATGTGATGTGTTGAATCATTATATATGTGTACCATTGCTTTTGATGTATGTAAATGCACCATTGCTTTTGATGCACGTAGATGAGTTTGTGAATTCTATGTGCTGGTTTCAATTTGGTGGTTTCAATGTGGTGTTTTGTGGTGTTTTGTGGTGGTTTGTTGTGGTTTGTGGTGTTTTGTGGTGTTTTGTGGTGGTTTGTGGTGGTTTGTGCTAGTTTAAATGTGGTGCTTTGTGTTGGTGTCAATATGCTGCATTCTGCTAGTTTCAATGTATTGGTTTCCATGTGCTGGTTTGTGCTGGTTTATATGTGCTGGTTTGTGCTGGTTTGTGCTCGTGTCAATGTTCTGCTTGTGCTAGTTTCAATGTGCTAGTTTCAATGTACTGGTATCAATGTGTTGGTTTCCATGTGCTACTTTGATTGATTGTGTGTGTGGGTTTGTTATTGTTCTTGCAGGACGTCCAATTCCAGCAGAATTTGTTTGGGATTCAAGTTCATAATCAATGGCTGAAAGGTAAAATCCATACTCTCACCCAGGAGCCCTCAACCCTACGTCTTGAATATCATATAACGAAAGACAAATCTGCACAAACTGCAATAAATATGCTATTCAATGAACACCTTTTAGCTCGACTCGAGCTAAAGTGGGGCCACCACTGTGCAATATGGGCCACACTTTAGCTCCAGTCGAGCTAAAGTGGGCTCTCCAGTGTGCTCTTTTGGTTGCACTATACCTCGACTCGAGGTAAAGTGTGGCAAATAAAGCATACTAGAAAGCCTATTTTAGCTCGACTTGAGCTAAAGTGCGCAATAACATGCATTAGACCAGATCACTTCAGCTCAAGTAGAGCTGAATTGTATAGGACTAGTGCATCATTTTTCGCACATTAGCTCGATTCGAGCTAAAATGTACAATTGAATGCGTCTATAGTCGCGCTAAAGCCCGTCTCCAGCAAAAGAGATCATAATATCTATGCTAACACTCTGGGTCTCAAGAAATCTCATTCTATTTATCAAAGCCAACACAATTTACCTTGAATTGAGCTAAATTGTAAAACAATGTACCTAAAACAAATCTCAAACACCTCTACTTTCTGACCTAAAACATTCCAAAAGTAAAGTTTATCGATGATATCGATGACCCAACTCATGTCCACTTCTCGTTCACCTCTCAGAAATTGTGCACGAGCTTAAGTCCCGCTCCAACCACTTGAGAACCTCATATAGTGAGCTTTGTGAGTGATTGGATCAATTCATAAGCTTTTTCACAGTTTCGGGAGTTGAACAAGAAGTAGTCATGAATTGAATAAACAGATCTAGGAAAGTCTTCTAAAGAAATATTGAATGTTTTAGAGCTATACTGATATACATTCTATGTTATAACACTTTAGCTCGAACCGAGCTAAAGTGAAGCATTAGCTTGAATACAACAATGTTACCATCGTGTAATTGCAGTCTAGTATCTCAACTCATGTCAACTTCTCGTTCAGCTTCCTGAATCGTGAATGAGCTTCAGTCCTGTTCCAACCACTTATGAACCTCGAAGCGTGAGGTTTGGGAGTGATTGGATCGGTTCGTAAGATTTTCCATGGTTTATGGAGGTTGAACGGTTTATAGGCATGAATTGATTGAAAGGGTCTGTGAGAATTCTCCAATTGACTAAATTTTGTTGCAGAGTATTATTGACATACTTTGTATTCGGTTAGACTTTAGCTCGAGTCAAGTTAAAGGGTAACCTCTCCATCCTAATTAGATGATCAATTTAGCAATCTAATATTTGTGTGCTTGGTCTTGTGTGTGTGCAGATCTGAGAGGGATAGGATGGTGACTCAGCTGCAGCACTTTTTCCAGCAAAAGGCCGTGGATATTGATGATGACGATGGAGACGACAACAACCACTTGGATTGCTGGGATCTCAAGGACCCATCAATGACACTGAAGTGGACGCTTCTGTGGGCGACCTATACGGATCATTTAGTGTTTGGTCAGACCTTCGCTGGTGCTATCGTCGATCCCCAGCACATCGACTTCAAGACCAGAGTTACTGATGTAGTCCACGAAGATAACGATCACGTTAAGTTGTCGTGTGAGACGACCACTGAGTCCGTAGATCCGTATTTGTTTACTATTGTAGTGGACAACAGTTCATCTCCCTTCTATATCCAGGATTTAGTCGATTCTCTTAGGTCATCCAAATTTGATAAAATAGTGACTCAGGTCGACCATGAAATCTCTCTTAAGACATGGGAGACTAGTAGCGGTCAGCCGCTGAAAGCAAAGGCTGTAGCAAATAAACTCCGCGTCATTCTATCGAGAATGAATACGTTTGCCGCTCTAGAGAAGGCCAAATTAATCGCGAAGAGGCGCCCGATAGAGATATTGATAGTTTCTAAGGCCGTGACCGGTAGCCAGGATATGAGCCAAGCGTCGGTACCGGTTAGAACACTAGGAGCAAGACCAAGTTGAAGCACCCTGCGCATCACGCTGTCTGCTTCCCCCGTCAAGAAGCGCTCAATTGCCAAGAAGTCGGAGATCTCTTCGAGAAAGAAGACAAAGCTCATTTCAGAGGAGGAGTTGTCCAATTTGATGGCCTCTGCACTCTCGGAGCTCCCCAAGGCGCTCGGGTTCGGAGAGACAATCGACTACAACAACGTCCAACAGATTTACCAAAAATTCTGGACGGAGTGTCAGATCTGCTTCTTTAAAGGAGACAGGGAGATGAAGATCGAGCTTGATGTCATGAGGTTGCATAATGCACCGCCGGAGCGGACGATCTGTACATTCGAACCTCGTGGTATGGAGGAGTTGAAGCATTATTACCTCGTAATGCCCGACAAGACGCAGAAGCAGACTCTCTGCGTCATGCCAAAGCTCGATGCTATGTCGACGGCTGTTGAGGAGCTCAACGACTCCAACTTCTACATCATCAACGGCCAGCACAACATTGCTGCATCAAAGGAGATGATCAACGGCAACGTCCCAGAGGTGATGAGAAGGCACTTCCAAACATGGCAGTGTTACATTGTCTGGACGCAGGATCCGGAGAAGCGGAGGAAGATATCCGCGTATTATAATCGTGTGAATCAATTGGTCCAGTTCAAGCCGACGTGGGCAACCAATATCCTCGGCTCTCGGGCTTTATAGATCCAAGCTCGGAGACCAATGCCAAAGCACTCCGCCACGGGCATTTGCGGGTCTCACAAGTCAGGACGGCGAACGGCATTGGGGATTGCCAATGACAAGCGGTTTGAGGTAATATATCTTAACTAAGGTCATGCACTTTAGCTCGACTCGAGCTTAAGTGCATGCTTGCTCAATATCTGTATTCTGTTGTGTTTAGATTAAAATCGCTTTCATTGTCTACTCTAAGGTTGCAAGTTAGCTCAACTCGAGCTAACTTGCAGTTGTTGGACCCTACTAGACATGAATATTTTTTTGCTTTAGTTGTAACCTCAATCGACCTTATTTATGTTCTGCGCAGCCATTTCTTAACGCCATTCGTGAGCGCTTCACAATGATCGACGTTTCAAAGAGCCAGGCAGCGCTCAAGAAAGCCGGAAAGGCGAAGGAGCTCTCTATTACCAAAGAGGTGAAGATCATCACCTCGACCGATGAGACCTTCAAACTCTGGTCCGATGTCATCTCTTTGGCAGCGCATGGCGACCTCATCAACGTCGATTTAACATCGATGCCCTTGACAAAGTTCAAAGAAGCCAAGTCTTGGGTGCCTGAGAAGGATGGGGTTCTGACGCGCGAGTTCTTCAAGTTTTTTGGCAACATAATCGAGGCTGATCACGCGAAATTGTGTAAGCACATTCCCAATCGATCAGGGCCATCGCGGAAACTACCTTATCCTAAGGTGGTTGTGAAGGAGCCGCAATCTGTGCTGGAGGATTGCTACAGCGCCAGAGACTGGGTCAATTGAACGAAGAGGAAGGAGGTCGCTTGGATGGAGCTTCAGTTGATCAGGCCGGAGCTGGCCTTCTTCAACAGCTCTGGAGCGTATAGTCGTTTCAACTGGTGGACGTTTAAGAAGAACTACAACGTCAGCAAGGCATCAAAGCGTGTCCTCCTAGATTGTGGTCCACCGGATTCGTACTACAAGAATTCAAGGCAGACGCAGTTTCGCAACTGCAAATGTGAAGATCTCTCTTCGTATGCTAAGGAGTTCTTCATAGTCTTCATCGATGTGCGGTCGAGGTTCGTTCCACCTCAGGGAGCCCTGCACTTTCGTTCGTACAAGGTGACGACGAATTCGCTCGGGACGTGACCTTCCGATTCTTGGCGCAACTTGGGCTGTAACGTGAAGCTCGGCATCATCGACTTCCGGAATGTCCCTGGTTTCTCTGAGAAGGCAACGTCGTCGTTGGAAAAGCCCTTCTTGGACGAGTTCATGACGATGTTTGCATCAAAAGGGCACCTCCCCTCACCGATCTTCTAGCCTGGCTCTTCATTTTCGGCGACGAGCAGTCACACCTTCAAGTGACAACGTTTGCTGAGGGCCCGTCATTGTGCCATGCTTACGATGTGCTGCAGTCGAAGTATCTTCCCTCTAAGAACGAGCGCTTGAGAGGATTCGCGCCGAAGAGCAACAACACTCTCGACTCTCTTTGCCTCCTTTTTCTCTTCAAGCAAGAGCTTACGCGGATCCCGGCCATGAAGAAGACCTACGCAGCTCCGGAGCATGTGTTGCACACCAAGCTGCGCAAGTACAACGAGCTGGCGTACTTGATGAACATGAACGAGCTGAGGATGGAGTTCTTCATCAAGGTCCTGGAGCTGTTCTGCAAGAGGGGGGAGGCAGTTGTCCAGCTGTTTGGCGGGACAAAATTACTAATTACAAGTGGTAAGTTTCCTGCAGCTTAGCTCGACTCGAGCTAAACTTTTGATACACTCTCTGTCTGTGCATGGATCGTTTCAGAGAGGTCGTCTCTTATGCTTTTGTAGGGTGGCACTTTAGCTCGAGTCAAGCTAAAGGGTCGGCTTATACTTATATGGTTTCTTGCAATCATCAACCGCGTCGTTCCCTTTTAGGTTTAAATAGCTGAGTTTTTGTATCATTGTTTCTTTGTATTGATTTTAGCTCGATTCAACCTAAAGTGTTACTTGTTAAATCCATTGGTGTGCAGATGTTGGAACTGGAGGCATTCTGCATATCCCACGACACCGATGAGCAGAACCTCGACGACCCCATGGAGGTCACGTTGACGTTGGATCGGGCCAATTTCGATGTTGCTGCATATCACGCCAATCGCAGTATTAACTGTGGACGGTGTCGTGGCAACGCGAAGATCAACATGACGATTTTGGTAACGCCAATCCGCCGGAGTTTCAGAGTGCCTCTCAATCTGAAGCAGGAGACACAATCATTTTCTCGCGGCAACGACTCGACTTCCCGTAGTTGGATTCTCTAGAGATTTCCGACAGGCCTCATTCAGCTCCTACCTTGGGTGGGTCATCCGCTCGGTCCGCTGCCAAGAAGAGGAAAGTCGCTAGCGCGAGCGGCCTCTCTCCGTTGGCTACTACGAGCTGTGCACAAAACGAGAGCTAGTTGATCTCTCTTGAAAAGAAGTTCAAAGAGGAGGCCGCCCAAAGGAGGTTGATGGAGCAACGGCTAGCGGAGCGTGATCTGCAACGGAGGTGTGACGAAGAGATGAAGAGGGACCAAGACCAGAGGTATGTCGACATGATGCTCATCATGCAGAGATTCATGAAGGCAACTTTGCCTCCTGACGCCACGACACCCTCTACAGTTAATACTGCGATTTCCTAGCCTCCCCTCTCAGCGGAAGAAGGGACAGTGAGTCTGTCCCACAATGTGTTGCTGCCGTCTCTGGCGGGTTCCCCTCCCGTCTCCATGGGGGTTCAATCGCTACCTGTTCTCCTATGCTCGCCAACCCGCTCTTCTTCCCCTCCGAAGTCTCCCGCTTGGGACGTATCTATCGCAGATGTCCCCAACTCATTGTCAAGTTAGTGTAACGTAGTTGCGAGTGTATAGAGGCAGAACATTTTGTAAATGTCCTATTTTGTACTCCAATATTTTTTGTTAATATAACAGTGCTCAGCGAGCACTTCAGCTCGACTTGAGCTAAACTGCTTGACATCTGACGACTCTGACTTGTATCACTGTCCTATGTGCACATTTGCTGATAGGTTGAAATGTTGAATTTTTCCAGATCTAAGTTTCGGTGATGACGCGATCGCTCACCCAGTCATAGATGAGGTCGTCTACACTGCAGTCCCGGTCGTAGAAGAGGTCGTCCAAGCTTCGGCCGTGCTTGTGGACGAGATCAATCATGATTCTGCTGTCCCGGAGCCACCTCTTCTTGTCTCTGAACCGTGCTCCCAAATGGTTGTGGGGCACTCGGAACCCCTTGACACCATGCAGGGTTCGTTGGGATCGATGGGGGTCCGAGACAAAATGCAACAAGACGATGAAGTTCTTGAGGTACTCTTCTTACATTTTTCACACTCTACTCTCCCCCCCCGTGACGCCTCTCCCCTGTTTGCCTCTTTTGTTCTACATTTTGTTAACCCGTCGTTCTTAATGAATCTTTAGTAATGTTGTTCGTTCTCCTCGCGTTTCCGAACCAGGTCTGCGAGGCATCAATAAGTGGTGCCAATAATCTAGAAGAAATACCTAGAGTCCTATCAGATTTCAAGGGCAGGTGGTTGAATGTTGTGCTGGACCTCAATGGGATTCTATGCATGTGTGAGCCTACCTGGTAGGCCAGAGGATCCTGGAACTCTGACTCCTCCATTCACTCGGCTATGCAACCGGCCAAAGTAGGCCCTAAACTAGTCCGAGTGTGCCCTGGTTGTGCTATATTCCTCACGAAGTTGTCTAAGATTGCCACCATCATGATTTGGAGTTCGATGATGGAATCCTCAACACGTCAGATTTGTAAATATCTTTGGTCAGGAGAGTTGCGATAGGGTTTCCGAGCGTAGAGTCGGTAGCAGAACAATCTAAATGAAAGAATCTGGCACTCAGAAAGATATCTTCTTGAAGACCTTATCGAACCATCTCTTCAATAGGTTGGGTCGTGAGTATACTTCGGCGAATACGCTTCTCATTGACGACAACCCGATTAAGCATATGCTCAATTTGCCGGAGAACGTCCTTCTTCTTCCATCATGGTCGCACAAACATGATGGCGCGCGAGATGATTTTGTATTGCTGGAGGAATTGCTGCCATATCTCTCTGACCTTCACCTGTTTCCGGGTGGCCTAGCGCAATACCGGGCCGAACATCCCTCGGGTCGGGAGATGTTCTATAGTGATCAGAAGACGTGTGGTCAATCTGCGAGTTTCTAGAACGCAATCCAAGTGTCTCAGAATCTCCGCCCTTAATGTCGTTGGAAACGCTTAGATGCTTATTACACTTTAGGTCGGATAGAGCTAAACTGTATTGGTTGACAGAAGCTCTATTTTGTAAATTTTGTTGGGCCATTTTTTGTGTATATATATTTTTTGATAAATGAAACCGAGATGTTTCACCTCTTTGTTTGATGTGGGAATTGGATACTTACTGCTGATGGAATTTCGTCCTGTTTTGAATGATTGGAGTATTCATCTATTGTTTCTGAGGTATGTGAGTGTCACTTTGGTTGGAAATTTTACAGGACTGTGACAATCGAGCTTTCGTGGATTCCTTGCTCGGCCCAGAGGAATTCACCCTTTCCCTTTGGAATAAAAGGCTTTTGTTGCACTCTGTTGCAACCGCGCAGTGAACCATGGATTATTCAACCATGGCAGTGGACGACGGAGTTGTTGAAAGCCCTATTGCACGGGAGCCAATTCATGAAAGGAATAACTCACCTTCCCGGCAGTGGCCTCGTTCGGTTCCAGGGTCTCCGCGTCTAAATCTGGATAACTGTACACCGGCAAAGCGTATTCTCTATGACGGTTTAAGGGATGCTACTTACCCACGCTCCCTCACGGTGTGTGTTATGCTCACCTCCATGTTATTGCACTATTGAGTCATTCTTGCCTAGGCAATCTTGGTTTCTTCTTGAGCTACATTGCACTCATGTAGTTTTGGTTCATTTGAGCTTGTTTTTATTCGTTGGATGTTAAATGTGGTCTGTGAATTTATCGTTCAGCATTTTAGCTCCATTCGACCTAAAGTGCACTAGGATGGATCTTAATGATACAGTTTTCATGTGTGCCGTGTAGGAGATTTTGATCTAAAGTGTATTTGTTTGGATGGTATGTGGCACCTATTATGCGGGAACTATCTGGTAAATGTCTCTGCCGCTGTATTCTCTCAGGAAATACTGCTGGAAACCAATGCTCTCCTTGTGCTCCCACTTGCCGACACTCTCTGCCCAAATCAAACACTGACGAGGTGCGTAGGCGGAGTTTGGAGCGTCTTCCGGAGAGTCCATTAATGCAAGAGGATGGCGCAACATGGACTAGGGAGCGTCAGAGGGCTTTTTTGAAGACGCGTATAGAGGCTTATGGAGGAACTCCCTGGACCATTTGATTAGTGATTGGATGCTTCGCGTATAATGGCTTATGGAGGAACTCCCTAGACCATTTGATTAGTGATTGGATGCTTCGCGTATAGTGGCTTATGGAGGAACTCCCTAGACCATTCGATTAGTTCTAGGACGCTTAGATCTCTATTACACTTTAGGTCAGATAGAGCTAAATTGTATCGGTTGACAGAGTAAATGCTTGAGGTAAATGAGTGTTGTGTGAGTTTTTATCATGAAGTTTTGAATAAAGCTTGGATTAATGGTATTTGTTTCTTTTACCGTTACTATTTTTTTGGACATTCGGTTAATTTGGTCCATCCATGGAATGAAATATAGTATTCTTGGTACATTGTCTTTATGCTTTGCACCTACAAATGTCTATGTATATTGATACTTCAAAGATCATATATCTTCAAAGTCATGGAAATCTCCCAATATAACGAATAATATGGTGTTGTAAGGGTCGGCAATGGAACACTAGCCAGTGTTTTAATCGTCGGTGGGTCCGGAGTCAACCTGATCACTAAGGAGGAACGGAAGAGGCTGGGTCTTGGCGCAACTTAGCCGGCACCATACCGGCTAAAGATGGCTGATCAGACCATGGTGGAACCGATAGGGCTAATCAAGAATGTAAAAATTTACATTCATGACATCCCCTACCTAATCACATTGATGGTCATCAACAACAAGGAGGTAAATGAGGCGTATAGCATGCTCCTCGGACGGCCTTGGTTGATTAATGCGAAGGCTACGCATGACTAGGATAACAACTTGGTGACCATCTGGGGAGCAGGAACGGTCAAGACCATACGGGTGAACCCGGAGACTGGACCCCGGCCAAAGCTCCCGACGGTCTTGGAATGTTACAACTTCGCACAAGGGCTGACGGAGGAGGAGGAAGTCCGATGGTTGGAGACTGAAACCGAGATTCTGGCGGTCGGCACGGTGACTTTACGACACTTCAGCCCCACCCCGGACATAAACATGCCTCCGAGAAAGCCCGACAAGCCGGTAGTGCTTGGTTCATTTTTGCAAAGCCACGGTGACTCCGAAGATTACAAGGAGATCCCAACCGCAGCCCAACCGGGAGAGTACTCGGCTCACTTTTATACTCACACTAAGGGCGACATCCGGGTCGATGAGACGCTTGCCCGGGTTAAGGTGCAGTCAATGAAGGTTGCCGGCTCGAGTCTACCCGAGGCTAAGCAGCTCCGAAAGATCAATGTGGGGACAACGGAAGAGCCCAAGTATCTCCAAGTCAATGCCGAATTGACACCAGAACTCATGACCAGGGCGGAAGCTCTATTCCATGCATACAAGGACGTGTTTGCATGGACATACAAGGATCTCAAAGGTATTTCACCTTCTTTGGCTGAACACCGGATTGAGTTGGAGAAAGACATCCCATCGGCTCATCAAGCCTGGTACCGGATGAATCCAAATTATGCAAGTACTGTCAAATTATGCAAGTATCCGTTGCCATTTACGGAGCAAGTCCTGGACAACGTGGCTGGGCATGAAATGTATTCATTCTTGGATGGATATTCCGGGTACTATCAAATCAAGATCGCACCGGAAGCCAATATAAGACTGCCTTCGTGACGGACCGGGGTGCTTTAGTGTGGATTGTTATGCCGTTCGGGTTGAAGAATGCACCCCCTACATACCAGCGAGCGGTGAACAAGGCCTTCCGGGACTACATTGACGTGTTTATGAAGTTGTTCTTGGATGACTTTACCGTCTACAGTGACATGGTCACTCATCTTGAAAAGCTTCAGAAGTGTTTTGAGAAGTACCAGGAGTACGGCATCAACTTGAACCCGGAGAAGTGTGTCTTCTTGGTCTTCTCTGGAATCATCCTAGGACACATTGTGTCTAAAGCCGGGAAGTTTCCGGACCCGAAGAAGTTAGAGGCGGTCCAGGGAATGTCCAGGCCCACCAAGCCGGCGGACATTCAAGTGTTCATTGGGTTTGCCCAATTCAATAGGATTTACATTAAATCCTACGCCCACATCATGGAGCCAATCACCAGATTCATGCGCAAGACTAAAGAGTTTGTTTCGACGGACCAATGTGAGGCAGCCTGGCTAGACATCAAACATCGTTACCAGGATGCCCCGATCTTGATTGTCCCACACTGGGACTTGGAGTTCCACCTCCACACGGATGCCTCCAACCTTGCCGTAGGGGCAATGCTAGCCCAGAACCCGACCGGCAAGGGCGACCAGCCCACCTCCTACGCATCTAGGCTACTGAATTCAGCCGAGAAAAATTATACGACCACAAAGCGTGAAGCCCTGGCAATGGGGTATGCCTTAAACAAGTATCGGCATTATATATTGGATAATAAAGTGGTATTTTTTGTTGATCACATGGCTTTGATTTATTTTGTTAACAAACCCCAGGTGTCTGGACGAATTGCCCGGTGGTTACTTTTGTTCCAGGAATACGACTTCACAGTGGTATACGAGCGCGGGAAGTCACACGGAATCGCGGATGCCCTATCCCGACTACCCAACGGAGAGCCCGCTACCGGCATTAAAGATGGGACCGGCGACGCCGGGTTGTTTTATGTCCAGCCCGAGTGGCTAATGGACGTGGTGTCGTACCTCCGCACTGGAGTCCTACGCCCGGAGCTGACGAGAGACGAGCACCGGAAGCTGACCCTGAAGTCGTTGCCATTCACCCTCATCAACGACATTCTTCACAAACGTGGCCAGGACTTAGTCCTCCGGCAAGTACTAGAACCGGGGCAATCGGACCTGATCATGAAGGAGTTACACAACGGCTATGGCGGCGGACATTTTTCCCAAGAGATCACCGCCCGGAAGATTTTGGACGCCGGTTACTGGTGGCCAAACCTTCACAAAGACGTTTTGGAATATTGCCGGGCATGCGATAAGTGCCAGCGGGTCGGAGGGATAGCGAACGCGAGACTGGCTCAATTGGTGACGAGTATGCCAGCGGAGCCATTTATAAAGTGGGGGCTGGATTTTATTGGCCCCATTAAGCCAATGGCATCCCGGTCAGGCTATCGGTATATCTTAGTAGCCACCGACTACGCCACAAAGTGGGTGGAAGCCCAGGCACTGAAGACCAACTCGACAGGGGTTACTGCCCGATTTCTCTAGAGCAGATCCTTAGTCGTTACGGGTGTCCGTTGACTCTAGTCAGTGACTAGGGGACCCACTTCATGAACGAGGCAATCCAATACCTCGTGGATCACTTCTTGCTCCAACACCGGACGCCCACCACATATTATCCCCAAGGTAATGGCCAGGCGGAGAGCACAAACAAGGTGATTGGTCGGCTGTTGATCAAACTCGTGAATAACCAGCGGACTGATTGGGATGAGCACCTCCCGACGGTGCTATTTTCATACCAAACGGCGTATATAGTGTCTACTGGGCATACCCCGTTCCAGCTTGTGTATGGGCTGCATCCCTTCATGCCAACGGAGTACCTCATGCCAACAAAGACGGTGACAGGCCAGCCAGACTACACACCGACCAGGGTCTTTACAGCCCGGGTAGCAGACTTGGAGCAAATAGATAGTTACCGATCTTCAGCCCAGGACCGGGTGGAAGTGAAGCAACGGGACCGGGCATTATGGAGTCAGCAACACTACAAGCAAAAAAAATTCCAGTAGAGCAATCACGTGCTCTGGTATCCTAATGGCCACAAGGATCACGCCGGAAAATTTAAGAGCCGGTGGTTTGGGCCCTACCGGATACAATACCGGTTACCCAACAATACGACCCTCTTGGTCACCGTGGACAACTTCGAGCCAAATCCCATCCTGGTCAACATCAACAAATTGAAGCCTTACTGATTCTATGAGAAGGATCACCTGGTCACCGTTAGCCTGGATGAGTCAACCTGGGGACTGGTTGAGCAGCACAAGGGGGATAGTGGAGCGGCCAGCCCGGACTATACAATGGAGACCGGGAGCGCGAGGGAACAAGACATCCAAGATGCCTACACCGCGGAACCCGAAAACCACATGACAACCGGCGAGGTGAGTAACAAGTTGGCAAAAGAACAGGAGATTGAAGAACCAAGTTGGGGTTTTTCTTTGGGTTGCAGCGTTGTGGAAGTAGTTTGGGAGCTGGTACTAGGAACGAGCCAGAGTTGGTTGAAGGCCCAAGCTACAGACCCCAGAGAGAAACCGAACCCCGGTAAAAAGCATGACCAGGGAGTAGGACCCAGTCCAGGGTCCAGTCCGGGAGCAGGTCAAGACCGGGAACCTGGCCAAGAGGATCAAATGCAGCAGCGGCCAATGACCAGCCTTGAACCCCGAACCTGAACGCGAATAGGAGCCCCGAAGCAACTCGGACACAACCCGGCCTAATCGCAGAGAGCCAGAGTTAGTTCCAGAGATCTTAAAGGACCAGGAACAAAGAGAGAAAATGGGAAAATTGGAAATTAGAGCCGAAACTAGGTTGGCGGGAAAGGAGCAGCAGGGTAGCCAGCCAAAGAGAAAAGGAAAGGAAAAAGTAGCGAAAGAAAAGAAAGAAAATAGAAAAGAAGAAGCAAGGGAAAACGTTGCAGAAAAGGTAGTTGGAAAAACAAAAGCTGCGGAAAAAGAAGAAGAAAAATAAAAGGAGGCAAAAAAAGAAAAAGAAAAGGTTAAAGCAGCAGAAAGAGGAAAAGCTGCAGAAAAAGCAACAGAAAAAGAAAAAGCTACAGAAAAAGACAAAGCTGTAGAAAAAGAAAAGAAGCAGAATGGAAGAACAAAGGATGAAAAAATTCGTTTTTCATCCATCCATGATGGATATCATCCAACTTCGACGAAACCCCAAGTCTCACTCCAGAGAGAGCGTCCACTCTCTTTGAGTGCTGTTTTTGGAGTTGGAAGAGAGTGTTGCAATGAGAACGCTGGCTATGGCGGAAAGGCGTTAAATTTAGGAGTCATAGGGTTTGAGGAGTTAGGTGTTGGAAGAGAGGTTTGTGGAGTAGAAGTTAGGAGGAGAGAGTTGGAAGTAGGCGAAGGTAGAAGTAGGGAAAACCATGGCTATGGCCATGGTTTCACACATGGCGATGGCGATGGCCACGGAGAAGGACGCCACAAGGTGAGCTGGGAGCCGGCCCGGTCGAACTTCAGTACTCGCAGCCCGAGCCATCAAGGGTCGCTGGTGGAGCAGAGGCATACAACAAGGCCAAAGAAGGATGGCAACTGCGACTCGAAGGAAGGCAAGACGGTGGAACCAGGAGAGCGCGAAATTGCGACCCCGGAGCCGAGCCGCTGGAAGGCGCCACCGAAACCAACGGTCCTTGAGTAGGAGGAGACCGCGAGACCTGAGGCAACCGACGCCGTGGGAGTAGAGAAGCTCGACGAGCACAGAGGTACACACGGGGAAAGGCCGGCGGTGAGGATTTGGCGTGCAAGCAAGGGAGACTCTACGTAGCCGCAGCTCGGAGGAGCTACAGAGGCGCAGTCCGGTGAAGTCTGTGTGGTGGTGAAGTCCGTGTGGAGCACGCAGAAGGCGCATCCATTGTGGGAGGCAGCTACAGTGGAGAGCGCTATGGCACAATTGCCACCGGCGGAGCCTGGCACTAGCAGCAAGAACATGTCCTGTATTGATACAAAGGCGGAGGCGCCGGAGGTGTTGGCACTGCGGCTGAAGAGGAGCAGGACGAGGAGGTGTGTCAAGGTGTGTGCGGAGAAATCACTTGAGGAGAGGGCGCACCGGCGGCTGCAGCAATCGGCGTACGAGGCTAGGGCGCTTGAGCTCCAGAACGCACACGCACTTATTGCAGCTCTTGACGACGAAGATGGCGTTTCGGCACTCCGCCAAGCCGTAGCTCTCGAAGGAGGCGGGGAGAGGGGCGTGGATGCTGCTCCACTTATTGGAGGAGAGGTCCAAGGTGGTGAGGCCGTGGGGCTCGTGGTTGCGCGAGTATAGGGTTTGGTGGCACAAATGACGCTGGCAGCAGTCAAGACCGTTAATAGAGCGCGACCAGCTTGAGGCCATCAGCTCGCCGCGAGGAGGACTACCCGACCTACATCCGCAAAGGAGAGCGAGGGTAGGAGCGACAGGCCGGAGCGTCAGGAAGCAAATACTCGTCAACAGGGCGAAGGAGAACATCTCCAGCAAACGAATAGCAGCCCAAGTCCCAGCCCGACCAACACCGAACAAGAACGTTTGAAGGGAGAGGCTGGAACCACAGGTCAGCCCTTTGAATTCCCACATATTTTGTTATTAAGCCTTAAGGAGGGTGTTAGAGGATACACGGGCCTAACAAATAAAGGGAAGGAATTTTCAATCCCAAATCTAATTAGGGTTTCTCGTAAAGAGCTGGATAAATCGTCAGTTAAGGAATTCTTGAATTTGGGGTTGTTTGAGGTACGGGAATATAGCTTTTTCTACCAAGGTATTTGAGACCAGGTAGAAGGTGAACAAGCTATTTGTCTTGAGGACGAGGATCCGTGGTATCCCTGGGATGGACTGAACACGGAAAAAAAATGGCCAGGTAAGCCGACACTAGCTCTCCAGAATTGGATGGAGAATTCTATCACTGAAATTGCAGCGTTGGATAGGCTCAAGCCCAGGAAGCACGGGACGCGACTTCAGTTCAAGCTGATGGCAACGGCGGAAGCCACGGGGGAGACACCCCCACTCCCGGACAACTGCCTCACGGTTCCAGTGATCCAATCACTCCAAGGGAGCTCAATCACTCCAAGGCTGGAGGTTTTGAATACCGTGGCACCCGGACGGGGCGCACCCCTGGAAGTGGTCATACCACCCAACGGACCAGCGGCTTCTCAACGAGGAGGCCAGATTCCCCTTACTCCGACCGATGGCAGCTCCCCGGAAAGCGCGGCCGGAGGATTCCAAGTGATGCACCACCAGAGGGTGACCAGACAGACTCCAGCCCGAGCCATGCAGATGCCTTCACCAGAGCCAGCCACAGCTGCAGCACAAAGACGCCTGGATGGTGTCGCGACTCCAGGACCAGCAGAGGACTCCACTCCAACCCGATTGCGGTTCGCGAAGAAGTATACTCGGGGACCAAGGAAGCTGGCTGCGGAGGAGCTAATCCATGAGTGGACTTTTCCACCCTAGATTCAGTGGGAGCCCTGGAGAGAGACACGGGATGACAAGTGGGTAGGAGACGTTGGGTTGGGAGTCTTCTACGAGTACGCTTGGCCGGAGCGGCGCCAAGACCTAATCCAGGAGTTCATCCATGGCATACCTCCACCAGAGTCCAAGGCCGGCGGGGCTCTGGTTCCTATTCGAGCTAAGATAAGAGAGTTGGAGTTGGTTCTAACGTCAGAGGTGATTCATGAGGTCTTTGGGTTGATCGGAACCCAGCGGCTCAAGGCCTACAAGGAGGACGAGGAGCACAAGTCAAACATTGCCCGGAGGTTCTCCATGATCGGTGAGGATTTCTAGATGGATGGAGTTCGAGTGTCCGGGTTCAAGGACCACTACCAGCCTAGGATCAAGGCACTTCTAGAGGTGTTGTGCCTGAAGAAGACGACCACTCACGCCAGCCTCAACCTGCTTCATTACATAAACGAAGCGGTTCAAACCAAGCACGAGGCGGTGGACTGGATGCCTTTGGTGCTTAGCAGCCTCAGACAGGTTCTGGGTCAGACACGCATGAGTATGAAGGAGGTCCCAGGCGCGCAGCTGATAAAGGCCCTTCTTCAGAGATGGTTTCTCACTAATGGCGAGCCATCAGTCACGGAAGCTGGTCCTTCCCGGGCAGCCTTAAAGTCAAGCGGTGAATAGGAGGTGGCAGAGGATGGGTGTCAAGATACCCATACAGAAACTCCAGCTCCCACATAGAGGCTGATCTCGGACTTTCGGAAGTCATGGTGACTCCAAGGGTCGCAGTGCAATGGACGTCGAGACACAACTTGGAACAGCGCGCTCCACGCCGATCCCCTCGGTTATGCGAGAGCATCCACGACTCGACCTGGACCAGTAGGTCATTCAGGAGCATCCAGCCACTCGACAAGCCCAGGCGGGATCATCACGTGATTTCGATCAGTCACTCGGCCCGAACTCGACTAATGAGATCGACTCTGTCGTAGTACGCGTTGGCAAGTATTCACATCTTAATACAAAGATACCCTTAAGGTAATTGTTCCTACAGAGAGTCACCGAGAACTACAATGACTAACAACAAACCATGATCTGTACAATGTCAACTATATAATATATACATCAAAAGAAAAGAGAGAAAGGTTTAGATCACAAGGGATGAGTGTTAATTACACCAACCGCCTCACCCAAGCGCTTTACATGGGCCGGATCCTATATGGCCCAGATCCTACATGGTCCGAATCGTACATGGCCCGGATCCTACATGGCCCGGATCCCACATGGACTTTACAACTATATACATTATAGACATCCGGGATACTTGCGTATCCGGAGAGTGTTTTATCACCATGAACGACGGTTCACAAACTCAAACAAGTTTTAGTAAACGTCAATTCTTCCTTACAGTTTTTCCAATCACTCCTACTCACTAACTTAGGATGGTTGTAGTGTCACTGGGTTCCCCCCGTAAGAGGGGATAAGGCTTGGGCCTTAAGGACCAATACTATTCTTGTGGCAAGTACGCCGTTTACCTACCATTCGAGCAGTGAGACCTTCCTTTACCTCAGAATTAGCTAAAGGAGTAGTACGTTGTGGGCTCGCCTAGCTATTAGCCCCGGGGATACCCTATTCCCACTCCTTTTCTTCAGGGAACAAAATCCTCCTCCTATTACTCCGATGGTCACCGCCCAAACGGGATTAGTTGGATCTCCTTTCTTCTCTCAAGATAATCCGAGCTGTTAGAGTCGGTCTAGGCTTATTGCCCTTGGGTCAAGCCAGTCTACTCCGTCCTCAACACAAAGGGTTGATGGTGTGTAATGCTCCTATGGATCAACCTATCTGACCAAAGGTTGATGCATCCGGGATCCAGAGTACATCTTCACAATCGATGACATCCTGCCGCCGACCGGTCACACAAGACATATCAAGACTCCTTCCGCACCCGTCACTCCCCCTCGTCCTCCCCTAACCACTTATAATCTCACTCGTTATTCCCATCCACCCGGACTTATTCTACTTGATGGAACAAGGAAACAATTACAAGGGGTCAGAGTTAGAGCCACGCCCAAACTAACAATCTAACCATCTCACCTGTTATTCCCATCCACCAGGACTAACTCTACTTGATGGAACAAAGAAACAATGACTCGTCGGTTAATATGGACTTGAGGAGTGGACTACTTGAGATGGTACTCACAATCATATAGAATCCAAGCTCTCCAATCGTCGAAGGTTTTTTGAGAGCGTAGGTTTAGAATTAAACTGAAAGCAAGTACACACATCAAGCAGTGAAGAGAGAGGCCACGAGACTCCTCTCTTATACTGCGAAGGACTCACACAAGAGTCCAAACTCAAACAATACCTTCTAACTAAAAACGGTGACATTAACTACTCTTGGCGGCGGTGTTGCCACTTCACACGACGTGCGCCGTCAGAGGTTACTTATTACATAAAACCCAGGGCAAAACCAAGTCAAAACCAAAGTCAACCGGAGGCCAAATCCCGGACTGAATAGTGACCTATAAACCAAGATCCTGGCCTACTTCCGGGCCAGCTCCTCGAGTCTCTTCCGCTCCTCCCTCCTCTTGCGCTTCTTGGAACTCCGGCTTGAAGTCTGGGTGGGCGCGGCTGCTGCAAGTGCCACCAATGGTGCAAACACATCGGTGGAAGGCGTGGGTTGGCTAATCGTTGCCCTCAACAAGGTTTCCCTCGAAGGCAAGGAGGAATCCGGGCCATCCGGGGTGATTGACACGGTAGTCATACCCGGATGTGGCCCGGATCGTGTTGGAGGGGCCGATGCGTGACTCAGGGTGCCCATGATGATATCCTGGCCGGATATTTATCCTGGAGAGTACAAGTAAGAGGAACTCTCACTTGCCGTCTTCCAATGTGAAGCCCGCTCTGTAGAGGGGTCACAACCGGTGTAGTGCGTGAGAGATCACCGAGTGGCAGCTGGCGAGGATGCACGGGGAGTGGGGGCTTCATCGCAATAGCCGGGCGTTCCTTCCAACCGCCACGCATCGGTGTGGTGACCTCCAAAGGAAATGGTCCTGCCAGGACCCTCGAGCTTGCGAGTTGAGGGGGCAAATCTGGGCTGTCAAGGTCCACCACTTTCTTCTCCTTCCGTGGGCTGTGATCACCGAGGCGACGCTCCTCTGGGTTGGTCTCTGAACCCGAGACCCCATCCTTGTCAGAACTGTGAGAGTCTTCCACAAACTTGGGTAGAATGTGAGTGAGATTGCTCACCAATAACCTCATGTTGGCATAAGCCGCCTCAACCTTCACAATTTGCTCCATTACGAAGGCAATCACTCGCTTGCTGGAAATGTGGTCATCCTTCTCTAATCGAGCATCGAACATCTTGGCCTTCAGTACCACATCTGCGGGAAAACGTAATGCTTCGTCTACGTGCTATAACGCTGCCGCCGAGGCGTTGGCTTGGAGAAGAGCCGCCTTGCAACTTCTCCCTGCCTCCAACGCTTGACTCCTTACCTTTGTTACCTCGAGTGTGAGTCGGTTAACCTTCTGTTCCATGAGGCGGAGATCGACAGCTCCTTCGACCTTCTCCTTGATCGCAGCGATCAATCCTTCACGTTGAGGATTACCCACCAAGTTGCTTGCTTGTCCCAAGGTCCTATCTGTGTCTTTCACATATATGCGAATGGCCTCGAGTAGCTCGGATGCTGGATAAGACTTGCCTCTAAGTTGTGCTGGTCCGGTGGCTGCGGCACGCATGGCTGCGCGGGTGCGGGTGGAGGGTGCTCCTCCATGTCTTTGTCTCTGGCGCTTGGGAGGTGGTACAATCTCCTCTCATGACTATGATGAGCTGCTTTCTCCTTCAGACCCCGGTTCGGGTTCTGATTCTGTCCCTTCGGACTTCTTCATCATTAGTTGCATTCCATACGCCATAACCTCCTCCGGAGTGGTCTCCTTGAAATCGTGATACAGGTGGATCAGAAACGAGCAGAGGGGTGCATGCTTGACATTGTGAATGCTCCTGGTCAACCTAATCACTTCATCTTTCACGACGATGGCCCAATTCACCACCTTCTTGCCAAGGTAGGAGCCATACACGGTGTTAGCGAGGGTAACCGTCACTCGGGTAGGTTTCTCTGGGTGTAAGATCGGTACAAGGAATTTGAAGACCCGTCTGGCGCGGGGGTCCGCACAATCTTGTACCGCATAACTGTTCTTGGCATCCTTGTTACCGAACCTCCCCTTGGCATACTCCTCCTCCGCCCTTTGTCGCGAAAATCCATACACCTCTTGCCACCTCTCCATGGTCCATCTATCCGGGCAAGCCCGGATGCTATCTCCATTGGGCTCGGGCAAAGGATCTTGCCTCCTCTCCTGCACAGTTGATTTCACCCAAAAACTCCAACAGAACTCCATAAGAGAAAGACATCCCATGCGAAAGAGATCCTTCTTCAGCTCGGTGAGCTCCAGAGAATCCTTGGGAATGACTGGGCAAATATCCTTCTTCTCCGAGAGTACGAGATTGGAGGCCATTTGATTTGGGTGGTAGGACTTACTCTCCTTAACCTCTGGTTGATTTCATTCCTTAAAGTTGGCCAGGTTATGAGTTGAGGTCCTCTTCTTAAGGGCTGGGGTCCTCCTCGAACAAGTAGGCCCGGAAGGGCTGAGGTCCTCCTTGAACAAGCTGGCCCGGAAGGCTGGGATCCTCCACAAACAAGCTGGCCCGGAAGGCTGCGGTCCTCCACAAACACGCAGGCCTGGAAGGGCTGGGGTCCTCCTCCAACAAGCTGGCCCGGAAGGCTGGGATCCTCCACGAATAAGCTGGCCCGGAAGGATGGGGTCCTCCACGAACACGCTTGCCTGGAAGGGATGGGGTCCTCCTCAAATAAGCTGGCCCGGAAGGCCGGGGTCCTCCATGAACATGCTGGCCTGGAAGGGCTGGGGTCCTCCTCGAACAAGCTGGCCCGGAAGGCTGGGATCCTCGACGAACAAGCTAACCCAGAAGGCTGGGGTCCTCCACAAACACGCAGGCCTGGAAGGGATGGGATCCTCCTCAAACAAGCTAGCCCGGAAGGCTGGGATCTACCACGAACAAGTTGGCCCAGAAGGGCTGGGGTCCTCCTCGAACAAGTTGGCCCCCAAGTGACTCGTGACACTCCTCGTGTGGGTTGTGGACTCCTTCACCTTGCTGCGGCCTCCCTCTTCAACCTATTGCAGTTTTTGGGAGTTACATACCTTGGTTTACAAGCTAGTGGCGTCCCTTGTGGATGCCCTTTGTCTTGCTCAGCTGTCAATGACCTTCGTCTTGCTCTTCGTGTAAGCTTGGCCTTGCTCGTCGTGTAAGCTGGATGCTCCTTGTCCTGCTCTTCGTGTAAGCTGGATGTCGTCCCTCACCTGCTGGCTCGGAGGCTCCTCGTCTTGGTCTTCGTGTAAGCTGGCCCTACTCTTCATCTTGTGCAGGCTGGCCCGGAACTCCTCAACAGGCTGGCTCGGAAGCTTCTTGTCTTGGTCTTCGTGTAAGCTGGCCTAGCTCTTCGTCTTCTGCAGGCTCGCCCTGAAGCTCCTCAGCAGGCTGGCCTGGAACTCCTCAACAGGCTGGCTCGGAAGCTCCTTGTCTTGGTCTTCGTGTAAGTTGGCCCTGCTCTTTGTCTTGTGCAAGCTGGCCCTGAAGCTCCTCGTCTTCGTGATGATCTTCCTCGCGCTCTTCGTGTCGGCTGTAGCTTCTCGTCCTGTGATGATCTTCTTCGTCCGCTGGTTGTGTTGATCCTCCTCGTGGAGCTGGTCTTTATGCCTTTTGACCAGCGTCTTGGGAACCTTCTGGTCCCTTCCAGTCCCCCTTCTTCTTACCTTCCGAGCCAGATTTGGGTGGTGTCCATCTTCTGGGCGAGATTTGGGTGGTGTCCATCTTCCGGGCCAGATTTGGGTTCGTGCGGGTTGGCTCGAATGATGGCATTCCCTGCCTCTTGGTCTTCATGTGGGTTTGGAGCCCGAGGTACTGCTTTTAGGCTAGACTCTAAGTCATAGCTCTAGGCCCCTTCTTGCTACTATTAAGGCTTTCATAAAAGCCCCATATTCCTCCTATCCTAATCTTACCTAAAGATTAATCCTGGTTTGGGATAACCTTCTAGCCTAGCTAATTTTACTTACTTTTAATATCTATAACTACCTTACTAAAAAAAATTGAAAAATTTGTGGTACGACATCACCCCCTTCTCACATAGGAGCGTCCTCGCGAGCAGACGAGTTCCCGTCTTCCTCTTCTTCTGTTCCTTTGTTTTCGCGGTATAATTTAATCCGCGAACCGTTGGTCTTAATCTCCAAGAAGTTTCCTTGTAAATCTTTCAGCTGCAAGGATCCATTGGAAAACACCTCATGTACTTTAAAGGGTCCCATCTATTGGCGGTGTAATTTCCCTGGAGAATCTTGCTGTCGACTGTCGAAGAGCAAAACGAGACTCCCTCCTTCAATGCCCTTATTGCTCGTCAGCTTCAGGTCGTACGTCTTTTTTCTCCGAGCCTAGACTTCTACTGTTTGTTGCAGCGCGTCACTCCGGACTTCTTCGAGGGCATCCAGGTCAGCAAACCGAGTCTCTAAGGAGGTACTTCGATCGGCGCGGTTGGATGCTAAGACCCTATGGGTCTCGTTGTCCGTCTCGATGTGCTGCAATACCTCTTGTCCATGGACTAGGAAGTATGGAGTTCTTCCGGTGGTGGTCTTCCTTGTCGTATTGTAGGCATACACGGTGGAGAAAAGCTTCATATCCCAGTCCGTTTTATGGGCTGCGAGGACTTTGTTGAGGATCGCGCCCACTATACCGTTTGCACGTTCGGTGAGACCATTGGCCTTGGGATTATACGTTGTGGTCTTCCTATGCTTGATGGCATACCTGGAGGTTAGATCTAGAACTACTTCATTCAGGAAGTGAGTTCCTCTATCACTGACAATCTCAAGGGGGTAGCCAAACCTCATACATATCTGTTCGAAGAGGAAGGTTGCAGCAGTGTTGACATCGTTCCTCCGGGTTGCTCGGGCTTCGATCCACTTGGTGGCGTAATCCATCGCTAGGATGATGTATTTGTTCATGCTCCTAGTTACCGAAAAGATGGGCCCGATAAAATCTATCCCCCATTTCTCGGATGGTGCTAATGGAATGATGGGGGTCAAAGGCCAATGGTTCCGGATGGCCGGATTGCCGATTTGTTGGCATGGGTCGCAGCCTTGGAAAAATTGCTTCACGTCTCGGTGGAGTTGCTGCCACCAGTACCCCGCCGCGTGGATCCTCTCCACGGTACTCATCACAGTAAAGTGTCTTCCAGCGGGATCATCGTGTAAGGCACGGATGATAGGCCTTCTCTCCTTAACCTCTAGGCATCTTCTTAACCTCTCATCCGCTCCATACTTAAAGAGGATCCCTTCAATGAGGGTGTAAGGAGCTACCTTTTGCTGGAACACGGCCTTCTCTTCTATGTTGTATCATCCGGATATGTGCGATCAAGGAGGTAGGTTTAGATGTCCTTGTACTCGGATTCTTCATCGGGATCCGTTTGGAAGATCGGCACTTCTTCCATGGTCGGTCCTTCTCCTTCAGCGTGATCCTTCCACATCCATTCGGTGGTTGGCCCGGAAGGGTGTTGCTCAGTCGAGCATTTCTGAAGGATGTCCGGATTCCGATTCACGCGGTCCTCCGGGCCAGATTTTGACGTCAACTCCGGAAATTCGTTGGAGAATTCTGTTTCGAGGTTGTTGGCGCTCTCCGACCCTCGCTGTCGTGACAGGTAGTCGGCATTTTGGTTGGCTCTGCTAGGTTTCTCTCTCACCTCGTAGTTAAACTCTTGAAGTAGAAGTATCCAACGAGCAATCCTCCCTGATAGGTCAGGCTTGTTCACAAGGTACTTCAGTGAGTCATGGTCGGTGTGGAAGACAATCTTGTACCCCAGAAGGTAATGGCGGAACTTCTTACAGACGTACACCACTACCAATGCCTCCCGCTTGGTGGCGGTATAGTTCCTCTTTGCTGCGCCCATCTGACAGCTAGCGTAGTAGATGGGCTTCTCTCCGCCACTTGGGCCTTCCTGCCACAAGATTGCTCCTAGGCACCATCTAGATGCATCAAGAGTGACATGAAAATCCTTATCCCATTGAGGTGGGGATAGGATGGGTGCGGACGACACTCGTACCTTGAGTTCTTCAAAGGCCGCTTGTCTTTGTTCTGTCCACACGAAATCTTTATCTTTCTTGAGTAGTTCCGCAAGGGGTGCGGCCAGCTGGGCGTACTTGTTGATGAAACACCTGTAGTAGCCTACACATTCTAGGAACCCTCTTATCTCTCGCACATTGACTGGCGCTAGTAGCTCGAGTATCGCCTTCACCTTGTCAATGTCAACATGTAGTCCATCTTTGCTGACCACATGTCCAAGAAGTACGCCGGAGAAAGTGAGCCGCAAAAACGCCTCACGATGACGAATGGACCACGTTTTGTGTCCATTAAGGTCAACAAAGTAGTGGAAATGGGTTATCCCATTGGTTAGTTCATGGTTTTTGATCAAGATGGCTAAATAGCCTTTCCATGCGCTAATTCTTCAATTAGGAGTCACATTGTGGCAACCAAGAATTATGTGAAGTTAACCAAAAATAATAATAAATAGAAAGGACAAAAAAATGAGAAAAGGTAGAAAAAACAAAACAATAGAAAAGAAGTAGAAATAGAAGTAGTGGAGAAGAATTTACCTCCTACTAAGTCATGGACCGCAATTGGCCACGATGAGGAAATCACGAAAGAAAAAATTAGGAAAAGAAGAGAAATGATGGTGACGGGAAGGAAAAAAGAAGGAGGCTTAGAAAGCCCTTAAAAAAATAGTTAAAAAGGTCCAAAAGGCTTGGGTAAACCCCTCATCAATCACTAAGTAAAATTATGAATTACCCCAAGCAAGGGGAATTCAATCTACACTACGGAAAATCGGCCTATAAATGACTACAGCACAAATGACTAGCCAGAAAACAATTACTACAAAATTACTCAAGATCTGCAGACGTTGCCCGGATCTAGCTAGTTAGCTGCCCTAGTCATTTTACAATAATTTAAGTTTTCGCGGGCAGAGAGGTGATGAAAACCATGTGACGGCCAACATTGTTCATATCGTCATCCCAGTGTTTTCATCCATGCTTCATCCGGTAGTGTTGACGTGGCAAGAAGGTGACTGACTAGGGTTGTGCCTTAGTAATTCATTAGTGATACGTTTGAAAAGAATTACTCTCTCACTAGAAAATAACTAGCTACAGTAATATATGTTAGAGCTCAAAAATGACTCATGGGTATTTTTAGAAAATTACTAAGTAGATGGATGTCTACTTCTCTTGGACATTGCTGATGTGGCAAGTAGGTGGTGACTTGGATTGTGTTTCAGTAAATCTTTAGTGATACCCTTCAGACAAATTACTGCATCACTGGGAAATAACTCGACAGAGTAATATATTCTATAACTGAAAAATGACTAGTGGATAATTTTTTATAACTTGCAATCAGATCGTTGGCACTTTGGATAATTTGCTGACGTGGATGGATGTAGGGTTTTGTCAGATACTGCTGACTTGGATTATGTCTATGTCATTCATTAGTGATACGTTTGAAAAGAATTACTGTCTTACTAGAAAATAACTAGCTAAAGTAATATATGTTAGAACTCAAAAATAACTTATGGATATTTTTAGAAAATTGCTGACGTAGATGGTATCTACTTCCATCGGACATTGCTGATGTGGCAAATAGGTGATGACTTGGGTTGTATTCTAGTAATTCCTTAGTAATACATTTGACACAAATCACCGCGTCACTAAAAAATTATTTGGTGCGGTAATATATTTTATAACTTAAAAATAACTCATGCCTATTTAAAAAAAATAGATTAGTGTCAAATTTCAATTATATATTTGAATGTTTGCCGACAAAATTGAACTAGTAAACTTTGAAGAAGCAATCAATGAAAAATGTATGCCAAAGAATGGCAAGAGGAAAATATCCATACTATATTATGATTATTAAAAGATTTCAAGTAGAAAAATAGAAATAGGGAGAATTAAAGGATTAAGTAAGAGTTAGACTATAGAGAAATACAAGTGAAATATGAAATAGGTAGAAAAGTACATAAAAATGAATAGGTGTGTGCAACTAGGTAGAAAGAAGAAGACCGGGATGGGAAATGCCCAACCGGATGAATGTTAGACTTAGGGTGACAAAAGGTGGCGGCTAGGGTTTGAGGGAGTGGCTTGCAAGGGCTGCCCTCCTCCCTCTCTCTCTCTCTCTCTCTCTCTCTTCCAAGGTGTGTGTGTGTGGAGTATGTGAAAGAGTGTAGTAAGTTAGGATTAGAGTGAGATAGGAGAAGGCCGTGGCTAGATCTACAACTACGGTTGTAGTAAGTAAAAGGTGGTAGTGAGATTTGGAGAAGATCAAGCTTATCAAGCTGACTTTCCAAAGAGCCTAGGCTCAAAGAATTTGGAGCATTTTCAAGGGAGATATGGCCGCCAAAGCAAGAAGGGGTCCGCCGTCAACACAGACCTTGAGCACGGACTTTGGAGGACAATATCTTTGAGGTGAGGACGATTCAAGATTTGAAATTTGCGGAGTTTTTGGCTTGCTAAGTTAGCTTTCCAATAAATCTAGAATCAAAGAATTTGGAGCAATAACAACAAAGTTATGGCCAACCAATTGCAAGAGGATTGACTGCTACAAGATTTGGGAAGCGCGTACTTTGGAGGCTTGTGACTTTTGAATGGTAACGTTTGTTTCAGTGATTTTTTCACGAGCTGAAGTGTATTTCAGCCAGCCTTCATTGAAAGTTTATTTTGTTGAATTTGGAGTCTTCGGTAGAAAATGGCGTATGTTATAGTGCCAGGGGGTGTGTTGCCCCCTTTTTGGTGTTGATTTTCTACTTGCAAGTATTGTTTTCAATGTCCTTGCTATTATCTACATGTATGATCTTAGCTTGTGTGGTGAGTGTAAGTGAATGATACATGCACGTGCATGTGTATGTTGTCATGGATGTGAAGTGCATAGGTTATGTACGTGACGTACATGTGAATGTGGAAGTCAAATTCTTGGTTAGAAGTCCATTGCTTGGAGGCACTTAGGTCACATACACTCTCCACCGGCCGTGAATTACTAATCATTTCATGTACTATTTATGCTTTCTCTAGTAATTATGTAGTTATATTAAAGTCATTGTTTAGTAACTGTTGATCACTTGTTTAGTCATTGTACAGAAATCTTGTTGTTTAATAAATTTGTATGGATGTGGGCTTGCAGTTCCAAAAGGGGGTATTGGTGGATTTGTTGAATCCCAAAAATAAGCGACAAAAAGGGGCTTGGGGAAGAGTGAGTGGTATTGTAGGGGACAAATGGCAATTTTGTTTTATGTTTGGTTTTTATTGAGCATGCATCACACTGGATGCTAGTAGATGGTTTTTACTGGGCGTTGTATTTGAGGGGCTTTTGTAGTCATTGTCCTAGTCACCATTTTGTATATTTCAAAGTATTTCATGACCGAGACATCTTTGATATTATTTATGGTATTATAAAAGTCTTATGTAATTGTACAGGGGTTATTTGCATAATTGTGGTAACCATATACTCTCTATGAAATAACTAATACATCTCTGAAATAATGACCAAGCATAACAACTTAATAACCACCACAAAAACTGAGAAATTACTAAATAACACTGCGCAATGACTAATCAATGACTAGATAGTATACATAAATAGCTACAGAATAACTACACACAAACCTCACAGCAACCAAATAATGATTAGAATAGAAGTAGAATTAGTGCTTGCAATCTTATTATAGGCAATTTATTACTACCACAATAACTAAGAAATTACTAAACTAACACTGCATAATGACTAAAAATAAACTGCATAATGACTAAAAATTAACTGCATAATGACTAAACAATAAGTAAACAGTGTACAAAAAATCTATCAAATAACTGTAGAATGACTGCATACAAACCATATGGTAACCAAACAATAACTAAACCGAAACTAAAATTAGTACATGCATATCTATTATGGGTAAATTTACACTACAAGAATAATTAAGGAATTACTAAACTAACACTACACAATGACTAAACAATAACTAGGCAGTTCACAAAAAAACTATCATTGTCCACGTCATTGTCCATGTCAACTGCCACGTTTAATTCCACGTCATACAAAAATCCACACCATCATTCACCATAAATTCCATGTCACACTCAAATCCACGTCAGTAGCCAACTCATCAATATTCAAAGATGATGGGCCACATAGGCAGATGGATGAGAAATCCACGTGGCAAAAAGAATGACTATAGAAATCTATTACTCAAAACAATTACTGTGCCCGAACAAAATTTTTCTTAGTTATTCCCTAGTAATACAGGTCATCTATGACTCAACAATGACTAAAATCGCTAGTCATTGATGCCTCGATTTCCCGTAGTGCTAGGTAGTTTAATTAGATTTAGCATCCTTGGAATTAGCTTAATAGCTCACTTATTGGAGATCATGCGCACCCCATGTGGCATGAAATTAAAGTAGGAGATTTAGATATTCCTTGGTTAGTGGAACACCCACTTTTTGTTAATGCAAGGGTGGCACAGAGATAAGTGTCATAGGTTATAGTTGTTTTAAGAGGAGAGTCATTAATGGAAGGTGGGAAAGGCGGCGGGGAATATCCTTGGGAACGCAAGGAGAGCAAGGGCTTGGGGGGGTTTGTGAGCCAAATAAACCGCCCCTAATGGGTGGCTTATCTTGAACACAAGACCCTACATATGGGATGCAGCCCCTTGTGCAAACATACTTTAACCATTCATACAAGCATGATGACCCAAGGCGTGGTCACTTGAGAGGGTTCGTTAATAATTAGTGATGTGATGGCTGAATTGAGCCTTAGGTTGAATCCAACCTTTAGACAAGCGTAAATTCCGCCTCAAAGCTTTGTTTCCAATGTTTTAAAGCTCCATTAGGTTCAATTTTGCCTTGTGAACTTGATTAGCACCTTAACCACCAATTCCAGGCCCAAGTGCGACCCTAAAAGCAGCAACCAGCAGACAGGCTCCTCTTTTCATGTTAAAAGTTTAATTCTTCATTATCTTCGTGATTATGACTCCGTTTTTTACGTTTGTTTTTTGTATTTTTATTAGTTTCTCTTGCTTAACACGATGGCAGCCTTCAATTGATCATTTGACTCGACCCTGGACCTCCCAGCCAGCGACCAGCAGTGCACCTTCAACATATGACTTTATTCAAGATCATGCACCACATTCCTACGCATGTATCACATTCATTCACACAAGAATCCACCCCAGCCTTACTAAGAGTGAGCCTCCAGCTGTGTTCACTTACTAATGGCGCTCTAATCGGTTATTTAGTTGAATATATAGCAAACCCTAATTCTACCGAAAAATTGGCAGCGCTTCCGCGTGGTTTTTGTATTTAGAAAATTAGGGTTCAAGTCATACACATGGAATTGAAGAGGTTCGAGGGAGAAAAGAAAAGGAGCTCCCTGATTTAATTCGGTTCATCCTCCATCCTTAGCCTTCGACTTGCTTTGTCAGCTCGTGATCTTGCTCCTCTTATTCAGCTCGTGATCTTGCTCCTCTTGTTCAGCTCGTGATCTTGCTCCTCTTGTTCAGCTTGTGATCTTGCTCCTCTTGTTCAGCTCGTGATCTTGCTCCTCTTGTTCAGCTCCTGATCTTGCTCCTCTTGTTTGTGCTCTTCACTCCGCAGCCCGTATCTTTGTCGTCACAGCTCCGATCCGCACGTTCTTGAGCTTGTTGGAAAACCAACGTTCTAATCTATCTACTCCTAAAATCTGAGCTTGATTGGACAAGAACTCCACTACTAACGAGGGAAAACCTGAGGCCGTACGAGATCCGCCACCGATCCTCCAGCTGGTCGTCCTCACTCCGCCGCCCGTATCTTCGTTGTCACAGCTCCGATCCGCACGTTCTTGAGCTTGTTGGAAAACCAACGTTCTAATCTATCTACTCCTAAAATCTTGGCTCGATTGGACAAGAACTCCGCTACTGACGAGGGAAAACCTGAGGCCGTACGAGATCCGCCACCGATCCTCCAGCTGGTCGTCCTCACTCCGCCGCCCGTATCATCGTCGTCACAGCTTCGATCCGCACGTTCTTGAGCTTGTTGAAAAGCCAACGTTCTAATCTGTCTACTCCCAAAATTTTAGCTCGATTGGACAAGAACTTCGCTACTGACGAGGGAAAACCTGAGGCCGTACGAGATCCGCCACCGATCCTCCAGCTAGTCGTCCTCACTCCGCCACCCGTATCTTCGTTGTCACAGCTCCGATCCGCATGTTCTTGAGCTTGTTGGAAAGGCAATGTTCTAATCTATCTACTCTCCTATTTTTGCAACGATTGAATCAAATTCCAGCCCACAGGAGGGGGAAATCTGAACCCTACCTCTCTCTCTCCTTCGACACACCTCTCTCACTCCCACCTCCCACACTTCTCTAACTCCTACCTCCCACACTTCGAATGAGCGCCCTCCAAGGGGGTTACCCCAAGGCCCTTGCTCCTTTCTTTGTTCCCAAGGTCGTTCCCTTCGTCGTTCACAGCCGCCATTTTGGGTGGGCACATTAATGGTCACACTAAACAACTAGTAACTAAAAGCTAATAAATCACTAGCCACCCTTGCATTTAACACAAGTGGGTGTCCCACTAACCAAGGAATATCTAAATCTAAACTTTGACTCCATGCCACATGTGTGTGCATGATCTCAATAAGTGAGCTATTAAGCTAAATTCAAGGATGCAAAAAAAATCTAACTCTACCTAGCTTGAATTTCCCTTGCTTGGGGGAATTCCTAATTTACTTAGTGATTGATGAGGATTCTTTTCCACTTCTTTTTGGACCCTTTTGACTATTTTTTTTAAGGGCTTTTAACGCCCCATTCTTTTTTCTTTTCTCCTCACCATCCTCCTTCTTCTTCTCCCATTTTTTTGGTTTCGTGATTTCTTCATCGTGACCGAATACGGTCTACAACTCGATAGGAGGTAAATTCTTCTCCACCACTACTCATTTTAATTCTTTTCTAATTTTCTTTTGTCTTTTTTCCCTTCTCTCTTTGCTTTTCTTTTCTGGTTTATTCCCTTTTTTTCTTCCTTTTTGGCTAACTACATAAATTCCGCGATTGCCCATAAATGGCTCCTCTTTTAGTGAGGGGAAAGGCCACTTGGCCATTTTAATCAAAAAACCATGAGCTAGTCCACGGGATAACCCATTTTCACCACTCATTAGCCTTAATGGACCCGACGTGAGGTCCATTCATCACCGTGAGCCGTTTTTGTGGCTCACAGGGTTACCCCCTGGAGAGGCTCATTCAGGTAGTGTGCAAGGAATGTGGGGAGAGAGAGAGCAGAGAGGCGAGACTGAATTTTTTTGAGAGAGAGCCGGAAGCTCCGGCCACAACAGCAAGTGAATTAGGTTAGAAGAGCACGAGCTGAACCATGACGAAGAAGATCAGAAGAAGACGAGCATGATCGCAAGAGCACGAGCTGAGCCAGGACAAAGAAGATCACAAGAAGACGAGCAGGACCGCAAGAGCACGAGTTGAACCAAGATGAGCTGGACCCCGAGGGCACAAGGTCAAGGATGGAGGGTGAATCGAACTGAATCAGGGAGCTTGTCCCTTCTCTTGGACCAGTAATCAATTTCTTGTGCATGAAGGGAATTCTAATTTTCTAGTCACAAGAAAATCACGCGGTAGCGCTGCCAATTTTTCACTAGGATTAGGGTTTGCTACCCACTCAACCAAATAATTGGTTTAATCTACAAGAGTAAGTGAACGTAGTTGGAGGCTCATGCATGCTATAATGTGCAAATGGATTACTTGTGTGAATACATGTGATGTAGACGTGAATGTGTGGTGCATGATTTTGAATAAACATATATGTTAAGTGTGTACTGCTGGTCGTTGGCTATGAGTTTGTGATTGAGTCGAATGGTTAATTGAAGGCTGCCATCGTGTTAAGCAAGAAAAACTAATAAGAGTACAAAAAAACAAACATCGAAAACGGAGTCATAATCACGAAGAAAACGAAGAAATAAATTTTGATATAGAAAGAAGAGCCTGTCTGTTGGTCGCTGCTGTCAGGGTCACATTTAGGCTTGGAGTTGGTTGTTGAGGTTATAATCAAGTTCACAAGGTTGAACTGAACCTATCTAAGCTTTAAAATGTGGAAAATGGAGCTGCGAGGTGGAACTTACGCTTGTTATAAGGTTGCGTTCAATTGAAGGCTGAATTCAGCCATCACATTATTAATCATTAACGAACCCTCTTAAGTGACCACACTTGGGAATCACCATGTTTGTATGAATGGTTGAAGGATGTTGCACAAGGGGTTGTATCCCACATTTAGGGTCTTGTGTTCAAGATAAGCCACCCCATTAGGGGGCGGTTTATTTGGCTCACAGAGAGCATTGCAAAGAAGCACTTACCCGGATGTAGTTTTAGGTTTGTCTCTCTGCACCTCTGGAACGTCTTCCGTAAGTACTCCAAATGGTCCGTCTGTGGGTTGAACACCGCGAAGTCATCAATGAACACTTCTAGGAAATGCTTGAGGAAGTCCTGGAAAATGTCCATCATCAGGCGCTGAAAAGTGTCGGGTGCGTTACATAGCTCGAAGGGCATTTGGTTGAACGCGTAGGTGCCCCATTCTGTGGTGAATGTCATCTTCAGTTGGTCGCTCTGTCTAATGGATACGTGATTGTACCCGGAGAACCCGTCCATGAAGCTAAAGCACTCATTCCCTGCTACGTGATCTAACACGATGTTAATGAAAGGTAGGGGGAAGTAGTCTTTCTTGGTTAACTTATGGAAGTCCTGGCACACACGGATTTTTACCTTCCCATCTCGTCCTTCTTTCTTGGGTACGATCACTATGGGTGATATCCACTCCGAGTTGTTGACCGGGTAGATGAATCCGGCCTCCAACAATTTATCCAATTCCTCCTTCACCATAAGTGAATACTTAGGGTTTAGGCGGTATTGACGTTGTCTTACCGGTGCGGCACTCTCTACAAGATCGATTCGATGCTCTCCTAGCCGCGCGGATATACCGATCAGATCTGAAGTCTCCCAAGCAAACACATCTACAAACTCTTGCAAGAGTTCGGTGTACAACCTCCTTTCTTTCTTCGTCAAGTTCTTTCCGAGGATGATAGACTTGCCTGGAAGGACTTCGATGGTGTCGTAATCTTCAGGAGACACGACTGGTTCGGTGCGATCCGCTCCTTCCAATCCGAGCAAGCACGGATCGCTCCACTTTGGGGGTGTCTGAGTGTGATCCTCTTCTTGGATCGAGAGAGTCCCGTCCTCCAGTTGCTTCCTCAGCCACTCTTTAGTAAGAGACATCGAAGACTCTCCTAAAGAGCGATCTTCCTATGGCCAGGGGTAAACATCCGGGCTAGGCTCCTCTTCGTCCACCTCTTCTACCACACCTTGTTCTCGGACTGATTCCAAAAAGCCGTAGTCCGTTTCGACTTGGTCCCAAAAGTTCTCCACAAGGTACGAAGAGGTGGAGTCATCTCCTTCTTGGTCTGACCAATTGGAGGTGTAGCCTTCGTTGTCACTCGTCTCTCCCATGGCCTCTTCGTGCTTCCATGGGATGGAGGTAGGTGGGTTGCCGAATGTGAACTCCTTCCTTCCCCATTTCACCCACACATCTGCAAGATATAACCAATGGCATACGAGCAGCAACGGGAAAGGTTTACCCATTTCGACCTTGAGTATGACATAGTTGAGGGGATAGGTGATGGGACCTATCTTGGTGGGAATACCTGATAACCGCCCTAGAGGTAAGACGCGTGATTGGTCGGCCATCCTCAAGACTTGATTAGTAGGGTCAAAGGCTGTATACCCTAGGTCAGTGGCGGTCTCTCCTGTCATGAGGTTGACTCCCAATCCTCTGTCAACGAGTACATTACGGATTAAGCACCCATCTATCTCAACCGCTATTTTAGGGGCGCCGTAGTCTTCCACTGTAGAAAAGTTGACAACTATAGTGGAAAGTCGAATCCTACGCCGCCTAGAGTGAGTACAAGCTTCCTTGACTATCTTTTGATAATTGGGGTTGTCCCGCAGGAGCTGTCTTATAGTCACGTTGGCTTGTGATCCCCTAATATCCTGAAGGATGTCATATTCGTCAACTCTAAGAGTTGGCTCCTTCCCTATGGTAAGACTGGGCGCATATCTAACTTGGCGACTTGTTCTCGTTCCCTGCCTTCTAGGTTCTACTAGCTCTATCCTTACCTCCGCACTAATGTCGGGACAGGTGGTACTCACCCCCTTCTCGGCTTCGGCTAAGGAATCTCCTATAGGGCTCTGGTTAGCTCTGGGATAGCTTTCGTCCGGGGTGGTCCCGGGTGGTCCGGGGTGGATCCGGGCCTGTCTCTAAATGTTCTTCTCGCACTGCTGGCTTGGCTTCCAAAGGTTCGGAATCGGAGGTCCCGTGATCGGTGCCCGAATTAGATGTACTACTACTACTATCAACCGGCCTCGCTGAAGGTCGGGACGCTCTACTCCTACGCTTGTGACGAGTCGTTCGGGTGGAACTGCGAGTACTAACCTTCTACACTACCTCCTCCTTAACGCCTGGCGGTTCCACCTCCTCCCGTCATTTTGGAGGGTTTTCCACCCCTTGGGTATTTTCGTAGTTAAGGGCCGTCTGGCTCCTAGGAGGGGTCTCCACCTGCTTGTATGTTACCTTTGATACCGGCGGTTGTGGGCAGTGAGGTGCGTCGTAGCCGTATTGTTGGCAGTTTTGGCAAGGTAGTTCCAACGGTGCCCCTTGTCCTCCTCTCTTTGGCTTGTTACAAACATTGGCAAAATGATATGGCTACAAGAAAACCAGCCCAATGTGACTAGGTTTTATGACTACAGTGAGGCATAAACCAAAATGTGACTAGCACTGTTTCCACTCATTTTGACTTAGTCGCTTCGGACAATCTTACTGGAGGTCATATCGGACACTTCTTGTTCCCAGTACTGCGTTCCCACAGTGTTTTGGGACCTCAAAACGGGACCTGTAGTGGGACTTGGGTCCATATGACTCTATATAGTCATATATGTATGACTACACGTAGTCATCTATATGTAAAAAATGACTGAATGAATGACTATTTATAGTGAGGTATAAGTCAACATAATACTGGTTTTATCACTTGGATAGTAGTGAGATGGTGACTAAAATGAGTCATTCATTGAGTTGGGAGAACGTGACTCTTTGGAGTCACATCTATTTGGCAACCCCTAGTCACAAATACTCAAATAGCTTCCAAATGGTATGACTAACTGTAGTGAGGTATCAGTTAATACATTGACTTGAGATAATACGACTCTGTACAGCCACATCGAAGTGACTGTACATAGTCTCCAATGCTGAAATCATGAGATGGACATGACAAATTGTAGTGAGGTATTTTGAGAATATTGCAGTGGTTTGATCACTACGTATAGTGATGTGGTTGTGACTGTATTGCATCATACTCATGTGAGCTAATACGACACTGTAAAGTCAAATATGCTTCACTACACATAGTTACTCATATAATCTGATGACTGCATGGAGTCATAGTATACTAGTTTCATTCACTACTGGGAGAGAAATTTCAATATTAAATCGGAAGCATCTGACTAGAACTTGACTGTCCGTAGTCTAATGCAAAGATATGCCATGGAGTCGAATCTGCCATTCTTACTGTGTGTAGTCGTAGATTTCAATTTCAGATTAGGATAATAATGAGATCTACTGACTATTACAAGTCAAACGTGCGGTTGTGAGCACTGTGTCAGGTCATGCAAGTGATTTTCACACATTTCATTGAAACATAAAATTTGTGTTCAAACAAGATGCACTCCAACTGGAAGGGGATCAGCCTAAACTGCTTGGGAGAAGGACAGATCAATGTCCATGAACTCCGTGGGCCACATTACAAAGTGCCCTACTGCTTGTCCTACCAAGGTCACATGAGGATCATCTAGATCTACGGGAGCAAATAAACTGTAGTTGTCATCTAGGCTTTTTATCACTTCTACAGACACTGTACCTGCAATTATGGTTTTCCCGTGTAGAGAAGCCCCAGCTACATTCTGCACTTTCCCGAATGCCACAACTTTATCCTCCTCCCCTTCTTCAAGTCCCTTGAGTCTCACAGGGTCACCCTTCTTGAACTCCGGGTCCTCCCCTTCTTGTACAACCTATATTAAAAAAAAATACACACAATACAAGGATTAGTTGGGACTGAATTGCTGCCTTGATACAAAGATGTACTTCTCCAAGGCTCATGGCACTTATTTTAATTCTATGACTGTGAGAAGTCACGTGTTCTAACGTCATTACTAATCTCAGTCACATATTCCAACTTCATGACTGTCTCTAGTCAAGCATGGTCACTCGTTCCATATAAATGACTAAAAACAGTCACAAACTTGGCATATTGAATTCGTACAGAACTAAGACACAACATTCCAAGATGTAGCTCATGGCACTTACAGCTGAGCTCATTCGTGCGTTCACATTTTTCTACGGTCTCACAGGGTCACCCTTCTTCAACTCGGGGTCGGAGTTTTCTTGTACAACCTATAAAAGTAAAAAAATACACAAGACAGGGATCAGCTGGGACTGAATTGGTGCTTTCAGAAATAAAAATGTGAAAATACAAGGTTGACTACACATACATGTTCACTTACCTGTGGGTTCATATTTCTCTTCCTCTTCCCTTTCGCGTTCTGCTGATTCTCAATGTTGCCTTCTTTGCTCTTTTCAGCTTTCTCTTTGCTCCCCCAAACTGCCCTTTGCTTCTTTGTGTCATCGTGGTCTTTCTTCATGAGCTTCTCAACCTCAGTCAAACGCATTTTCTTCTGGGTGCGAGTGTCCTCCTTTGCAGGCTTAGAAGCCCTCAAATTTCGAGTTGAGTACACAACTGCGGCATGTCCTCCTGCCTCTGCCACGGTCACTGCACCACAATCTGGACTGCCTCCTACAGGGTTGTTCAAAGTTCCCGTTGTCTGTGAGTCCTTCACATCACCTACTGCAGGAATCTCCACTGCCTTATTCGGATCTGTAGGCTGCAATTCGCACTCCACTGCTTCCTGCAATCCCTATTACGTACAGAGGCAACACGTCAATAGGGATCCTCTCAGTCATTGCTTTCAATCATGAGCAATGTTCGTGATTCCGTTTAACAATGCCACACCTTCTTTACCATTCTAGTCACTTATTCAAATTCAATGACTACGAATAGTAATATATTCAAAACTGGTGACTGTGAGAAGTCACATATTCTAACTTCATTACTAATATTGATCACGTATTCTAGATTCATGTCCATATCTAGTAAAGCCTGGTCACTCGTTCCATATCAATGACTACAAATAGTCACAAAATCCTAGGCACATTGAATGTTGCAAGAACCAAGGCACAACACACATCAAAATGCTATTCGTACCTGTAGTGCCAGGATACTTTCGTGAACGTCATCTGCCTTTTGTGAAGTGTCGGAGCCAGTGGACTCTAAGCTGGAGCTGCTCTTTTCACTTGCTGCCTTCGTGGGGGTGACAACGGGAATCTGCAGGTGCTGCATGATGCGTTCAATGTTCTTCTCAATGGATCTCCGCCAATCACTATCGTGCTCTGGCTGTGCATCAGACACTCGGCTACTCGGGGAGGTTTCCTTTCCCAGAATGAGTCTTCGAGGGGCATATTTGACCCGTGCAAGCTCCCTTTCAATTTCACCCCTAGTTGGGCTTCTCTCCAGCTCAATGGCCTGCACAGGAGATGTTACATTCCCTAGATAGTGTTGCATCATTAGTGCCAATTGATGAGGCTTCTCTCATGATTGCAGGAATCTGCTACGTTGTCGGGTTATCACCAAAACTTCACGGGCTTCTGCAAGGCAACGAGCAAGACGTGCAGGAAGGACTGGACTTGGTATGCGTGACCAACTTCAACACAGTCTCGCGGGCTGAGGAATGAGCTGCTGCCGTCAACTCTCCTCAAAAAAGGATGGGTTAACCTGGTCGGACATCTCTATGAATGAATAGAGTCACAAATTTGAACGAGATGACTGAGAACAAGCGCAAACTCGGTTTCGATGACTGCACAGTCACGAATTTCAACGAGATGACTAAAAACAAGCACAAACTCGGTTTTGATGACTGCTCCTAGTCCCTTCAAGGCCTGATTTGCGCTATGGCAAAGTTATACAGCCTTTGAGATCAGGAGCTGTAATGGACTTCTGACAAAACTAAATCTGAATAGATGCAAGTTTCTCCAAGTACCAGTGATCATCTGACTTTGCTGGCAGTCTATAAAGCTTGGAATGATTGTCATGAAAGACATAAAAACATAGAGTGAAAACTCACCAAATGGGCTCGAACATATTCTTCGTTGCGCCCGGCTGAAGACGGCTTCCTCACTTGGGCTCGGCTGTATCGCAGCTTCTCTGCTTCATGCTGTTTTTTCTCCTCTAAGATGAGTTTTAACAACTTTACCCAATGGTCATGCCGAATGTGCTTTGGCTTGTCCTTCCCTTCTTGCATTCTTTTCTTCAACTGATATCTCTTCACCTTCAACTGGCCCTTCAAAATGCTGTGGAAAGCCTCCTCTGTCACCTTGCCAAGGCCCCCATGGTACTCAAAAGTGTTGTCCACTCGTTCCTTGACAACGAGCAGCATAGAAGTGTTGAGATTCTTGTAGTTGTCTTCGCTGAAATCTATATCCTGCGCATGACCTCGAAGACAAGTTAGCCACAATGGTCGATTCTGTCCTTGCGGATGTCCTCTCAGATCCACCTCCACAAGGTGTATTCTGGGCCCTCCTGCATGCAAAACTGTGACCTCCTGAGCTTGTTGTTGCTTCAAAGCAACCCGTCGTCTGGACTTCTGGTCTCTGGAATATGAAGGTTGACCAAAGCTCTCAGTCATCTCTGATGGAGAATATGTGGAGGAGTTCACCCCGGGCTCCTACAACTCCATCGCTCGCCTCCACTGCAATAGTTGCAGGTGCCTTTCAGCAATTTCGAGGTCCAAGCTGGTAATGGACCCATGGCGAGGAACGCCTGTAGTTAGGCCACGCAAAGGAGGTGTGATGCCTCCCTGGTCAGGATGAATCTCAGCTGCAACATCATTGCAAGTAGTCAAAGGCCTCCCCTGATAGTGAATCCTCTGACATCTTGAGACGTTTTCTTTGTTGAGGTTGGGCTGCTTGGTGCGGACGTAGGCTTGTTGGACTGGGTTTGGGAATTCCAGAACCCGTTGGACCTCGCTTACGCACCTAACACCATATTCGTTATATTGGGAGATTTAGTGACTCCCAAATTAACACATGTAGATGATAAGAGCTGAAGTGCACATCTAAACTCTACAATATGGAGGGATATGAGTTTCCATTAAATTGGGAGGTAATGTTTTCTACAAAAACCCGTAGAAAAATAAGTACTACGGATAACATTACATTACCAATCTAACTATAATATTGAAAAGAAGAACACATTAGTTGACACTTCTTTTATACCACATGTGTTCATTGAATATGAATAGCTAAATATTCACACTCGATCCTACTAACCCGGATTAACACCATGCTCCAATTTAGCTAAAAGTGAGCTAAATGACGGACAAATATCCACTTGTAAGAGAATTTGCTTAACACATTTTGATGAGCCCTTTTTGATTTAAAAGAATTTCAATTCTCCTTGTGGAATACACATTGGCAAAAAAAATATATAACGAGTTTCAAATGATGGTGCTCAGAAGTGGGAAAAAGATTGCACACACTACCTCTTTTCGAACTAAAGTGTCCCCATCACTTAGAGGTGCAATGAACTCAAAAAGGAAACTCCACACACTTTAGCTCCACTTGACCTAAAGTGCGCACCATTACTAAGTACACTGAACTAAATAAGAAGATTTGCTCACACTTTAGCTCCACTAGAGCTAAAGTGCGACCCAACATTTAGTTTCTATCATTCACCATGAAGACAATTACTGGTATTATTGGTTTCAAGACTAGAAGCAATTTACCACATTGTTATTATAAAAAGAAAATAAAACATACTGCAAATTATCACCGATACACAAAAAGAATGGAGAGAATATTTCATAGCAATCATTGGCATCACATATTATAGTCATACAGAGTGTAAATTAATGAAATACAAATATCTATAATCCCAGCACTAATGGATCTAACCATACTACATGAAGTATTACGCATCAGAATCTAAAATCTAGGAAAAGGAAATCTATTTATCTAAGTCTATTACGATTCGGAGCTAGCAAGTGCTTCCAAGGAGGCCTTGATAATTGCTACTTGCCCCTTCGGAATTTTTGTAGTTGAATCTTGCACATGACCTCCATCCCTCTTTGAAGACCTAGGTTTCCATGCTGTCAAGATTGAATCGGTACTCTCCCACGTTATGGCTATCCCCTTTTCAATTGTCCAACGAAGGTTGCAATCTGTGTCCCAATCTTTATAGAACTTCATAACATCCCGATCGCGTGATATAGGGCGGAAGAATTGGATACGCACGGTGTTTGGCATATCCGGGTTAGAATTAGGATCTGAAACTGCTTGAGCAATCCAAAATGGGCGCTCGTCCCCATCACAAGGACGCAATGCAACAAAATAGCCAGCTAAAAGATCACGACCAACTCTAAAAGAAGGAGGTGGACGATCGCGCCTTTGGCCAACAAAATGCTCATCTTCACGGTACTCCTCACGAACCTCACCCTCCGCTGAGAACTCATCTTCAATGGCATGGGCAATTCGCGTCGTCGGCCAAAAGCCGTCTACCAATGATATCGGCGTATCCATTGGAATAATCAGAGCAGCTCTAACATCACGCCAAAAATACGAAAGTGGCTCAAAATGCGATCGGGCTTCAACAGACTCCCGAGATGATTGCTCCCAGTGATCGATGAATCCTGAAAGTCCCTTCACCACCTCATGGAGATGCCGCATCATAGAAGGCTTCAATGCATCAGGTTCTCCACGAGGCCATAAAGATCTTCCTTCACAATCCTCCTTCCACAATTTGATGCCACTACCTTCTCCTCCCTTAGGAAGCCAATCCTCATCATGACAAAGGATTTTATACTTCATTACCGGACAACCACTTGAATCCACATAAAACTTGAACTGATGAGCCTTTGTATGACCCTCCAAAGCTTCATCACCGTCCGCAATCATACCCCCAATGAACTTCTTAAAGTCAGGAACCTCTTGGATGAGATGCAGGATTGTGGAAACACTCTCATTTTTCATAAACGACCTCATGAGCAAAGGAATGGTTGGAAAACTCTCCTTCCTCAGTATCATACTCCAACGTCCAAATAATGCATCTATATCATCATGTGTATGCCCAACTAGCATAAAATTAACATACACCTCGCGGAAGATGCGTTTTGCAACAAGGAGAGACCAAAAACAAAAAACAAATCTATTTTTGTTATCACCAACTGCATTGTCCATTTGTACATTCAATATTGGTGGCAAAGGCCTCCCTGGAACTAGGATATCTGGAATCGGCCCTAATGGATCCAAACACATCTCCGCACCCCGTAATACCGCCGCATACAATGGATGAGAACTAGATTCTGGAAAGAGTTGCCGGGACGATGACTTCGGAGGCGCCTCCAGGTCATGCAATAGTTTTGCGAACGACCTGACCGTGTAATTGGCATCATGGGAGTATAAATCAAGGCCGTAATGGGCGTAACGCTGGTCCACATGACCATGGGCAAGCATACCTGTGATTGCAAGAGGCAACTTCATAAGTCCATCTAGGTGCTTTGTTTTATGTGAAAAAACCGGGGAGGCGGTCTTTGAGTGATCCATCTTATCATGCATGATGGTAAGAACCTCCTGGGGCGACGACTTTGATCGAAATCGGTTCAGGTAGTACAAGTCCCGATGTGAGAAGGCAGAATCGATGTGAACCTGCATCTTCTTTTGCCATAGCACTGATGCTTGTGTTCCAGGTTGAGTAAGCTTCTTCTGATCCTGGTATTTGTCACAAGTAGAACAACGGGAAAAGTTGTCTCCACCTTTCTTGGCATAGTACTCAGGGAAGCTCACACGCCGAATCTTACTCAAGCTTGAGGTTGAGATTGGCGGCAATCCACAATCAGCGAGATGATCATCAAGAAGCGGTATCTGATCCTTCCACTTAAAGTTTGCAGGGAGGACCTTTGCCACAGCCTTCTCACCAGATGGGAGAACACGAGACTTGTGAGGCATGTGGTCCGCATGTCTATCGAGAATGGCTCCAAGAGCGGTAGTAGCCACAACCGTATGACCTCTAGGCTTACGCAAACCGGTATTCCCGTGGTGTTGAGCGGCATGACCAGCGGCAGCGTCCTTCGCATTCCGATAGAAAGTACTCGAACTTACACCCATGATTTTCATCCAGGCATGGGCACAAACGTCCACACCCTCTAGGGTCACAACCTTCCTACCCGCAGCGTCTCTATGAAACTGTCTGTGAACGTCGAGTTTGATATGATTTCTGAACTGCACGATGGTCTCACTGTACAAGCGCGTCCGAAGGACTCTTATTTTATCTCTAGGGTAGTGTTGAACACAGTTTTGACTGCAACAACTATTGCTCGCAACAGCGTTAATGGAAAAAGGGGTCATGAGGAATTCAGCATTCCTGGACACTGTTGGACGTGTATTCCTTGAGGAATTGTCGTACGAACGGAAGCTCCCACCTAGAGGTCTGTTACGCTCAACCAACCAGACATTGTAAATGTCCCGAAGGCAATGATGGAAGAGACTCACACCGTTTAAGAAGACTTGTTGTATAGGCCAGGTCTTAAACGAGTACCTCCACTCATTAGGAGCTTCGTCTAAAACAAAAGTACTGGACACCTGTACTACAACATTCGAATCCCCAAGAGGACCAGAGGAACCTAGAAGTGCACTGGACCGGACATTGCGAACCAACCCCTCCGCAACGCGAACACCCGAACCATTGTGAAGCGAAACAATCAGCCCGACGTAGAGATGGCGACGAATAACATCAAACTCAGGAAGGTCTGGATTCACGGGAGCGTCAACATGAACATTGTCGCCCTCCAAAGACGACATCCTGCATTCCAATGAGATACATAATAAATAACCCTGACAAATAAAAATGGGTAAACGCCTTGTAGGAATAGACATTTATGAAGAAGCATAGGAGGAGGGTAATTGATCTCGAATCGAGGTAAGGTCTAGCGCTTGAAAAAAAAAGTATGATTCAAGTGAGCTGACATGGCAGACCATGTAAATTTAGCTCGACTCGAGGTAAACTGATGCGGTATAAGATGACAAGTATAAAATTTCATGCAATTAGCTATAATCCGAATATGAAATTATTTCACCCTTGACAAAGACAACTAAGCCCGACCCGACCTAAATTTATGACTATCAGACTCATTGTTATTTTAACTCGAGTCGAGTTAAACAGAAATAGGACATCAGGTATGTCAGTTTAGCTCGAGTCGAGCTAAACTTTCCTTCAAAAGAAGGTAAGACAATTTAGCTCGACTCGAGCTAAACTATCGATAATAATATTTATCGACAGTTTAGCTCGAGTCGAGCTAAATTGTACTAGGATAGAAGGTATGACAGTTTAGCTCGACTCGAGCTAAACTGTCAATACAATATTGTAAGACAGTTTAGCTCGAGTTGAGCTAAACTGTCTTACCATCTTTCCAAGGACAGTTTAGCACGACTTGACCTAAATGTGAGTGGCCAAAGTGGGCCCTCACTCTTTTTTCTTCATTTTTTTGAGTTTTCTTGATAGTATTAACCAAATTTTAGCTAAATTGGTGGTCAACCCACCTATTAGAGTCAAAGTCCTAGATTAATAGGCCTAGTGCCATGATGGGACACTAAGTTCCCTATTTTTTCCTCCTCCCTACTAATATACTTAAAAGTGTAGTGGAAGTGGAATGGAAATGAAGAGAAAGATAAAAAATGGGAAGGAAGTCCTTGGAAAATGACCAAAAATTGAGAAATGGGTAAAAAAAAAATATGGAAAAAAATTGAAAGAGTGTCTCCTAGCAGGTAGAAGTAGTGGTAAAATTTCTAGAATTTTCCGAGTTGAATTGCTATTTTATTCTAGGGGTTGACTAGTTGATCAACGGTTTGACCACTCAGGAAAAATACTTAAGGAACTCCAAAAATGCTAGGAAAATTCAGGTAGACTAATTAGGGTGCTGGGAGTCCAGCTGTGTGGTTTGTTTTTGAAGTTAGAAGTAAATTGCAAATCATCAGTAGTTAGCACTAGATCTAGTGTAATAGTCTTTAAAAAATCAAAAGAAAAAGAAAAAGGAAAAAAAAAAAGAAAAAAAGAAAAAGGAAGTGGTTGGATGTGCTTCTCCATGCACATGCCACATGACAATCCTTGTCACCATGGAGTTAATTTTAGAGCGGCTTGTCAGGAGCAAAGCGGCGAATTAAGGTTCGTGATAAATTTAAACCCTGCCAAAACGGCTGGAAGTAGCCAATCCTGCTCTTCAGTGGGAGGTCATGGGCTGGCTCATTAAACTAAGCCAGTCTTGTCGGGGAAGAAAAACGAGAAGGATCGAAAGAAAAAGAAAAAAAAAAAAGGGAAAAAAATAGAAACCAGCCAGGCTGAGTCGCTGGCGAGGGAGCTGGAGCTCACGGGTTTTTCGGGGGGCCGTTTTTGGAGCGAGGAGGAGCTCTTGCGAGCAGGAGGGAGGGCTGGAGCTCTCGTTTTTTTTCTTTGGGTTGGGTTTGTTTTTTTTTTTTGTTGTTGGTGGTGTGTGCGCCCTGGGCGCGAGGGAGAGCTGGCCTCTGTGTGTTTTTTTTTGGAGAAGAGGCTCCTGCGCGAGCTGGAGGAGAGCGCGCGGGGACTGGCTCTTCACTTCCTTGGGAGCTGAACCGCTCCTGTGCGCGAGGAGAGTCTCGCCGTTTTTTTTGTGAAGTGCCGGGGTCGGCACTTGCTGCGCGCGAGGAGGTCTCGTATTTCGGGGAGCTGGAGGGTGCGCACCGGCGCACGAGGAGAGCTGGCTCTCTGTTTCTTGTGTGTGTGCGCGAAGATCGGAGCTCGAGCTCTCGTTTTTTTTCTTTTTCTTTTGTCGGCTGTTTTTTGGTTGAGTGTGTGTGCGCCGCGAGGGCGTGCGAAGGGAGCTTGCACGAGCTGGGGCTCTGTTCCGGAAGGCTGCTCGGCGAGGGGCGCACCTGTGCGCGCAAGGGTCCGTGATTGTGATCACGAGGTCTGGTTCTGAGCTCGGGAGAGAGGGCCGTTTTTTTTGTGGTTTGAGAGAGCGCGCTGGAGTGCTCCTGCGGTGGGAGCTTCGGTGTGGAGGCGCTGTTGAAGGTCGACGTCGGTGATCGTGGAGCCGTGTGCGTGCGCGGTGGTGTGAAGGTGCCGCGAGCTGAGAAGACTCGAGCTGGAGGATCCAGGCGAGAAGAGGCTGCAGCGCTCGGACCAGGGAGTATTTCCTGGGTGAAGCTACTTTCCCTAATTCCCACATGCATGCGGTCGTTGCAGTTCCTTCTTGTGTTGATTGAATTTGTGGGATCTCTAAACTTGTGCGGAAGCGCTGGAGGATTTTTTTTTTCATTAGGGTTCCAAAACTTGGTGATGATTGCTCGCTGGCCGATGCAAGAATGCCGATGCTTGTAAGTTGGTGCTTGCTGGAATCGTTGAGAATTTGGTGAATGGTGTTCCCAATTGAATGAGGTGTGAACTCACGAGGAAGTTGTGAATACTTGTTGTGGTTGTTGAGTCGCCGCTGTCCGTCTGTATGTGGCAGTCCTCAAGGTCTGGTTGGACATTCTGAGGAGTCCATCGTCAAGAGCACGAAAAACTAATATGATTAGAAGTTGAAAACGCTCAATTCGGAGTTAACCCTAGGAAGTTAAGATGTTTGAGAAAAAAAACACAAAACCTGGGACTCACAGGGACTGTCCGCTGCGACTGCTGGTGGAGGCCGGTATCAATCTCAAATTAGGTATTTAGTGGTTTATCCAAGTTGGAATTGAGCTGGTGATCATTTTAAGAGGAGATTTTTTGGTATTCGGAGTCCCGAATCAAAAGATAAGGGCTGCCGAAGTTGCTGCTCCAACCAGGGTCTGGATCAGGCCTGATCAGCTGACCTAAAACTCAAAAAGAAAAAAAAAAAAAAACAAATAACTAAATAATAAAAATAAAATGATAAAAATAATAAAAAATAATCATAATAATCATAATAACTAATAACCATAATAATTAGGTAACAAATAATTAAATAATTACTTAGACCTATTTAGATTCATCCAGAGTCGAGTATTTGATTACAAGGAAAGGTTAATCGAATTCACTTAACTGGGTTAAGATAATAGTATTATTAAATTCTAAATGTATAAATAGATATGCCAAGGATCCGAATCCAGTAAGAGTAGAATGTGTGGTTAAGCATAAGGAATGGTTTAAGTGGTGCAACAATAGGACCTTGTAGGTTTAAAAATGGATTCTCTTAGGGGGTCTATTTTTGGGCTCACATTTGGTGCGTCCGCCGGGAGCAGCTTTTTGTTTGGTTTGTTGCTTGGAAGGTGTTTGTCTTGCCGCTGGATTGCTAAATTTAGGTTTTCTAGGGTTCTGAATTGTCTAATTCGGACCTAAATCGTGATTTGAGTGGTTTTTGGCACACGTGGGGAGTGGAGTGCGCTATTGCTTGAGGTAAGTCGTTGGACCTACTTTTGTGCATGTATTCTTGTATGAGGTGTTTCGTTCAAGTTGTAATGGAGGTGGGGAGTTAGAAGGGTGTGTGGAATTCCCGACCTCCTAACACAAGCACATTGTGTTAGGCGGACCACCTTCTAACTTTTGTGCTTTGGTTGAGTAAGGGGGCTTAGGGGTGAAAGGTTGAGGCCCTCCCACGATTGCTTGAAGCAATCAGTGAGCTTCTAAGCCGAAGAGGGAAGGTGCATGTGCCCGGGCATGGGACAAGGGCGCCCTTCCCTTCCCCCTCGAACTTGATCTACCACCAAGGTAAGGGCAACTTGTGTGTTATTGATAGCCTGTATGTTGAATGGGATGAATGTTGTATACATGGAATGGTATGCATATTGAAGGGGTCGTGAGGAAGGAGCACGACATAAGGTGAGTATACAAACCTTCCTCACTACACCAAACCCTACACTAGGCACTTAGATTCGGTTAGGGATCGAACAGGGAAGGTGAGATTGCAGCCAGGTACGTTCTCCCCTTCTTAATGAATGAATTATGATGAACCAATGAAGGATTTTTTTTGTACATGTTGGTGTCGTTTCTCTTAAGTTGGTAATGCCACCCCTTGGAGAGAAATTGGGGATACTTTGATACCAAGGAGGAACCTCCAGGTAGGTGGTCAGCCCAACTAAGAGTCAGTATCGTATGGGGCATAGTGGGTGTACCTCGTCCGGAGGTTAGCCGCACATGTAACCTTCTGTTTTGTTTACTTCCCAGCATGGGGGAGTTTGGGAGAAACTTGGAATCATTTTAAGTCAATTATTGGTGTTTACGAAATGTCTTCACATAGGTCTAGAAAACTAAGAACGGCAACTTAATCGTTAGATGAGCCCTGTGACTCGGTCTGGAAGATGTTATAGACCGCTTCCCCTTCCCCTAATCTCTACTACTCCAACTTCATTTCCCAATCCTGAGACATTAGAAGGAGGTCCTAGTACAAGAACCAACTTGGGAAGCCCAAAAGACCGTACAACCGTTGAGGAATCAAGCTTTAGGTCTTCCTCCTCTTCTCACTCTTCCCCTCCTCCTAGTCCTGGTGACATGGAAGATCCAATTGTCAACCCACCCCTAAACCCCTTGGTTCAACCAAGGGGTTTGCCTATTGTAGTTCCTGAAGGGCTTCAAGCTGCCCTTATGCCCCCAAATCTTCCTAGTTTCAAGGGAACTAGGGATGAGGATCCCTCGATGCATGTGGAGCGGTTTATAGAGTTATTGACTACGTGTTTGATAACCGACAACCGTTACTACTTGGTGTGGTTTCCAACCACACTCAAGGAATCGGCTTACGAATGGTACCGCAATCATGCGGCATCCACCTTTCGTGATTGCGATGGCCTCATGAGGTCATTCTTGGAACAATACAGACCCGAAGTAGGCCAGAGTGCAGCCTTGACGGCCTTGGCAAGCTTTAGACAAGGGAAGGATGAGGATATTTCATCCTACATCCGTAGGTTTGAGCAAGTTGTCACCCGGTTCGTGGGTGATTTGCTCACGGATGATACCTTGAGACACTTTTTCCTTCAAGGGTTTTATCTAGAGAAAACGATATGGGAAATCCTCCAGACAAGGCCCACCACCTTAGAGGAAGCTAAGGAGGCAGCTAGGACCGTGGCAGCGGTGGCAACAGAACACGAGAAACTATGGAGGAAGGAGAATGAGAGCATTCCTAGCTTTATTCCCATCCATGCCCGGGAGAAGTCAGACTTAGTTGAACCTCCACCTGGCCCAACAGTGTATTCTCCACCTGTGGTGAATACCATTCCTCTTAATGTCAGGCCCCCCGTTCCTCTACCCGCTCTTACATATGGACCCACTTGGCGTCACGAGATGAAGAAGGAGATCCACGACGCTCAGCAAGGGTTCCAAGACCAACTCCAACAACAATTGAGGGCAATGACAGATCAGATGGCTCTTCTACTCAGGAACCAGAACCCTAATGCCCTACCTCCTCAGATAGAGTCAGGTAGACATTCTTCCGGTATGTGGTGCACTTCGTGCGGCGAGAATGGTCACACCATGCAGTTTTGTACCACCTTCCCTCACCATTCAAACGTATACCAACCCCACACCGGAATCAACAACTTAATCGTGGTCAAGGTCCGAGGCCCCAACCTCGTTGGGAGATCTGTCAGTCTTGTGGGAGAAGACATCCACCTGGGAGTTGCTGGTTGGAGAATGGGGTAGTGTGTGGGAACTGCGGTGGTAATCATCCCACAATTAGATGTAGGGAGAAGGACAAGGTCATTCCTATGAGGCCCATGAGAGGGAATTTTGCCCAACAAGCCATGGATAACCAGAGAGGGGCTCGAAACCCTTCGAATGACAATAGTCTCCATCCTCCCAACATGTACTATGATTATAATAATCATCGTCAAAACCACCAACCTCCTCAGGGCTTGCAAACCCAACAAGGTTTTGTGCCTTTTGGCCAAAACCAGGCGCCCAACCAAGATGCCCGATTTGCATCTCCTTCTTCTTCTTCTCCCTCTACCACCGTCACATTGACAGAACTCGGGTCTCAAGGAGCTCCTCAAAGTTCTACCTCTTCTCAATCCCATTTTGTATCGCATGAACCTGTCATTCCACATCAAGTGGCTCACCTTTCACTTCCCGTAAATGCGGTATTGACACGAGCCCAAAAGGCCAACCAACCCTTCGTAGCTCAGGAATCAGAGGTTAGCTTCGAGGACTCACCACACTTATCAGAGCTCAATGATGTAGTTCATGAAGCCTTGAAGTCCACGAGGAAGGCCAACCAGAAGGTGCCTCCAGTGAATCCGTTGATGTTAGATTCCACCCCTTTCGAAGGCGGTGAAGAACCCCAGAATCCCCACGCACCCGAGCCAACCTGGGAGGGTCCAACAATTCCTACTCAAGAGATAGGAATTAAAATCCCTTCATCCACCTCCACGTTTAGACCGTATGATCTTTGGGAGGACTTGAATAGGTTGAACGCCAACATTACCATTGCCCAGCTCATCCACTTGGCTCCCTTGGTACGGAAGGAGTTGAAGAAGAAGATTCCACTAGCCAAGAGGGTAAAGGTCAAGCCCAATCTAGCAGCTAGAGTGAGCTCTTCTAGGAAGCCTTCCAAAAAGGCATTTGAGGTTCGTGCGGTAGAAATTGAAGCCACTATCGTGGATAAGGTGTTGCCCAAGGTGTTGGTGGATGGTGGTAGTGGTGTAAACATCATGCCTCTTCACACCATGGAAAAGTTAGGGCTAGATATCACAGAGCCCTCACCTTATGTGATCAACATGGCCAACCAGATTCTAGAAGCACCAATAGGTCAAATTTCTAGGTGCAAGAAGAACACAGGAGGGGAGGACTACACGGTCACCTTCCAAGTGCTTCGAATGCACTCGAACAAAAATTCCTTCCCCTTGCTTCTAGGGAGACCGTGGTTGAGGGCAGCCAACACTAAGGTAGATTGGAGTGGTGAAAAACCTCACATCACCTATGGTGTCGGGTCGAATCTAACCAAGGTTTATATTCAACCTAGCTTCCCTAAGACCTTAGGATCTTCTAGCTCATCCTCAGAGGATGAAGACCACGTGCCACGCGGAGCTAGAAAGACAATCAAGGGGGTCAAGTTCGCGCTTCCAGAGGTAACAAAAACCACCACTCCTTCATTGAGTTGCTTGGGGCCTAGTCTATACGAATGGGAGGATGATGGAGAATTCTCTACTTGGTTGGCTGAGCACCCGCACACTGAGTCTGACCGATCCATGGATACGTTTTTCATGGAAGAACTTAGTGGTGATCCTCTCCAGGACATTGACTTAGCCATTCTCGTAGATGACCTACGTTACGAGGATGTTTGTGGTGTCACCTTAGATGGCACACAATTGTCCAATGTAGACCCTATCTTGGATGAAGAAGTCCTCGTTTCTCCATTGCATTTCAAATCCACTTCGTCGGGAATACAAGTGGGAAGTGATCTACCCATCTATCCGCCAATTCCCCATGACTGGTACAAGGGGCCAACGGAACAACCACATGCGAGTCCAAAAGATTGGCAAGAGATAGATGAATCGTTTGAGAGAGAAGAATCGCGAATGATAAAGGTTGGGAGCCAACTCACAAAGGAAGAACTAGAGCCCTATAGAGCCCTAGTCATGGAGTATCACGATGTGTTCGCATGGTCTTATAGAGAACTCAAGGGCATCCCTCCAAAAGTGGTGCAACATCAAATTCCTTTAATTCCAGGCTCATTGGCTATTCGCCAAAAGGAGCGACGAATGAATCCACAACTCCAACTTATAGTTAAAATGGAGTTGGAAAAACTCCTTCAAGCTGGATTTATCCGCCCAGTAGAGATTACCGACTGGGTTTCCCCCATGGTGCTAGTCAAGAAGAAAAATGGGAAGTTGAGAGTTTGCATAGACTATCACAAACTTAACCAAGCCACGCAAAAGGACCACTTCCCTCTTCCTTTCATTAACACCACTTTGGAAGAAGTGGTTGGTCATGAACTTTACACCTTCATGGATGGTTATTCTGGTTATAACCAAATATCCATACACCCCGATGACTACCACAAAACAGCCTTTACCACTCCTTGGGGCACCTTTATCTATGTAGTCATGCCATTTGGATTGTGTAATGCACCATCCGCCTTCCAGCGGGCTATGACCCATGCCTTCTCTGATCTCCTACACACATCTATGACAGTGTTTATAGATGATTTTAGTACCCAATCATCAATTGAGGAACATTTGGCATGTGTTCGAGGAAGCTTCGAGCGGTGTAGAAGGACGGGCATCGCCCTTAATCCAGACAAGATCTTTTTAGCCGTTGAGAGGGGTGTCTTGTTGGGTTATGTGGTCTCCAAATATGGTAGGGAACCAGATCCGGAGAAGGTCAAGGTGATAGTTGAACTGCCTCCACCCACAGATGTTAAAGGAGTCCAAAGGACTCTTGGTCACATGGGATGGTATCGGGAATTAATTCCCGACTATGCGACAATTTCATTACCCATTAATCGGTTGCAGCAAAAGGCGGTAAAGTTTGAATGGACTCCAGATGCCAAGAGTGCTGCTACGTTTTTGTTTGAGCAAGTGATAACCCGGTTTGGATGCCCTAAAATCCTCATTAGTGATCGAGGCAAACATTTCCTCAATGAGGTGTTTGAGGACTTGACGGATCGGTTTCAAATTGACCACCGTAAAACTACACCCTATCACCCTCAGACAAACGGGCACACTGAGAGGGTCAATCAAACCTTGGCCACGATCCTGAGGAAAACGGTCGTAGACTCGAAGAGAGATTGGGATGTTAAACTCCCCGCTGCGTTGTGGGCTTACCGAACAACGTACAAGGTGACCACCCAAGCCACTCCGTTTTCATTAGTCTATGGTGTAGAGGCTGTACTTCCCATAGAGTTTGAAGTGCCATCACTTCGAATAGCGATAGACACTCGATTGACCACCAAGCAGTCCTTGATCCATCGATTGGAACGGTTGGAGAAATTGGATGAGGATCGTAGACTAAGCGCACAACACATTGAGGTTGTCCAGAGGCGCCGAAAAATTGCGTTTGATAAACGCCACAAGAAGCGGACATTGTTGCCAGGGATGTTGGTTTTGCTTCAAGATGCGAGAAGGCTAGAATTCCCTGGGAAGTTTGATGCGTTGTGGTTGGGCCCCTATCTCGTTACCAAGGTATTTCCCAACAACTCGGTCCAACTCGAAACCCTGAATGGTGAATCATTTCCAACACGCACGGCTTGGAGTCGTTGCAAGGAATACCAGACATGATAGAGTGGATTCATTATCACTAGCCCACCTCACTTCGTGACAATTGGCCTCACAACGGGGAGGACATGACTCTTCCGATTCAACTAGTGCCTTTTGACCACTAGTTGCAGCCGGTCATCTCTTCTCCATGGGTCAACCATACTAGTTTCATCACTACACTAGAGACAAGTGTTTTCCTTTCTCCCAAATTCTTATCAAAAATATAGTTTTCTCTCCTTGCTTTCCTTACCTTCCAAAGAGATTGGAACTTCTATCTCTCTGTAGTCCAAGTTCACTCCGATGAAGGTGGAAGGCGGTTTTGAAATCTTTTTTGGCTGTAGATTCAACCTGGGTCCGTCCAGGGCAAATGGGTTTAACTCAAAAATTGGGACGTGCATCCATTCTGCTAATCTTCCAATTCTTTCTAGTCGAATGCCGTCTCCATTTTCCCTATTTTTCTCTCATTGTTTCCCCCTTCTCTATTGAGATTTCCTAGCTTTTCTTCAATCCCATCACTTATTTCTAACTTCCTAGTTTCCTTCCAAATTCCTTAAAACGTCTTCCTCCATCTTTCTATTTTTCGTTCCAATGACCGTGTGCCGTAGTGAGCAAGAGGTCTAGGTCCACTCTCCTCTTACGAGTCAGCCCAGATGGTCGCCATGTGTGAGTGGCCAAAGTGGGCCCTCACTCTTTTTTCTTCATTTTTTCGAGTTTTCTTGATAGTATTAACCAAATTTTAGCTAAATTGGTGGTCAACCCACCTATTAGAGTCAAAGTCCTAGATTAATAGGCCTAGTGCCATGATGGGACACTAAGTTCCCTATTTTTTCCTCCTCCCTACTAATATACTTAAAAGTGTAGTGGAAGTGGAATGGAAATGAAGAGAAAGATGAAAAATGGGAAGGAAGTCCTTGGAAAATGACCAAAAATTGAGAAATGGGTAAAAAAATATGGGGAAAAATTGGAAGAGTGTCTCCTAGCAGGTAGAAGTAGTGGTAAAATTTCTAGAATTTTCCGAGTTGAATTGCTATTTTATTATAGGGGTTGACTAGTTGATCGACGGGTTGACCACTCGGGAAAAATACTTAAGGAACTCCAAAAATGCTAGGAAAATTCAAGTAGACTAATTAGGGTGCTGGGAGTCCAGCTGTGTGGTTTGTTTTTGAAGTTAGAAGTAAATTGCAAATCATCAGTAGTTAGCACTAGATCTAGTGTAATAGTCTTAAAAAATCAAAAGAAAAAGAAAAAGGAAAAAAAAAAGAAAAGAAAAAAGGAAGTGGTTGGATGTGCTTCTCCATGCACATGCCACATGACAATCCTTGTCACCATGGAGTTAATTTTAGAGCGGCTTGTCAGGAGCAAAGCGGCGAATTAAGGTTCGTGATAAATTTAAACCCTGCCAAAACGGCTGGAAGTAGCCAATCCTGCTCTTCAGTGGGAGGTCATGGGCTGGCTCATTAAACTAAGCCAGTCTTGTCGGGGAAGAAAAACGAGAAGGATCGAAAGAAAAAGAAAAAAAAAAAAGGGAAAAAAATAGAAACCAGCCAGGCTGAGTCGCTGGCGAGGGAGCTGGAGCTCACGGGTTTTTCGGGGGGCCGTTTTTGGAGCGAGGAGGAGCTCTTGCGAGCAGGAGGGAGGGCTGGAGCTCTCGTTTTTTTTCTTTGGGTTGGGTTTGTTTTTTTTTTTTGTTGTTGGTGGTGTGTGCGCCCTGGGCGCGAGGGAGAGCTGGCCTCTCTGTGTTTTTTTTTGGAGAAGAGGCTCCTACGCGAGCTGGAGGAGAGCGCGCGGGGACTGGCTCTTCACTTCCTTGGGAGCTGAACCGCTCCTGTGCGCGAGGAGAGTCTCGCCGTTTTTTTTGTGAAGTGCCGGGGTCGGCACCTGCTGCGCGCGAGGAGGTCTCGTGTTTCGGGGAGCTGGAGGGTGCGCACCGGCGCACGAGGAGAGCTGGCTCTCTGTTTCTTGTGTGTGTGCGCGAAGATCGGAGCTCGAGCTCTCGTTTTTTTTCTTTTTCTTTTGTCGGCTGTTTTTTGGTTGAGTGTGTGTGCGCCGCGAGGGCGTGCGAAGGGAGCTTGCACGAGCTGGGGCTCTGTTCCGGAAGGCTGCTCGGCGAGGGGCGCACCTGTGCGCGCAAGGGTCCGTGATTGTGATCACGAGGTCTGGTTCTGAGCTCGGGAGAGAGGGCCGTTTTTTTTGTGGTTTGAGAGAGCGCGCTGGAGTGCTCCTGCGGTGGGAGCTTCGGTGTGGAGGCGCTGTTGAAGGTCGGCGTCGGTGATCGTGGAGCCGTGTGCGTGCGCGGTGGTGTGAAGGTGCCGCGAGCTGAGAAGACTCGAGTTGGAGGATCCAGGCGAGAAGAGGCTGCAGCGCTCGGACCAGGGAGTATTTCCTGGGTGAAGCTACTTTCCCTAATTCCCACATGCATGCGGTCGTTGCAGTTCCTTCTTGTGTTGATTGAATTTGTGGGATCTCTAAACTTGTGCGGAAGCGCTGGAGGATTTTTTTTTTCATTAGGGTTCCAAAACTTGGTGATGATTGCTCGCTGGCCGATGCAAGAATGCCGATGCTTGTAAGTTGGTGCTTGCTGGAATCGTTGAGAATTTGGTGAATGGTGTTCCCAATTGAATGAGGTGTGAACTCACGAGGAAGTTGTGAATACTTGTTGTGGTTGTTGAGTCGCCGCTGTCCGTCTGTATGTGGCAGTCCTCAAGGTCTGGTTGGACATTCTGAGGAGTCCATCGTCAAGAGCACGAAAAACTAATATGATTAGAAGTTGAAAACGCTCAATTCGGAGTTAACCCTAGGAAGTTAAGATGTTTGAGAAAAAAAACACAAAACCTGGGACTCACAGGGACTGTCCGCTGCGACTGCTGGTGGAGACCGGTATCAATCTCAAATTAGGTATTTAGTGGTTTATCCAAGTTGGAATTGAGCTGGTGATCATTTTAAGAGGAATTTTTTTGGTATTCGGAGTCCCGAATCAAAAGATAAGGGCTGCCGAAGTTGCTGCTCCAACCAGGGTCTGGATCAGGCCTGATCAGCTGACCTAAAACTCAAAAAGAAAAAAAAAAAAAAACAAATAACTAAATAATAAAAATAAAATGATAAAAATAATAAAAAATAATCATAATAATCATAATAACTAATAACCATAATAATTAGGTAACAAATAATTAAATAATTACTTAGACCTATTTAGATTCATCCAGAGTCGAGTATTTGATTACAAGGAAAGGTTAATCGAATTCACTTAACTGGGTTAAGATAATAGTATTATTAAATTCTAAATGTATAAATAGATATGCCAAGGATCCGAATCCAGTAAGAGTAGAATGTGTGGTTAAGCATAAGGAATGGTTTAAGTGGTGCAACAATAGGACCTTGTAGGTTTAAAAATGGATTCTCTTAGGGGGTCTATTTTTGGGCTCACACTAAGTTGTCGATAATGATATATATTGACAGTTTAGCTCGAGTCGAGCTAAACTGTCCTTGGAAAGATGGTAAGACGGTTTAGCTCGACTCGAGCTAAACTGTGCTTCCATGATTTTCGGCGTCTTTTTAGGGATTCATATGGTAAAACTCTTTAGCATATGAATCTGACTCTCTGTGTACTACAACCCAAATCTTCCCGTTAGTCGTCACGAAACTCGTAGTGATGCTTCAAAATCACGGTAGCAACTGGAACCACTACACATAACCCTACACACTGTCACATCCTAATTGCTAGAGACTGTGCACAGAGAATGCAAAAAGTATACATTGTGTACCTTATGAAGAAGACAACTGGTGCGTTGTTGCCTCGCGCAAGCGCCTTGCTCAACCATGCGTAACCTGTAGATGTTACCCACCTCAACCTCCGACAGTTCTTCTCCCTCCAAGCCTCTCCACAACAACCTTGTACAGCAACCAAAGTGAGAAAGGAAAGAAATGAAGAAAGTTTTCGAGGATCGGCGAGGTCACTCACGGACACACGACCGTTTCAGAATTGGCGGGAGGAAACTTCAGAATTGGCGGGGGGGCTTTTCCACAGCCCCTAAAAAGGTGCAAATTCGAAATCTTAGCGGGAAACAGAATCAACTATTTCCTGGCTGACTAAAATAAGGAAGAGTACATACCTCGAATATACTCGCACATGCGAGTTATATACAAGGTTTTAGGGTAACGCTCAGGGTTTGGGTTAGGGTTAGGTTTAGGGTTTAGGGTTAGGGTTTTAGGGTTTTAGGGTTTAGGGTTTAGGGTTTCGTATTTAAGTTCAGGTTTTAGGGTTCAGGGTTTAGGGTCCTTGGTTTAGGTGTTATCTTCTGATGTCATTTCATTTCAATATAATAATACTTTGAACATTCAAGATATTGACAATTCAACTAAGGTATAGGAAAATGTTGAGAAGATATTGAGATGATTAGAAATAATTTGTATTACAATCCAAATAGGACTTATCTAATATGTTGAAATCAAAGACCTTAGCAAACAAGTATCATTTTTAAAAAAAACATATTTTATGTGCACGTGTATTTTTAGCAAAAATTTATGTATTCAAACATGCTTTGGACATCATTTCTTTGGGGTTTTAAAAATGTGCATCATGTTACTATTTTGTCATCAATCTAGAATGTGCATTCTTTGGCAAGAATCCCAAGTGTCTCCATAGTCTGGATTTGGAATTGAAATTGGTTACTAATATTTTGAATTAAAATATCTTATATTTGAGTTCACATTGCATTATCATGAGTTTAGGGTGTGGCAGTCTAAGCATGACATGAAAGATGGAAGAATTCTTGACCATACACAATTTATTTCATGTTTTGACGTGAAATTAAAGACTTTGTCATTTGTAACACATAGAGAGTGGAACAATATTAAAAGATTTCAACAAGGAACGGAGAGACCTCCTCATGACAAAAAAAGGATAATCAAAATATAAAATATAACCAATACAAAGTATATCACTTAGTGCATCAGGCATAATTTAATGTTCGTACTGTAAGTAATTTTGAATTTATTTATACATGCAAAAATGGAATAATTAGTTTTTGAGCACGTTCTAGTGGTCGCAAATTATATTTTAAATTCTCAAAATTTTGTAGAAGGATGATAAAAGTCATGAGGCATAATTATTAGTAATTTATTTTCTCAATGAACATCTTCAATAAAAGTTATGCGAGCCAAAAGAGAAACTTCTCGATTGCCGGCACGTCGAGCAACCTTAAAAACGTTTTGCTATGACTCAGTATGGAATGTGATATTTTGAATACATAGAAGTAATATTAGAACGAATGATATTGTGGATAAACATGTTATTCTTCTAGTGAAAAATAAGATTACATCCCAATTCATACATTTTCACACATTGTCACATATTATTGATTTAGGGTACCAAGAATACTTAGACTTCATATCCACTAAAGACTAGGGGATCGTCATATTTTTTTGCTTTTTAATATTACTATTGGAGATTTAGGTCCACATATTTTGAAAACCCTTTTAAAATTCAAAAGATTACTATTTCACTTGTGAAATACTTAACCATAAAGAGAAGTACGGAGTTCAAAATGATTGTTTGTAGAAGTGGATATACACATTGCACATACATCAGCTCGATTTTTAGCAAAGGTGTTCACCATCACTTTGTGCAATGAACCAAAAGGAGTGTGTGCACACACTTTAGCTCCAGTAGCGCTAACGTGTGCCTCATCACTGGGTGCAGTGAACTAAAAAGAAAATATGCACAGTTTAGCTCTACTAGCGCTAAATTGTGCACCATCACTAAATGGAGTAGATTAGAAAGCAAAAATGCACTATGTAGCTCCAGTATACAGAAGATGGCTTCTAGAGAAGTGGACACTAAATAGGAATCCATACAGTAATTGTAAAATGAACAATAAGTGTAGTGTCAAAACTATACATCACCCAATGTCAACTACTACTCTAAATGTCAATCCTAGTAAATAGTGGAACATAAAGTTTTTTACTTGTGGACAATTAGTTTAGGAAACCATAATCATGGTTTGATTACATCTTGAGCATCATAGTAAGGAAGGGTTGAGTGCATGTAGAAAAGCAAGAATTTGCAAGAAAGAGCTTGGGAATAATTGGACGTAGGTATGGAGCAAACGAAAAATATCAAAAATTGGACAAAGTAGAATGTAAAATATGGAGGGAAAATGAAACTGCAAGTAGAAGATTGGAAATATAAGAACATTCTTCTGGAAACGAAAATGAGAAAAGAAAGGAATATTAAAAAAGGAAAAAACTTAAACATACAATAAATATAGAAATACAAGTAAAATACTCATTAGATATCCATCACATATTATAACACCATACTCATTTTATTGGGAGATTTCCAGGATTTTGAAAGTTATGAACGGTTTTTCCAATACATTTTTTTGGTGCACATTCAGCTCGACTCAAGCTGAATATGTACCCATATTGTAGATATTGGACAAACTGCATTGTGCAAATTTACTAAATATTTGCATACTTAGGTCATTCTCAAGCTTCAAATATTATTTTGGGAGGCTCCCAATCTCCCAATATAATGAATATGGTGTTTTATGCATTCAATGTGCATTACATATTCAGTAAATATTCATTAAATACTTATTGAATATTCAAATACACATTAATTTTACATTAGAAATTTATGCACTATTCATTATCTATTCATTAACAGTGCATTAAATATTCTATAAATAATCATTAAATATACAAATATTAATTAAACTATCCTAAAATATACTTTTAAAACTTCAAACATTCATTAAGTAAAATTTAAATATTCTTTAATTGTGCATAGAAGTTTTAGATATACAAATATACATGAAGTATCCTATAAAAAATCATTACAAAGTCATTAGTTATTGGCTAATTATATGATTACACATTAAATATTCATTTGGATAATATTAAAAAATATTAAAAAAATGCAAGAGATGGGAATGAGAATAGTTGTGGATAAGACGATAAGAAATTGAGGTTGAAGATGAGACGAAGAATAAATGCATGGCGTTCGGTAGGCATAACATATTGAGCTTATACAATTTATCAAATATCAAAATTGTGTGCTAGGGAAGAGTTTTGATAGAGGGCTATTACAAAATGAATTGTAGTAGGTGAACAAATGAGGGATAATATTCATGACAATGGTGGCTAAAACTAGTTGCCAACTTGTTGACTAATCATACTACTAAAATCATAATCCACGCAGTGAACCACGTAGTCAACCGTGCGGTGAACTACATAAACAATGCAGTCAAACGCGCAGTTAATTGCGTAGTCAACCGTGCAGTGAACCATGTTACCTTTTTATTATTTATAGTTTGTATTATAAAAACCACATTATAATGGTTGGACATATGCGTTGCAAAGCAAGCGCCAATTGCTAGGAACGGTGCAGCCAACCGCACAGTGAATCATGTTACCTTTTCTTTAATATAGTTTGTAATATAAAACCACGCAATGAAGTTGGAGTTGTGATCTTGGAGGTTGGCATACAAAGTTGGAGTTGCAAAATTGCATATTCGAGTTGTGGAGATTGAAATTACAAGTTTTGAGGTGAGATTGCAAGTTTTGAGATTGTAATTGCAAGTTTTGAGATTGTAATTGCAAATTGAGTTTGTGGGTGTATAAAATTGAGATTGTAATTGCAAGTTGAGTTTGTGGGTGTGTGAAATTTGCATTTGTGTGTTGCAATTTGTGCTTACTCAAAATAAATTTGAAACTCTTAATTAAAAATTTGACGTTCATAACCTTTTTGAAATTCCATGTTAAAATGCAAAAAAATCTAAAACGTAATTAATTTTTTTCTATTCTATTCTATTACATTATTAAAATTCATGCATAAGTTTCAAAGATATATTTATATTTTATGTAGATTGTTGTTACCTTTCTTTTTTCAATATTTTGTGATTTAAAAACTACATGAAAATGGTTGAACTAATGCGTTGCAACGCAAGCGCCAATTGCTAGTAGTGTACTAAAAATAGAGAATCTCCACCGGGGTCGAGGGACCGGGATACGAGAATAAACACGGTAAAGCCCACTCCGTGAGGCCTAGGCCGGTGTATCGGCCCACTGGAGTGGCGGCGCTGGTTCTTCTAAACAATAAATTTACAGAAAGTACAGGGGAGACTAAAATTCCCCGGGAGCATGTGTTCAATCATGTAATTACACGAGGGAATTAAAAAAAACCAATAAAAACCCCAAAACAAATTAGCCTACTATGGTGTGAGCCAAATAAACCCCCCCTAATGGGAAGCTTATCTTGAACACAAGATCCTACTTTGAGGGATTCAGCCCCTTGTTCAATCAACAATCAAGACATACATGCATACCTCCCATTTAGATCGCAGCGGTTCATGATGTGTTTAACGCAATGTTTTATCTATCATGAGTGCATTAGGGATGAATTATATCTTTGACTTATTGCCGGACTTTGAACCTCTTTATCTTTTGCCTTATGGCTCCGTTTTCTATGTTTTTTTTTTGTATTCTTATTAGTTTTTCTTGCTTAACACGATGTCAGCCTTCAATTAACCATTTGATTCAATCCTAGACCCACAGCCAACGACCAGCAGTGTTCACTTAACATATGCATTCATTTAATATCATGCACTACACATTCACATGCATTCACACAAGTAATCCCATTCCAACCTTACTAATGACAATTAAACCACCAATTGGTTGAATTTATAACAAAACCCTAATCCTAGTGAAAATTTGGCAGCGCTTCCGCGTAGTGTTTTTAACTAGACAATTTAGGGTTCCTTCTCCACATGCAATCAAGAGAATAATGAACCAATTGGGAAAGGAAAAAGGCTCCCTGATCCCGCTCAATTCACCCTCTGCCGTGTTTGTGTTCGTTCTTGTGATTGTGGTCGTCTTCCTCTTCTTGGTGCTCTTCACTCTGCAGCCGATATCTTCGTCGTCACAACTCCGATCCGCACGTTCTTGATCTTGTTGGAAAGCCAACTTTCTAATCTATCTATTCCTAAAATCTTAGCTTAATACAACTAGAACTCCGTGACTGACGAGGGAAAAACCGAGGCCGCGTGGGATCCGCCGCCGGTTGCTCCAGCTGGTCGTCCTTGCTCCGCGGCTCGTATCTTCGTCTTCGCAGCTCCAAATCGCACGCTCTTGGGCTTGTTGGAAAGCCAACGCTCTGATCTCTCTCCACCCGAAAAATCAACTTGATTGGAGCAATACTCCGTGACTGACGAGGGAAAGACCGAGGACCTATGGGATCCGCCGCCGATCTTCCAGCTGGTCGCCCTCGCTCCACGGCTTGTATCTTCGTCGTCGCAGTCCCAAATCGCACGTTCTTGATCTTGTTGGAAAGCCAACGCTCTAATCTATCTACACCTTAAAGCTCAACTCGATTGGAGCAAAACTCCGTGACTGACAAGGAAAAAACCGAGGCCGTTTGAGATCCGCTGGTTGCCCTTGCTCCGCGGCTCGTATCTTCGTCTTCGCAGCTCCAAACCGCACGCTCTTGGGCTTGTTGGAAAGCCAACGCTCTGATCTATCTACACCTAAAATCTTAACTTGATTGGAGCAATACTCCGTGACTGAGAAGGGAATTACCGAGTCCGTGTGAGATCCGCCGCCGATCTTCCAGCTGGTCGCCCTCGCTCCACGGCTCGTATCTTTGTCGTCACAGCTCCAAATCGCACGCTCTTGGGCTCGTTGGGAAGCCGACGCTCTGATCTATCTACGCTCAAATTTTCGTGATCATTGATTCAAAACTCTAGCCCACACGAGGGGAAACACCGAGGCCTACCTCTTCTCTCTCTCCACACACCTCTCGGTTCCTAACTCTCACACAACCTTCATTTCCTAGCTCTCTCTCTACCAATTTCCTAACTCCCACCGTTCGAATGAACGGCCTCCAAGGGGGGTAACCCCAAAGCCCTTGCTCCCTTCTTGTTCCCAAGGTCGTTCCCTTCGTCGTTCACAGCCGCCAATTTTGGGTGGGCACATTAATGGTCACACTAAACAATAGTAACTAAAAAACTAAAAAATCACTAGCCACCCTTGCATTTAACACAAGTGGGTGTCCCACTAACCAAGGAATATCTAAATCTAACCTTTGACTCCATGCCACATGTGTGTGCATGATCTCAATAAGTGAGCCTCTAAACTAATTTCAACGATGCAAATACTACCTAATTAGCCTAGATTGAATTCCCCTTGTTTTGGGTTATGGCTAATTTGCCAAATGATGGTGAGGGTTTTTTTCCCAAGCCTTTGGGTCCCTTAAACTATTTTTTCCTCTTCCCTTTTCTTTGAGGCTCTTTGATTTTTTCCTTCTTCCTTCTTTTCTCCTTCTCACCATTTTTCCCTCCTTCCTATTGTTTTGGTTTTCTCCATCTTTTCTTATTTTTTTTTCTTTTTGTTTTCTTCTATTCTTTTAATTTTTTTTTTCTTTATTTTTTGGTTATCTTCCTAAAACTTCCGGTTACCACAATGTGGCTCCCACTGATGATTTAGTGCACGGAAGGCTTAATTGGTCAATCCAATCGAAAACCAAGAACTAACCAATGGGATAACCCATTTTCACTACTAGTTAACCCTTATGGACGCGATGCGCGGTCCATTCAACCTCGTGGGCCGGTTTTGCGGCTCACACATGGCGGCCATCTGGGACAACTCGAAGAGGCAGAGGACCCCCTCTTGCTCATGGGCACACGGTCAAATTCTAACTTTTTGTGTTCGAATGACCCATGGTTGCAGCCAAAATTTGGAGGCCCAATCGTGAAGGTTGTGAACAATTCACACCTTGTACTCCTTGCACCGGTTGCCCGACGTTCGCGTGGGGAAATCCTCGCCGTTTAGGGTTTGAAGTTGAACGGAGTTGTTGGGGAAGACCTCCTTCACGAGATAGGGTCCCAACCACAAAGCATCGAACTTCCCTGGAAAATCCAATCTCCTCGCGTCTTGAAGGAGGACTAGCATTCCCGGTCTCAATGACCGGACCTTGTTCTGTTTGTCGAAGGCAATCTTCCTCCTTCGTTGGATGGCTTCCATGTTTTGGGCGCTCCACCGGCGCATCTCGTCGAGCTCCTCCAATCGTTCTAACCGATCGGCTAAGGACGTGGCCATGGACCATCGTTCGGTCACGGCCACTCGCAGAGAGGGGATCTCGAACTCGATGGGTAAAATGGCTTCAATGCCGTACACCAATGAGAAGGGAGTAGCATGGGTGGTCACCTTGAAGGTGGTTCGATAAGCCCATAATGCGGCGGGTAGTTTCGTGTCCCAATCCCTCTTGGAATCGGTGACCGTTTTCCTCAAAATGTTCACGAGGGTTTGGTTCACTCGCTCAGTGTGCCCATTTGTCTGAGGGTGATAAGGAGTGGTCTTACGATGATTGATCTTGAACCGGTTGGTCATGGCTTCGATCATCTCGTTCAAAAAATGCTTTCCCCTATCACTAATGAGGATTTTGGGACATCCAAACCGGGTAATGATTTGCTCAAACAAGAACTTGGCCGCATGATTAGCATCATTTGTTTTCACGGCTCGAGCCTCGGCCCACTTGGTTAGATATTCGGTTGCCACCACAATGTGCTTCATCCCACTAGAAGAGCTCGGGTGCACTTCCCCCACATAATCAATACCCCACTTCTCGAATGGGACCAAGGGCAAGGATACTTGTAGTAGCATGCTCATTCGAAGGTCATTTCGGGCATACCGTTGACAAGCGTCGCATCGCTTGGTGTACTCATGGGCGTCTTGAAATAACGTGGGCCAATAATAACCCGCACGAAGGACTTTTTGGGCCGTCAAGGTCCCAGAGAAGTGTCCTCCACACGCACTGTCATGGCAGGCTGAGAGGATCGTGGGAATTTCCACGGACGTCACACATCGACGTAGCAAGCCGTCCACCCCCCGACGGTACAGTTTGCCCCCTACTATGGTAAAGTGGCGGCTATGGAGGCGAACCTTTCGACGCTCGTTTTTGGACAATGAGTCCGGTAGAAGGTGGGTGGTGAGGAATTCGGCCACCAGATTGTACCATGAAGGAATGGAGGATACTTTGAACAAGTCCTCATCTATCAAGGCCTCATCAATGGGGACAATACCGGGTTCCTCTGAGAGGCGTGAGAGGTGATCCGCTTGAAGGTGCATCCGCCCCGGGCGGTATTCCACTGTGTAGTCAAACTCTTCTAAAAGTAAGACCCACCTTGCTAAACGACCACTCAAGTCCGCCTTGTTGACAAGGTACTTGATGGCCATGTGATCCACGTAGAACACTACGGGGTTGAGTAACAAGTAGTGGCGAAACTTTTTGACCGAAAAGACCATTGCCAAACACTCACGTTCGGTGGTGGTATAGTTCTTTTCGGCGGGGTTTAATTGCCTACTTGCGAAAGCAATGGGGTGGTCTTTGCCCTTAAGGCCCACAGGTTGGCACAATGTGCTCCCTACAGCCACCGCCGAGGCATCACAAAAGATATGGAAGGGCAATTCCCAATTTGGGGGCCTCAAGACCGGGTAGGTGGTTAATTCTCCCTTCAAAATCTCGAAGGCCTCTTGGCAATGGGAAGTCCACTCGAACTTCACGTTCTTTTGAATAAGTCGAGTAATGGGCATGGACTTCGTGGCGTAGTCATGGATAACCTCCCGATACCATCCTATGTGCCCTAGGGTTTTTTGTATCTCCTTGACGGTTGTGGGAGGGCTTAACTCCACAATGACCTTCACCTTGTCGGGATCCGGCTCTCGACCTTCCTTGGAGACTACGAATCCTAGCAAGACTCCCCGCTCTACAGCAAGGAAGATTTTCTCGGGATTGAGGGCAATACCGGTGCGCCTACACCGTTCAAAACTTTGTCTCACGCACATGAGGTGGTTGTCCTTCCTGAATTGGGTGCTAAAGTCATCAATGAAGACGGTCATGGATTTATGCAGGAGATCTGAGAAGGCATACGTCATGGCCCTCTGAAATGCGGAAGGGGCATTACAAAGCCCAAAAGGCATGACCAAATAGATGAACGTGCCCCATGGGGTAGTGAAGGCGGTCTTGTGGTAGTCCTCGGGGGCTATGGAGATTTGATTGTAGCCCGAGTAACCATCCATAAACGTATGAAGCTCATGACCGCCTACCTCCTCTAAGATGGTGTTGATAAACGGCAAGGGGAAGTGGTCTTTTTGGGTGTGATGGTTGAGTTTCCTATAGTCAATGCACACCCGTAGCTTCCCATTTTTCTTTTTAACCAACACCATGGGGGAGACCCAATCGGATATCTCTACGGGTTTAATGAACCCCGCTTGAAGGAGCTTCTCCAATTCGGCCTTGACAATGAGCTGAAGGTTCGGATTCATGCGCCGCTCCTTTTGTCTAATGGGAATAGTGCCCGGGAGAAGGGGAATGTGATGTTGTGTTACCGCTGGGGGAATGCCCTTGAGGTCTTTGAATGACCACGCAAAAATGTCCCCAAATTCAACCACTAGTGATTTGTATTTCACCATCTCCTCCTCGGTCAGCCCAACGCCCACCTTGATACTACGGACTTCATCATGCTCATGAGAGACCACCATCAATTTCCAATCATCATGATGTACATGTGGTTGTTGGGTAGGTCCTTTGTACCAATCATTTGGAACTTGGGGGTATGTTGCCCCCGAACCACTAGCTAGTATACCGGTGGATGTATGTCGGAAGTGGAGAGATGGGTTGAGAGGGCCTTCGTCTCCCAAAACCTCCAATTCGTCCCCTTGTGTGCCATCCACGTCCATTCCAAATACCGCCGCGGGTTCTAGGTCATCGAGGAGGGGAACTAGGCTAAGTCCTAACCCGGGTTCCATTTCAATGAGCTCACTCTGCATGAAATGCACAGATATGGCTTCGTCCGCGCTCGAGGTGGGGTGCTCCTTCAACCATTCTACAAATTCCCCGGTGGGAACCCACTCATAAAGACCCGGTCCCATGCTCTTGAATGGCATCTCGTTGGCCCTCGAGGGTTGAGCTCTATCCACCGCCTTGTGTGGTGCGAACCTCACTCTCTTGGGGGGTTGTTTTGTCAATACTTCTTGGGACTCATCCTCCGAAGAGCTTATGCAACCATGGCATAGCCCTAGCCTACTTGGTTGGATGTGGACCGTAGTAGGATTCTCGGGGGGCCCATAGGTGATGTTTGGTTGTGGTCCTCCCCATTCCACCGTGGCATTGGCAATTCGCAACCAAGGTCGTCCTAGTAGCAAGGGGTATGCCTCCTTGTTGGAGTGCATTCGGATGACTTGGAAGGTGAGGGAATACTCTACACTCCCCGTGGTAACCTTACAACCACTAATTTGGCCTAATGGGGCTTCCGAGCTCTGATTGGCCATGTTGATGATGTATGGTGATGGTTCAGTGATGTCTAGACCCAATTTTTCCATAGTTGAGAGGGGCATGATGTTCAAGCCACTCCCACCGTCGACAAGTACGTTGGGTACCACCTTATCCACAATTGAGACCTCAATTTGAACCGCCTTGACTTCGATGTTGGGATGTGCAGATTTTACACGAGCCGCCAACCTCACCTTTGCCTTAGGCCTCCGCTTCACCGGGGTGCCCGACCTAAGGACTTTCCTCATGGGTGGGGATACCTCCAACAGTTGGGCTATGGTGATGTCCACCTTGAGACGACTCAAATCTGCCCATAAATTGTAAGGTCCTTCTCCCACGTGTCCCTCGACACGTGGGAATGTATTCACTTCGGGCCTAGGAACCGGTGGACCTTCCCATGGCTCTTGGGAAGTGGACAATGGTGTTTGTGACCTAGGTGTCCCATGGGAGGACCTTAAGTTGGCCTGTTTAGTGCCTTCCACCGCCTCCTTGGTTGTATCGTTTAGGTCAGAAAAGTGAGGTGAATCTTCCTCCGAGGTCTCATCTTCTTCTGGTATGGGTGGAGGGGGGCTCGAGTACCTAGGCTCCCGTCGGTTAGACCGAGTTTGGACTGCCAAGGCGGGTAACTCACAAGTCTTTGCTTCCTTGGTTGTGCTAACCTCGTGAAACACTACATTGAGCTCTGTGAGGGAAGGACCTTGTGTGGATACGATGTCACTTGACATGGTGGCATAGCGCACATCCTGTGGACCTTGGTTTTGTTGGCCCCCGTGGTTTTGTTGGCCCCCGTGGTTTTGTTGGCCACCGTGGTTTTGTTGGCCACCGTGGTTTTGTTGGCCACCATGGTTTTGCCCTTGGTTTATAGGGATGTAACCGTCCTTGGTATTAACCCCCATTGGGGAAGTTTGACTTTGGCGGTTATTGTTGTAGTCATAGTAGAGGCTAGGTGGCCTAAGGGTGTTATCGGTGGTGGGGTTACGTGCACCTCTAAAGAGGTCTTGGGCTTGTTGAGGATAGTTCCCCGGTGGGGAAGGCATGGGAATTACCTTGTCCGGCCTTCGACATACTTGGGTGGGGTGATTACCCCCACAGTTACCACATACTACTCCACTTTCAACCCAACACTGCCCAGGTGCGTGTCTCTTGCCACAAGTGTGGTGGATTTCATACCGTGGTCGTGGAGGTCCCCCATAACCTTGGTTTGGTGGTGTATAGCCTTGAGGGCCATAGTTAGTTGCCACCGGTGGTTGATTCCTATGGGGCGGCACATACGGGGTTTGAGTGGCCTGGTACTGCGGTGCCGCCGCAGGGGTGGTGCAGAAGGGGCTAGTGTGCCCTGGTTGGCCACATTGAGTGCACCATAGGCCCGAGGCATGTCTACCAGACTCTATGGGTGGAGGTGTGGGGTTAGGGACTTGATTTTTAATCAACAAGGCCATTTGGTCTTGCATGGCCTTGATTTGTTGAGCTAATTGGTCCTGAAAGCCTTGTTGGCCTTGGAGGATTTCGTTCTTCATCTCCTCCTTCCAGGTGCCTCGCTCTTCGTGATAGGTGAGCTCGGGGAGAGCTACGGGTGGTCTAACGTTCAAGGGTGGAGCATAGTAGTTCCAGATGGGAACTTGTGCACCCGGGTTTCCTGGGTTAGGTTCCAGGGCCGGCCCCTTGCCCTTGGCATGGATAGGTATAAAACTAGGGATGTGGTGCTCTTCCTTCCTCCACATACGCTCTTGGTCTCGATCGACTTGCTCTATTAGCCTAGCTTGTGCCTTGGCTGCGTCTAACGATGTGGGGCGGACCTTCAGAATCTCCCTAATGGTTCCCTCACTGTTGAACCCTTGGATAAAGAATTGGGTTAAGGTGTCATTGGTGAGGAGATTGCCCACGAATCTTGTAACCACCAACTCGAATCTCCTGATGTAGGTCGTGATATCCTCCCCTGGACCTTGACGTAGCGCGGCTAGGGCTGTGAGGGCATTACTCTGACCTACCTCGGGTCTAAAATGTTCCAAGAAGGCCCTCATGAGACTATCCCAATCCTCAAAGGTTCCGGGGGGGTGATTCCTATACCACTCGTAGGCGGCGTCCTTCAAGGTACACGAGAACCACACTAGGAAATAACCGGTGTTGGTGATGAGGCACGTCGTGAGGAGCTCCAGGAAACGTTCTACGTGTGCGGAGGGGTCTTCATCCTTGGTCCCCCTAAAGGTGGGCAAATTGGGTGGCATAGGCGCCGCTTGCAAGCCCTCGGGTACTAAGATGGGTAAACCTCTTGGCTGAACCAAGGGATTAATGGGAGGCCGCACCGGGGGTGGTCCCCCAGAGGCCATGGTAGGGGCTGAGGGGGTACCTTGTGGGCTAGTGGTGGTGGTGGTGTTCACCGGATTGAATGAAGTTGAAGGAAAAGATGGAGGGAAGGGGAGGAAGGGAGTTGGTAAGGCCTCTAGTTGTACCTCCAAGAACCCCTCTGCCGTGTCCTCCGTGAGTTCCCTAGACCTACTCCTCCTTTCACTCGCCGGTTCCCACTGTGGTGTGAGGGAAGGTCGTTGAGACCTTGTGGCACGGGACATCTACTCTAAGGTCCAAAGGTAAGGTGTTGTCGTTCGTTGATTGTAGTCATGTCCCCTAAAGGTCTTTTGCCCAAGGTTTGAGGGTCGTGGGTGGCACTACACGAAGCACGGCCTATCTCGAACGATGAGTGGGTGTTTTCAACACTCCTACTTCCAATACTATCACGAGGGTGGACTGACTCAAGACCAAGACCATATTTTTTAGTTGTGGAGTTTTAGCTCGATGAAGCCGCCGAAGAATCCTATTAATGACTACCCTTCATGGGCAAACGACAAAAAGCTAACCGAATTGAGGAATGTCTCCACGAGTATCACCCCGTTGGAAAGCTGTTCCCCAATTGGCGCCACACGGTACAACTCCTTACTGTGGGGCTGACCTAGACTTCAACTTAATGAAAGGTGGTGTCCTTGGTATCCTCGGTATCCTTGGTATCCCCCTTCCACCTTTCACCAATTTGAGCTAGGCATCACCCACTAGGAGGAAAATGACACAATCACAGGACGGAATACAAGCAATGTGTGTGGGCAATGTTATCATCGTGAAGAAGCCATACCTTGATGCATCTCCAGCCACCCTGGCACCATTAGTTGAAAACGACCGTGGACCTAATCGCACTCTAACGATCCTAAGGCCAACCAATTGAGAACCATGCAATGTTTTAGAGGGGGAGAACTTACCTTTTAGCAACTCCAGCCACCCCACATGTTAGCACAAGGTTCGTTGCAAGCAATTTCGTGGTTGGCCAGCCCTAGAGTTTCTAAGGCAATTGTCCCCCACGGCTCAAATGGGAAATAAGGATTTTCTTATCCCTAAAATGGTCACCACATCCAAGTCATCCTATTTTACTACTCGCGGTCCTAAGAGAGGATGTAGGGCACATACCGTATGCCGCGCTCCTTCCAATCAGCACCCCTACGTCTTGGATGCGTCCACAACTTCAACTCCCCTCCAAGGTAGCTCATTCACACATACATAATACTAACTTGCAACATTTGGTTCAAACAATTCAATTCACACCAAGTTGTACTTACCTTGGTGGTTAGTTAAGCGCGGGGAGAAGGAAGGGGCGCCCTTGTCCCATACCCGGGCTCATGCACCCTTCCCCTTCGACCTAGGGGCTCACTGGAAATCCTTGTGGATTTCCGTGGGAGGGCCTCAACCTTTCACCCCTAGGCCCCTTGCTCAACTCAAGCCACAAGCCTAGAAGGGGATCCTTCCAACACAAGGTGTTTGTGGTTGGAAGGTCGGGAATCCACACTCCCCTCTAGACCCCCACCTCTAAACACAACTTGGCATCCATGCATTCACAATACTTCCAACCATTCACCAAGCATTCACAAATTAGCAATCACTCAACAATACATGAACAAGTTGGGCACTTACTTCAACCTACCCAATGCTTCTCCATATGCCATAAGGCTATTCGCATTTGAACCTACATCCAACGATAGAATAATTAAGCCTTCCAAGCAATGGACACGCCTCCTCCCGGCAGACGCACCAAAATGTGAGCCAAATAAACCCCCCCTAGTGGGAAGCTTATCTTGAACACAAGATCCTACTTTGAGGGATTCAGCCCCTTGTTCAATCAACAATCAAGACATACATGCATACCTCCCATTTAGATCGCAGCGGTTCATGATGTGTTTAACGCAATGTTTTATCTATCATGAGTGCATTAGGGATGAATTATATCTTTGACTTATTGCCGGACTTTGAACCTCTTTATCTTTTGCCTTATGGCTCCGTTTTCTATGTTTTTTTTTTGTATTCTTATTAGTTTTTCTTGCTTAACACGATGTCAGCCTTCAATTAACCATTTGATTCAATCCTAGACCCACAGCCAACGACCAGCAGTGTTCACTTAACATATGCATTCATTTAATATCATGCACTACACATTCACATGCATTCACACAAGTAATCCCATTCCAACCTTACTAATGACAATTAAACCACCAATTGGTTGAATTTATAACAAAACCCTAATCCTAGTGAAAATTTGGCAGCGCTTCCGCGTAGTGTTTTTAACTAGACAATTTAGGGTTCCTTCTCCACATGCAATCAAGAGAATAATGAACCAATTGGGAAAGGAAAAAGGCTCCCTGATCCCGCTCAATTCACCCTCTGCCGTGTTTGTGTTCGTTCTTGTGATTGTGGTCGTCTTCCTCTTCTTGGTGCTCTTCACTCTGCAGCCGATATCTTCGTCGTCACAACTCCGATCCGCACGTTCTTGATCTTGTTGGAAAGCCAACTTTCTAATCTATCTATTCCTAAAATCTTAGCTTAATACAACTAGAACTCCGTGACTGACGAGGGAAAAACCGAGGCCGCGTGGGATCCGCCGCCGGTTGCTCCAGCTGGTCGTCCTTGCTCCGCGGCTCGTATCTTCGTCTTCGCAGCTCCAAATCGCACGCTCTTGGGCTTGTTGGAAAGCCAACGCTCTGATCTCTCTCCACCCGAAAAATCAACTTGATTGGAGCAATACTCCGTGACTGACGAGGGAAAGACCGAGGACCTATGGGATCCGCCGCCGATCTTCCAGCTGGTCGCCCTCGCTCCACGGCTTGTATCTTCGTCGTCGCAGTCCCAAATCGCACGTTCTTGATCTTGTTGGAAAGCCAACGCTCTAATCTATCTACACCTTAAAGCTCAACTCGATTGGAGCAAAACTCCGTGACTGACAAGGAAAAAACCGAGGCCGTTTGAGATCCGCTGGTTGCCCTTGCTCCGCGGCTCGTATCTTCGTCTTCGCAGCTCCAAACCGCACGCTCTTGGGCTTGTTGGAAAGCCAACGCTCTGATCTATCTACACCTAAAATCTTAACTTGATTGGAGCAATACTCCGTGACTGAGAAGGGAATTACCGAGTCCGTGTGAGATCCGCCGCCGATCTTCCAGCTGGTCGCCCTCGCTCCACGGCTCGTATCTTTGTCGTCACAGCTCCAAATCGCACGCTCTTGGGCTCGTTGGGAAGCCGACGCTCTGATCTATCTACGCTCAAATTTTCGTGATCATTGATTCAAAACTCTAGCCCACACGAGGGGAAACACCGAGGCCTACCTCTTCTCTCTCTCCACACACCTCTCGGTTCCTAACTCTCACACAACCTTCATTTCCTAGCTCTCTCTCTACCAATTTCCTAACTCCCACCGTTCGAATGAACGGCCTCCAAGGGGGGTAACCCCAAAGCCCTTGCTCCCTTCTTGTTCCCAAGGTCGTTCCCTTCGTCGTTCACAGCCGCCAATTTTGGGTGGGCACATTAATGGTCACACTAAACAATAGTAACTAAAAAACTAAAAAATCACTAGCCACCCTTGCATTTAACACAAGTGGGTGTCCCACTAACCAAGGAATATCTAAATCTAACCTTTGACTCCATGCCACATGTGTGTGCATGATCTCAATAAGTGAGCCTCTAAACTAATTTCAACGATGCAAATACTACCTAATTAGCCTAGATTGAATTCCCCTTGTTTTGGGTTATGGCTAATTTGCCAAATGATGGTGAGGGTTTTTTTCCCAAGCCTTTGGGTCCCTTAAACTATTTTTTCCTCTTCCCTTTTCTTTGAGGCTCTTTGATTTTTTCCTTCTTCCTTCTTTTCTCCTTCTCACCATTTTTCCCTCCTTCCTATTGTTTTGGTTTTCTCCATCTTTTCTTATTTTTTTTTCTTTTTGTTTTCTTCTATTCTTTTAATTTTTTTTTTCTTTATTTTTTGGTTATCTTCCTAAAACTTCCGGTTACCACAATGTGGCTCCCACTGATGATTTAGTGCACGGAAGGCTTAATTGGTCAATCCAATCGAAAACCAAGAACTAACCAATGGGATAACCCATTTTCACTACTAGTTAACCCTTATGGACGCGATGCGCGGTCCATTCAACCTCGTGGGCCGGTTTTGCGGCTCACATATGGCGTAAGTGTTGGGCGCTGGCGTTCCCTCACAGTGGCCAATTCGGGGACGGTGCGGGGGGAAAAGGGTAAACCCCCCTCCCTTCATCTCAAACTTGGGCACCTTCCCGCTGGCGTGGAAAATTCCCCGTCAGGGGTGGAGATGCTCTAACTACTGGATTTGTACCGTTAAAGTAAAAGCAAAATGAAGTGAAAAGTAAAGAAAAAATTCATACTTTAGCTCTATTAGAGCTAAAGTGTGCACCATCAGGAAATGTAGGAAACTAAAAAGAAAATATGCACACTTTAGCTCCAATAGAGCTAAAGTGTGCACTGACATTTATTTTATAATTATACAATTGCAAGATGTGGTCTTAACATACTTAATGTCAGTTCGATTCTCAAAGTATATAATATCAAACTCATAAATAATCAAAACGTGAATTCAAAGTAATAGAATCTTAAAATCGTAGCTTTAAAACTCTCTTAAGTGTGCTTCACCTAATAATTGGTGTAGGAGGAACTTATATACATCGATGGTAATGAATTTATTCCTTCTCTAATGCAGAAATTGAAATCCAGTCAAGTGAAAGCCAGCTGATCCACTGAAAGCATGACAGAAAACTAAACACTATAATCCTATTTGTAACAGTAAACACTATAATCGTTCACTTCCGTCCAATCCAAGTTTGTGTATTATTGAGAAAATGCCAATTTAGAAGTTTTAATTGAGATCATACGAATGAAATTGGAAATAATCACATTTCTTTTGCTATCTGTTTGTTGCCCGAGAATATGCAAAATTGTAGTGTTAATGGCCAAGAAAAATTGCGTAGGAAATTTACGAGTACAGAAATACAACACGCGCGTAATATCTAGAACTTACATTAGAAAGATTAAAATGGCTTCTTGAAACTCCGGGTATCAATAATGAAGGTGAATAATTTGTGGTGCATCCATCTGTAATATCCGAGGGTCTCACCCGAATATCACGAAGGGTATCCCGAGGGTATCTCGGGAGCACCACACGTCCACAGGGTTTCGACCCTCACGGCTTTAGGTGCCCCCGAAGGTACCCTACAAACTCCTGGGGCTCGCATATTCTCTTCCTTTTCGTTGCTGTGAGTTTTGTGTGTGTCCGTGTACGTTCTTGTTTTGTGAGGGTTGTGCGTTTATGCGTCGGTTCGTCGTGGTTTTGTGTGTGTTTGTCTAGGCGTTGTTGTTTTCTGAGGCGAGTTTGCGGTTTGTGTTGGTTTCGTAATGTTCAGGGTCTGTTAAGTTTGTGTATATTGTACTGCTGCGTTTAGGCTTTCGTGCGTTTAGGCTTTCGTGGGCGTTAGGGTTTCCTGCAGATAGGGTTTGTAGGACGTATGATTCTTAATTGTGTGAGTTCGTGTCCACTGGAGCGTTGGAGTTTAGGGCTGTTTGTGTGAGATTGTGAGGGTTTCTGTGAGTTTCTGCGAGTTTGTGAGTTTGTGTGAGTTTCTAGGAGTTTCTGTGAGTGTGTGTGAGTTTCTAGGAGTTTCTGTGAGTGTGTGTGAGTTTCTGCGAGTATCTGTGAGCACGTACAGTCTGAAACGGCGGTGCTCGGAGGATTGACGTGAAGAAGGAACAAGACTTGCAGCTTTTTCAGTCGGATTTCATAGTTTTAAAGGTAACTGCACTTATTCAGTCTTGCATTTCTTTTGATATTTGTGTAGTTTTGCTTTAGATATGATGTATTGAAACAATATGATAGCATTGCTTTTGATGTATGTGTGAGAAGGTAGATGAGATTGTGTATTCAATGTGGTGGTTTGAATGTGGTAGTTTGAATGTGGTGGTTTGTGGTGGTTTGTGGTTATTTGTCGTGGTTTGTGCTAGTTTAGATGTGCACATTGAATTCAATGTCGTGGTTTCAATTGCTAAATTCAATGTGCTGAATTCAATGTGTTAATTTCAATGTGCTCATTTGAAAGTGCTGATTTCATTGTGAATGATTTCAATGTGTTGGTTTCCATGTGCTACTTTGTTTGATTTTGTGTGTGTGGGTTTGTTATTGTTGTTGCAGGACTTCTAGTTCCAGCAGAATTTGTCTGGGATTCAGGTTCATAATTAATGGCTGAAAGGTAAAATCCATGCTCTCACCCATGAGCCCTAAACCCTACGCCTTCAATATCATATAACGAAAGACGGATCTGCACAAACTGCAATAAATAAGCTCTTCAATAAACACAGTTTAGCTCGAGTCGAGCTAAACTGGGACATCGATATTGCACTATTGTCCACACTTTAGCTCGACTCGGGCTAACGTGGGCCTCCACTGTGCAAAATGGGCCACACTTTAGCTCGACTCGAGCTAAAGTGGGGCCACCACAGAGCAATATGGCCCACACTTTAGCTCGAGTCGAGCTAAAGTGAGATCCCCCGTGTGCTCTTGTGGCTGCATTTACCTCGACTCGAGATAGAGTGCGCTCTCCAGTGCTCTTTTGGCTACATTTAAACTCGACTCGAGGTAAACTATGGCCAATGACGCACACTGGAGAGGGCACTTTAGCTCGACTCGAGCTAAAGTGTGGTCAATAGTGCACAATGGAGGCCCTCTAAAGCTTGAGTCGAACAGAAATGTTCGACTTAATACGTCTATGGTTGCGCCAAAGCCGGCTGTAGGAACAGTAATCATAATAACTACTCTCAAACTCTCGGTCTGAAAAATGTCATGGCCTTCCAGTAAAGCCAACACACATTACCTCGAATCGAGCTAAAGTGTATGACATTAAACTTAAACAACTCAAACACAACTACACTCAAACTTTAAACACTCCAAAGGTATAGTAAACCAATGATATCGACGACCCAACTCATGTCCACTTCTCGTTAAATTCTCACATGTGTGCAAGAACTTCAGTCACGCTTCAACCACTTGAGAACCTCAAAGAGTGAGGTTCGTGAGTGATTTAAGGGTGAACTGAAGCTCTTTCACAATTCTGAGAGTTAAACGAGAAGTAGCCATGATTTGAAAATAGATGTATAGGAAATTCGTTTGAATGAATATTGTAAGTGTCAGAACTATTCAGCTATGCAATCCATGCATGAGCACTTTAGCTCGAGTCGAGCTAAAGATGAAGCTAAAACATGAATACAACATTGATACATTGGTGTAATTGCAGTCTCCTAACTCAACTCACGTCTACTTTTCGTTCACCTCTCATAAATCGTGCAAGAGCTTCAGTCCCGCTTCAACCACTTGAGAACCTCAAAGAGTGAGGTTCGTGAGTGATTTGAGCGTGACCTGAAGCTCTTTCACAGTTCTGAGTGTTAAGGCATGAGTTGATTGTAAGCGTCTAAGAGAATGGTCAAATTGACTAGATTTTCTTGCAGAGCATTATTTACATACTTGTATTTAGTTACACATTAGCTCGAGTCGAGCTAATGTGTGACCTCACTGTCCTAAACGGATGATCATTAAAACAATCTAGTATTTGTGCTCCGTTTCGTGTTTGTGCAGATCTGAGAGGGACATGATGGTGTCTCAGCTGCAGCACTTCTTCGAGCCAAAGCCTGTCGACATTGACGATGACGATGGAGACGACAAAAACCACTTAGATTGCTGGGAGCTCAAGGATCCTTCGATGACACTGAAGTGGACGCTGCTGTGGGCCCCCTACACTGAGAATCTAGTGTTTGGTCAGACCTTCGCTGGTGATATCCATGAACCCCAGCACATCGACTTCAAGACCAAAATCATTGATGTAGTCCACGAAGATAACGATATAGTGAAGTTGTCGTGTGAGACAACCACTGAGTCTGTCGATCCTTATATGTTCACTATTGTAGTGAACAATACTTCGTCTCCCTTCTGTATCTTCGACTTAGTCAGTTCTCTTAGGGGGTCACAGTTTGATGACATAGTGGCTCAGGTCGACCACGAAATCTCCCAAAAGAAATGGGAGACTAGTAGTGGTCAGCCGCTGAAAGCGAAGGCTGTAGCGAACAAACTCCGCGTCATTCTTTCCAGAATGAGTACTTTTGCCGCTCTTGAGAAGGCGAAATTAATCGCGTCTAGGCGCCCAATAGAACTTTCGGTAGTTTCTGGTGCCGTAACCGGTAGCTAGAATATAAGTCAAGCATCGGAACCGGTAAGAACTCCAGGTGCAAGAGCAAGTCGAAGCACCCTGCGCAACACGCTGTCAACGTCTCCCGTCAAGAAGCGCTCAGCTGCCAAGAAGCCGGAGACTTCTTCCAGGAAGAAGACGAAACTCGTTTCAGAGGAAGAGTTGGCCAATTCGATGGCCTCTGCACTGTTGGAACTCCCTTCGGCGCTCGGGTTTGGAGAGGTAACAGACTACACCAACGTCCAACAGATATATCAGAAATTCTGGACGGAGTGTCAGAGCTGTTTTTTCCAAGGAGACAGAGAGATGAAGATCGAGCTTGATGTGATGAGGCTGCATAATGCACCGCCGGAGTGGATAATCCGTGCATTCGAACCTCGTGGTATGGAGGAGTTGAAGCATTACTACCTCGAAATGCCGGACAAGACGCAGAAGCAGACTCTCTACGTCATGCCCAAGCTCGATCATATGCCAACGAAGGTTGAGGAGCTCAGCGACTGCGACTTCTATATCATCAACGGCCAGCAGAGCGTTGCTGCATCAAACTCGATGATAAACGGTACCGTGCCGGAGGTTATGAGAAGGCACTTCCGAACATGGCAGTGTTACATTGTCTGGACGGAGGACCCTGAGAAGCTGAGGAAGATTTCCGCGTATTTTAATCGCGTAAATCACTTGGTCCAATTCAAGCCGACGTGGGCAACAAATATCCTTGGCTCTCGCACGTTGTGGATCCAAGCTGGAAGACCGATGCCGAAGCACTCCGCCGCAGGCATTCACGGGTCCCATAGATCAGGTCGGAGAACGGCAGTGGAGATTGCCAATGACAAGAAGTTTGAGGTAATTAATCTTAACCAAGGTCATGCACTTTAGCTCGACTCGAGGTAACTTCTGTGCTTGTCCTTCTTAGTATAGTTTTGTATACAGATTCAAGCACTTGGAGTGTACACTCTCCGGTTCCAAGTTAACTCGACTCGAGTTAACCTGCATTTTTGGGTCCTGCTGGTTTGGTTTTTTTCCTTCTGTGGTTGTACGCTAAATCAACACTGCCAATGTTCTGCACAGCCATTTCTAAACGCGGTTCGTGAGCGCTTCGCAATGATTGACGTCGCCAAAAGCCAGGCAGCGCTCAAGAAAGCCGGAAAGGCGAAGGAGCTCTCGATTACAAACGAGGTGAAGATTATCACCTCGTCCGATGAGACCTTCAAGCTCTGGTCGGATGTCATCTCTTCGGCGGCACAAGGCGACCTCATCAATGTGGATTCAACAACGTCGCCCTTGTCGAAGTTTAAGGACGCCAAGTCCTGGGTGCCTGAGAAAGATGGGGTATTGACGCGCGAGTTCTTTAAGTTTTTCGGCAATATGACCGAGGTTGATCACGCAACGCTGTGTAAGCATATTCTTAATCGATCAGGGCCATCGCAAAAACTACCTTATCCTAAGGTGGTTGTAAAGCAGCCGCAATCACTGCTGGAGGATTGCTACAGCGCCCGGGACTGGGTCGATCGAAGGAAGAGGAAGGAGGTCGCTCGGATGGAGCTTCAGTTGATCACGCCGAAGCTCGCCTTCTTCAACAGCACTGGAGCGTATAGTCATTCCAACTGGCGAAAGTTCAAGAAGGACTACAACGTCAGCAAGGCCTCGAAGCGTGCCCTCTTGGATTGGGGTCCACCGGATTCGTACTACGCAAACTCAAGGCAGACGCAGTTTCGCAACTGCAAATGTGAAGATCTCTCTCCGTATGCGAAGGAGTTCTTCAGAGTCTTCCTCGATGTGCGGGCGCGGTTCGTTGCACCTGTGGGGGCCTTGCACTTTCGTCCATACAAGGCGGCAACCAACTCGCTCGGTCGATGGCCCTCGAATGCGTGGCGTAACTTGGGCTGCAACGTGAAGCTCGGCATCATCGACTTCCGTAATATCTCTGGGTTCGTAGGGAAGGCGACGTCGTCATTGGAGAAGCCCTTCTTCGACGAGTTCATGACAATGTTCGCATCGAAAGGGCATCCTTCTCTCATTGGTCTTCCAGCGTGGCTCTTCATTTGCGGCCACGAGCTGTCACACCTTCAAGTGACAGCGTTTGCTGAGGGCTCATCGTTGTGCCATGCGTACGATGTCCTGCAGTCGAAGTATCTTCTCTCCGACAACGAGCGCTTGGGGGGATTCGCGCCGAAGACCAACAACGCTCTCGACTTGGTTCGCCTCCTCTTTCTCTTTAAGAAAGAGCTTACGCAGACTCCGGCCGTGAAGAAGATCAACGCAGCTCCGGAGCATGTGTTGCACACCAAGCTACGCAAGTACAACGAGCTGGCGTACTCCATGAACATGAACGAGCTGAGAATGGAGTTCTTTATCAAGGTTCTGGAGCTGTTCTGCAAGAAAGGGGATTCTATTGTCTAACTGTTTTGCGGGACGAAATTACTGACTACGAGTGTGGTGAGTATCCTTGCAGATTAGCTCGACTCGAGCTAAACTGTTGATCCCTCTCTCTGACTGTGAATGTATTGTTTCAGAGAGGTCGTTTCTCATGCTTTGTAGCGTGGCACTTTAGCTCGAGTCGAGGTAAAGTGCCGGCTTATACTTATATGGTTTTTTAGCAGTCGTCAATCGCGTCATATTCTTCCATGTTTTAATGGCTGCGTTTTCATATCAGTGTTCTTCTATGCTCACTTTAGCTCGAATCGATCTAAAGTGTAACTTGTTTAATCCATTGGTGTGCAGATGTTGGATCTAGAGGCATTCTGCATATCCCACGACACCGATGAGCAGGACCTGAACGACGCCCAGGATGTAGCGTTGTCGTTGGATCGGGCCGATTTCGTTCTTGGTTCATATCACATTAGCTCGGAGATCTTCCCCGAGCTTGGAGAGGCTGTTGCCAAGGGGAAGGCGAAGGCAATTATCGATCTCGTCGATGAGGAGGAGGAGGAGGATGTGGTCCCGAGCCCCATTGGTATGTGCCCGAGCACCAGTACGGTCACACCTGATGCCGATTCCCATGATGACTTCGATACCAACACTCCGGCGGAGCTTCATAGTGGCTCTCAGTCTGAAGCGGGAGAGACAATGGGTACCTCGCGGCAGCGGCTCGATTTCCTGGAGTTGGAATCGCTTGATATCTCCGAGAGGCCTCATTCAGCTCCGACCTTGGGTGGGTCATCCGCTCGCCCCGCAGCCAAGAAGAGGAAAGTCGCCAGCGCGACCGGCCGCTCACCGTTGGCAATGGCGAGCAGTGCTCAGGATGACATCAGGTTTATCGCCCTCGAGAAGAAGCTCGAAGAGGAGGCCACCCGGATGCGGTTGATGGAGCAGCGGCTGGCGGAGCGTGACGAGGAGCTCAGGGATATGCAACAGAGGCGTGACGAGGAGATGAAGAGGGACCAAGACCAGAGGCATAACGACATGATGCTCGTGATGCAGAGATTCATGATGGCTACTATGCCTCCTGTCGCCACGACACAAACCGTAGTGAATTCTACGATCCCTCAGCCTCCAATCTCAGCTGACGATGAGACTAGGAGCCTGCCTCGCGGTTCGCTTATGCCGTCTCCGGCGGGTTCCTCCCCCGTCTCCATGGGGGCTCAATCGCTGCCTGATCCCCCGTCCCCGCCGACCCGCCCCTCTTCCTCCCCGAAGTCGCCCGCTCGGGACGATTCTGTCGTTGATGTCCCCAGCTCATCGTCAGCTTAGTGTAACGTAGTTGCGAATGTATAGAGGCAGAACATTTTGTAAATGTCCAATTTTGTACTCCAGTATTTTTGTTAATATTATAGTGCTCAGTGATCACTTTAGCTCGACTCGAGCTAAACTGCTTGACATGTGACGACTCTGACATTGTATCAGTGTCCAATGTGCGCATGAGCTGATGGGTTGAAGTTGTTGAATTTTTTCAGATCTTAGTTTTGATGATGACGCGATTGCTCAACCAGTCGTAGATGAGGTCGTCCAAACTACAGTCCCAGTCGTAGAGGATGTCGTCCAATCTTCGGCCGTGCTCGTAGACGAGGTCAATCGTGATTCTCCTGTCCAGGAGCCCGCTCTTCTTGTCCCGGAACCGTGCCCCCAAATGGTTCTGGAGCACTCGAGGGCCCTTGACACCGTCCAAGTTTCGTCGGAATCGATGGGGGTCCAAAACGAATTGCTTCAAGACGATGAAGTTCTCGAGGTGCTCTTCTAACACTATCCACACTCTGCGCTTCCCCATGTTGCTTCCCCCCCCGTTTGCTCTCTTCGTTCTACATTATGTTGACTTGTCGTTGTTAATGAATCTTTAGTAATATTGTTCGTTCTCCTGGCGTTTCCGAACCAGGTCTGCGAGGCATCAATAAGTGGTGCCAGTAATTTAGAAGAAATACCTAGAGTCTATTCAAATTCCGAGGGCAGATGGTTGAATGTTGTGCTGGACCTAAATGGGATTCTATGCACTTGAAAGCCATCGTGGCAGGCCAGGGGATCCAGGGGCTCTATCCCGTCCATTCACTCGGCCTCGCTGCCGGCCGAAGTAGGCCCTAAGCTTGTTTGGGTGCGCCTTGGTTGTGCTGAATTCCTTACGAAGTTGTCTAAGATTGCCACCATCACGATCTGGAGTTCAATGATGGAATCTACAACACGTGAGATATGTCAATATCTTTTTCAGCATAGTTCTGCGTATCCTCTCAGGATCTTTGGTCAGGAGAGTTGCGATAGGGTTCCCGAGCGTAGAGTCGGTAACAGAACAATCTACATGAAGGAATTTGGCACTCAGAAGGACATCTTCTTGAAGACGTTATCGAACCATCTCTTCAATAGGTTGGGCCGTGAGTATACTCCGGCGAATACGCTTGCCATTGACGATAGCCCGATTAAGCATGTCCTTAATTTGCCGGAGAACGTCCTTCTTCTTCCGTCATGGTCGCACAACCATGATGGCGCGAGACATGATTCTGTACTGCTAGAGGAATTGCTGCCATATCTCTCTGACCTTCATCAATTTTCGGGTGGCCTAGCGCAGTACCGTCGTGAACATCCCTCGGGTCGGGAGATGTTCTATAATGATCAGAAGACGTGTGGTCAGGCTGCGAGTATTTGTAACGCAATTCAAGCCTATCAGACTCTCCGTTCCTAATGTGGTTGGAAGCGCTTAGATCCTTAATACACTTTAGGTCGAATGGAGCTAAAGTGTTTCGTTTGACTGCAGCTCCATTTTGTAAATTTTGTTAGGCCGTGTTTGGTATATATTTTTTGATAATACAAATGGTGATGTTTCTCCACTGAATTTATTGTGCGGATTGGATACCTATTGTTGGTGAAATGTCGTCCTTTTTTTAATGATTGGAATTTTTATCTATTGTTCTGAGGTATGTGAGTGTCACTTTTGTTGAAATTTCTACAGGGCTGTGATTGTCGGGCGTCCGTAGATTCCTTGTTGGGTCCACATGAGTTCGCCTTTTCCCTTCGGAGTAAAGGGCTTTTGTTGCACTCTGCTGCAACCGCGCAAACAACCATGGATTATTCGACCATGGCAGTGGACGACGGAGTTGTTGAAAGCCCTATTGCGCGGGAGCCAATTTATGAAAGGAACAATTCACCTTCGCCGCAGTGGCCTCGTTCAGTTCCGGGGTCTCCGCGCCTAAACTTGGATAATTGTATTCCGGCAAAGCGTATTCTCTATGACGGTTTAAGGGATGCCACTCACCACCGCTCGCTCACGGTGCGTGTTATGCTGACCTCCAAGTTATTGCACTATTGAGTCGTTCTTGCCTAGAGAGTCTTGGTTTGTTGTTGAGGTACCTTGCACTCTTGTAGTTTTGCTTCATTTGAGCTTGTTTTTGTGCATTGGATATTAAATGTGCTCTGTGAATTTCACCTTCTGCATTTTAGCTCCATTTGAGCTAAAGTGCACTAGGATGGATCTTGATGATACAGTTTTTTTGTGTTGTCGTGTAGGTGTATTCGACCTAAAGTGTATTTGTTTGGATTGTTTGTGGCGCCTATTGTGCAGGAACCATCTGGTAAATGTCTTTGCCCCCTTATTCTCTCAAGAAGTGTTGCTGGAATCACATGCTCTCCTTCTGCTCCCACCCGCCGTCACTCGCTGCCCAAATCAAACTCGGACGAGGTGCGAAGGCGGGGTTTGCAGCGTCTTCTTGAGAGTCCATTAATGCAAGAAAATGGCGCAACATGGACTCGGCAACGTCAGAGGGCTTTTTTGAAGATGTGTATAGAGGCTTATGGAGGGACTCCCTAGAATGTTTGATTAGTAATAGGGCGATTGTGATTTGCGTCGAGGTAAATGAGTGTTGTGTGTGACTTTTTTTCATGGAGTTTTGAATAAAGCTTGGATTAATAGTATATGCTTCCTTTATCGTTACCACTTTTTTGGACAATAAGCTATTTTGGTCCATCCATGGTAAAAAATACAGTATTCTTGATACATTGTCTTTATGCTTTGCACCTACAAATGTCTATATTTATTGATACTTCAGCAACCATATTTCTCCATAGTCATGGAAATTTCCCAATATAACGAATATGGTGTTACCTCCCACACCGATGGCTCGGTTGTCGGTGCTCTGCCCTGCACAATGCGTTCAACGGTAATCACGGTCAATGTTAAGGTTAGTCATTATCGCAGTGCATGTGACTAGGACCAGCCACAAATCCTAAACATATACGGAGTTTGATAGTCATCTATTCAGTTCATGTGACTGAACGCAATCAACAAATTCATTGTCAAACTGGTTCCAAGCACTCAATGAGCCTACGAAATCAACTACTCGAGTATCACAAATAGTTTGCATGAAAATCTATTAATTAGCACCACAGGTGAAATGGAGAATCATTCGACACAAAAGTTCAACATAAAACTTCAACACATATCGCTGGCAGACTTGAGCAACCAATCACTCCAATGCAAATGAAGCAAATTGAGGCAATCAATGAAACCTATAGAAAAGGAGTCATGTAACAAGCCACCAAGCAAAAACCAACAAATCAGTCATACATCTTGAGCATGATACGGGTTTGGTAGTCAGAATTCTCATTCATGTGACTATGAGCAGTCATAGACCTTGGAAACATGACTACAGTTTCAAGGCAAGCAAATACAAAATCCATACCACACAATCAAACACCTACCATGGCTGCAGTTTCAAGGAAGCAAACATGACTGCATTTTCAAGCAAGCAAACACAAAATCTTAGCCACAGATTCAGAATATAACAAACAGAATGAAGCAAACAGAATGAAGCAAACAGAATGAAGCAAACAGAATGAAGCAAACATGCTGCTGAAGTAGAGCTAAGTTTCAACCATGACTACAGTTCTAGAAAACAAGAATCACGAACAGGGCTACGTTCCACAAATAAGAATCACAAACAATACGAATGAAATGGAGTTATGTAAGAAGCCAAGAAGCAGAATTCCTCATCAGTCAAAAAACTTGAGCTTCATACTAGTTTTGTGGTCAGAAATCTCGTTCATGTGACTAAGAGAAGTCACCAAGTTTGCTTGTGTTCTACAGCATCCATCGAGTGACCTTTCGTGAGTCTGCTCCATTCAGCAAGTACCGTGCAGTGTTCACGATCAAAGTCTTTTGCAAGCTTCGCTTTTGTGAACACTATATCCTATCACTAGTGTAATCAAATCAGAGAGATTAATCTGTGGAACTACGCTTTAGCAAACACATAACTGATGATCCAGAAAGTCTACAGCTTGTGTTTTAGGCAAGTTCTAGCAAGTTTCAGCAAGTTCTGGCAGGTTCCAGCAAGTTAGGGCATGCTTGGAAGCAAGTCTCAGCAAGTTTCACGCAAGTCTTAGCAAGTTCACGCAAGTTTCAGCATGTTTCACGCAAGTTTTAGCAAGTTCACGCAAGATTCAGCTTGTTCAATCCTAGGGTTTAGGAACCACAGACCTTGGAAACATGACTGCAGTTTGAAGGTTGGAAACATGACTGCAGATACACTCACCTGAGATTTTTGCTTGCCTCGATGGGGCTTTTGCACTCCTACTGGCGAGACCTCATCATCGCCATTGCCACGTCGCTCGTTATCATTCTCAATGTCAGTGCTCTCCGTTTTCTCCTCTTCGATGTGCCACTCGTCGGAGCTGCTCTTCACGCTCCTCACGGTTTCCTTTGATTTCTTGTAGAGCGCGTCTTTCTACTCCTTCCCCCGCTTGCGTGACCTTCCAGCTTTTAGTGGCGGTTGTTTAAGTCGTGAACTCCGACGCACCAGTTCCCCACCGTCGCTGCAGTTCAAGCAATCAAGAAGTCAGAACAAATTGCGGAGGTGAGAAGGACCGCGATTGCGAAGCACCTGGAATGGATGCAGGTCGGATGGCTGTAGGGTTTTGTACGCGATTGCGAGGGGGGAGGTACGCTAACCAATCATCAACGGACAGTGCATTCAATGGACAGAGTTAGGGTTTAGGGTTTCGTACCCGGGGCAGTTTTCAAGGCTGCTGGCGCCGGCGCTGCGAGTGCTCTTTGTCGCGGTCTTCCCCTCTCCTCCCCCCGCTTCGGTGGTTGTCGACTCTCTCAAAGATGCTGCCAGCAGCGGGACTCCGAACTCGTGTAGCTTGAGGGAGTTCTTGCGCAAGTTCTCTTGCCGCAGCCTCTCGTACTCAGTCATTTTGGCCTCCTCGTCTCTCATAATCCCTTCCACCCGTTCGGAGCCTTCAGATGCGTGGGAAACTTGCTCGCCGGAGGAGGTCTCGCCGTCAGTTGCCGAAGGCGCTTCAGCGGCGTTCGTGGGCGTCGCCATCGCTCGAGGCCGCAGCAGCAGTGATGCGTGGGAGCTGTGCGTTTGCCCTTGCAATCGCCATTTTGCAAAACTCAGGTACGTTTCTACGGCCACCGTCCATTCGTAAACTTAACCCCTACAGTCGAAATCGACTAGAATGTGGTCGATCTGACTCTGGTCAGGCTCTCAGTTACTAAATTTAGGTCGTATGAAGTCACAATTTCGGAAGGTTGTAGAGTTTTCCCATACCTTTAAAACGACACCATTCATGCTTCAAAATTCCTCATACTTTAGGAGATATTCACGGTCAAAGTTTGAAAACACTGTTAGGGCATGCTGAAATCTGCCCAAAACTGCGGTATATGCTCATGTATTCTCAAAATCTGCCCAAAATCAATTTGATCGCAGTAACTTCAAAAAGTCACCAAAAATTGAGATTTGTGATTTTTTTCGAATTTTGTTTTTCGTACATGTAAAAGAGGTAGTAAAGCATGATCTCACCGTTTGGATTTTCAATCCGATAAATTTTTGCATGCCTTTTAAATTGTTGAAAATGGGCATTTGTATTTGTATTTCAGCATACCTCCATGTGAAAAATTAAGCATTTCTTTAGGTTTTACAGGTCCTATGAGGGTAAAAATTATATGGACATATTCCTTACTCACATAGGAACAAGAATTTGAAGAGCCTCATGTCAAATTTCCTTTCAAAATTGGTTTTTTTGGCCCCCAAAACATTAGTTTTATATTCTACAACAAGGATTTTTTTTTTTTTTTCAACTTTGAACATTACGATCTCACAAATGGAGAGGAATTTGAATCTAAGATTTGGTATGCATGTACATGTACAAGTTAGGTACTAGATCTTACGGTTACATACTCAAAAATTTGTCAAAAGTTAAAAATTTTCACCTTGCATTGAAAGAGGGCAGTATTGAGGGTTTTTGGTAGTTTTGAGGGCTTTCGACTTTAGGGGTTAATGCGAGTTTGATAGAGAGTAGCACCACTACGCTAAAATGCCGCCAAACACTTTGATGCATTCATTTTAGGGATCTGTAACTGAGAAAAAGTAGTTAGACTGTAAAGTGATGTTTTCTTCAGTTTGTTACATGTGCCTTTACATGCGATTCCGGGTTCCTGTGGTACCTTCTCCTGTGATAGTTAATTTTAGCTTTGAGAGGATTTGATCCGTTTCAAATTGTATGATTTGGTTTTGAGTTTTGCTCTTTGAATTTCTTCTCTTCAATCAGTGGATGTTTCGTGATGCTCAGGCTGCTGCACAGTCGTTGCTTCTTGCTGTTCAAGAGATTGCAACGCCTGGTGAAGGACAATCTGACCAAGGTTAGTAATAAGTTTGGTTTATGTGACGGTACGAAGTCACAAAACTTCATCATATGGCGACTTCAGTAGTCAGTAATTTGGTTCATGTGACTGACGGCAGTGACGGAGTTTAAACTTTGATGGCAAATTCAACTCTGATTGCAATATTGATGAAGGTACTGAGTTCATATGCTCAATTTTGCGTGGTGTGTGTATAGGAGCAGGTGCCATTGACCGCTTTACATTGGCAAATGGCTAGCCGTGGTGCGAGGGGGGCAAGCGACCTCGACCTCTGGGAATTGGAGGAGAGAGAAGCATATAGACTAGGGCTAACCAGTTACCGTTGCCCATGCAGAAATTGCATGGGCAACGGTACATCAGTACGGCAACCATTCGAAAGCATTGTAGGACCATTGGAAGAGACCCTCAATTCACTGTGCCTATTTTGGTATGCCTAAACTATGTGATGTAATAAGCAAGTCATTTGATGTCCATTGCTAAAATACTTTCAATGATTAATTCCAAGAGTGTGCTATGCTCAGGCGGGTCTCGTGGATGCGGAAAACGACATTGTCGAAGAGGAAGTAAGGGAAAGCCCTATTCAGCTTGAGGACGACAATGGGGGCATGGACGCAATAAGAATGATCATGGAGTGCCTCTCTAGATACGATAACCTCGAGGACAAAGACCATGAGGATTGTACTCCAACAGATGATGTGGAGGAGGATGAAGCAATCCCGTGGGAGGAAGGGGATTGCACGGCAGTTGTAATGGAGGAGTTACTGGAGCATGCCCAAACTCCTCTTTTTGCAGGTGCCACAACAAGTCGGTTGGTCTCAACTCTCCTGCTACTCAATTGTTTTGCGACGTTTGGAGTATCGAATGCATTTGCTGACGAACTACTTCAATTGTTGCATATTCTCCTTCCAAGCGACAATTACCTACCCCGTTCTCACTATGAAGCCCGGAAGTATGTGGTGAAGTTGGGACTGTCTTATAATATTATACATGCATGCCGCAATGGATGCTGTCTGTTCAGGAATGAGTTGCAGGATGCAAAGTCCTGTCCAAAGTGCAACGCCCCGAGATACAAGTCGGAGTCCAGCCGAATCCCCTCCAAAATTCTACGCCATTTTCCGTTGATTCCCCGTCTGAAGCGCATGTACCGGTGTAGAAGACTGGCGGAACTTAACAAATGGCATGCCAATCAAAAGAAGGAGGGGAGTAACGTGGATTGCGTCCCCGATTTGAAGGCCTGGAAGCACATTGAGTCATTGGATGCTAACTTTACAGCTGAGCACAGGAACATACGCTTGGGGATGGCTCTGGACGGAGTGAATCCATTCGGAAACCAGTCGCTTAGTCACTCCACATGGCCAGTTCTCCTGGTGAACTATAATTTGCCTGCATGGCTAGTGACAAAGCCATTTTTTATCATGCTTGCATTGTTGATTCCAGGGAAAGAGAGTGTGACATCGGAGAACATCGATGTGTCCCTTACTCCACTGATTGAAGAGCTCTTGGAACTCTGGAAAGGGGTACCGGCGATAGATGTGTCTGAGGAGCCTCGTAGACAGCATTTTAAACTACGGTCTCTACTTCTTTGGTGCATTCACGACTTCCCTGCATACGGACTAACATCTGGCCAAGTCACAAAAGGGTATAGAGTGTGTACGGAGTGTGGGCCAGATGTTTCAACTCGGCGGTCAAAGGCTTTAGGAAAAAATATATATGTGGGTCACCGCCGGTATCTCAATAGATGGCATCCCTATCGTAGGCTCAAGCAAGCATTTGATGGTCAACAGGAGCACCGGCCGCCCCCTCCAATTCTAACAGGATGCGACATCAAGGGCTATGCACAGGAGAGAGTATCCTTCCTGCACGAGTCAGAGGGAAGAAGAGGTGGAGGAGAAGGAGACCCCATTCACCAGACCGGAGTGAAGCGGCTCTCAGCTCTGTACCTGCTGCCGTATTGGCAAGTACTAAACGCATTCACTGGTTCTAGTAACTACTTTCAGAATTGTTGACTGAATCTAGTAACATGCTTCAAAAGAAGGTTGACTGTGAATAGTGCAATTTTAGAAATCCATCACTGCATGTAGGGAGAAAAATGAATATGGACCTATATCTTCTCATTGAATGCTTGAGTTTCTTTGTCAATACGGTAGTGAGCAAATCTGACGCTTGAATGCTATGCTGGGATTTCTGGCAGGACCTCCTCATCAGACATGTTTTGGATCCCATGCACTGTGAAAAAAACATATGCGAGAACGTGATGAAAACAATTTGGGGAGTCCGTGACACTTTGAAGGCCAGGCTAGACTTAAAAGAGGCCAATATTCGACCACATCTACACCCGCTTCCTGGAAGGAAACCTGGGTCTGTCGTACTTCCAACAGCTTCATATGTACTATCAAAAGAGGAGAAGGGGAAATTTCTGGACATTATCCGCAATTTGAAGACTCCTACAAACTACGCTGGCCAACTTGCAAAGTGCATTGCATCGGATGGGGACTTGAAGGGGCTGAAATCTCATGACTACCATGTCTTGATGCAACAGTTGCTCCCTTTGTGTTTGCGCACTCTCTTAGACTGGGATACGCGGGTGGCAATTATGCGGCTTAGTCGGGTGTTTGTACGATTGTGCGCAAAGTCCGTAGATCCCTCGTCCATGGAACAGTTATTGGAGTACGCAGCTGAGACACTATGCATGCTAGAGAAGGTATTTCCACCTTCATTCTTTGATGTCATGTCACACCTTCCCATTCACCTGGTGCAGCAGTTGGATATATGTGGTCCTATACACACCCGATGGATGTATCCTATTGAGCGATATTTGAAGAGACTGAAGGGCTATGTTAGGCAACGAGCAAAACCCGAGGGATCCATGGCAAGGGGGTACATAATAGAGGAGGCGTTAGGATTTTGCACAGAGTACATGCAAGTGTGTGGGCTAACACGCACGAGGATCTGGGACGATCAGGAGGAAGTAGGGGCCAAGAGTGAGGTCGTGGAGGGTACAGGTCGATATCGACTCTTGACATCAGAGCTCAGGGCATGGATTCACGAGTTTGTTCTCACGAACGCGGAGCTTCTACAGTCATACAGAGAGTAAGCTTCACTTGTTTTAGTCATGCGCTCTGTCTAGTAGGGACAATGTGACTGTTTGTAGTCATCAAAGGTCTATTGCGTACTAATTGTAGTCATCATATTGCAACACATGACTAGAGATTGTTTTGTAGAGGCGTTTTCTCTAACTGCTCCCTGTTTTTGTTATGTAAAAACTTTCCGACCCCCATGGCTTCTAATCAGACGTCACTACTTGGAGATGGAAGCGCGGCACAGAATGCGTGCAGAGATATGCCGTCGATCACGGGGTAGAATTGCAGAGTATCCACCAATCGCAAGGAATGAGGAGTTTTCTGAGTGGTTTCCTGCTGCAGTGCAACGGGATGTGGCAGCAGGCACACAGGTCGATGAAGCTGTTCTTGGCCTTGTCCTGCCACCTTCATGTGAGGCAAAATCGTATCGCAGCATGTATGCATACGGGAACCATATACGTGTGCGCGGAGCAGAGGTAGACTTGTCAACGTGCGACAGCGGAGTAGCTGCAACATTCTCACAATCTTGCCGTGCCAGCAGAAAGGACAAGAACCACAGGCTCGCGAGCATGGAGTACGTGGGGTGGGTCGAAGAGATTATTGGTGCTGACTATGGGAAGTTTGAGTTACTGCTACTGTATTGTATGTGGATCCAAGCTACATGGATTGGGCCACGGGCAACTATAAAGAGAGATGAGTACGGTTTCACTCTCGTGAACATAGACCGTACCATTCCGTACTCATCAGATTCGTTTGCGTTTCCTCTTCATGCTCAACAAGTCTTCTTTGTTGACGATGTGGCACATCCTGGGTGGAAGGTTGTTTTACGCAAGGAGGCACGAAGTGTGAGAGTGACCTCCATGGCCGAGGGAAGACCAGATCTACATTGCCTAAGCGTACGGGATGATGCTGAAATTCAGGGATTGATGGCACAGAATGTCACTGACGATACCGCAGCAATGCCACCTGTTTTATCAAGTTCTAGGGAGCTGTCTAGCAATGAGGTGCAGCTTGCACTGCAAATGGAGGATAGAGAGGCGGACTACAATGATGAGTCACCACAGTAGGAGTGTAGGAGCCCAACTACTATCTGTAGAATTTTGGTACCGCTAAGGAGTAGTCACAGAGATTGCACAGTTAACAAATTGACGTTGTATGGAGAAAGGCAGTTCATTACCAATATAAGTAAAGAAAACTGTCCAGTTGACTATGTGATGTTGCAATCATTACCAGTATGAGTAAAGAAAACTGTGCACATGACTACAGTATTTTGCAATCACTTTGACATTTCAAAAAAGTTTGTGTATCATGAAAATAAGTGGAAAGATAGAGCACGTGCTAATCAAGAGTTTTGGACTCTTCTGCAAGTAGTCAGTAATTGTTTGAAGTTTTATTTATAGGTGTTGCTAACATGCAAATCATTACTAATATAAGTAAAGGAAACAGTCTATATGACTATGTGATTTTGTATTCATTACTAATTGTAGTAAAGAAAACCGTCCACATGACTACATTATTTTGCAGTCACTTTGACGTCTCAAAAAAATATGGGAATGTGATCAATAACGGCTTTTTTGTGAGCATGGGAAATCTGTATGAAAGTTAAGCCTACAAGGCAATTTCGTGCATCAGGAAAGCAAGTGGGAAGATAGAGCAAGTGGAATCATGATTTTTGGATTCTCTTGCAAATTAGTTACTAATTTTTGAAGGTGTATTTAAAAGTGTTTCTAGAATGGTGCCCTAAAATGACATCCTAGAATGCTTGCGCGCAAACATAGTAGTATTGAACAGGGAAGTTGTAAAGTAAGTGGAGATTATGGACCTACTCCAATTTCACAGCACTCACCTATTGAGCCAACGAGTAGAGGACTTCAAAATCATCTCATTGACATATATGACTACTACTAGTCATGTTATTTACTACATGACTGCGTGTAGTCACCCAAACCAACTCTCTTACTACAATAAGTCATACATAAACCAATTACCCTTACCATATGACTACATTACTATGACTACACATAGTAAGCACTCAGAGCATGACTCTGGGAACCGGGCAGGAGAACATATGTCCCGTTCCCGTAGCCGTTCCCACCCAGGTCCTCAAAAATATGACTACATATATGACTAGTGCATGACAGGACCCTCTTAGGACTGATTTTAGACTAAACCAATGACTGAGGTGACTACGCAGTCATATGCGCTTAGTCACATCCAGTCACATTGGGCTGGTTTTCTTGTAGTGTGGAGAACCACAATTGTAACTCACCGGCGTACCTGCTAGAACGGAGTATGGGGGATACAGCGTTGGGGTCCGGGCGAACTGCGCTACACCTTGGTAGGTGGTAGGTGGATATGTTGGTGGCTAGAAGGCCTGCTTGTACCCGAGTTGTCGCAAGGGTGGATTGGTGGCTCGATAGGTTGGGACGACGCCTCGTCCTTGCGCGTACGAGGGAAGTACTTGGTAGACCAGGGCTTCCTCCTCCAATACCTCTTCCTCTTCCTTGGTCCAAAAGCTCGTCGTTCCGTCGGTATTGACAAGGTGCACCCTCCTCGGTCCGAATTTTGGGCACTCCCGATTGGCATGTCCGGCCTTTCCGCACTTGGTACACCACACATTGGTTCTTACCGTGGGTATAGACCTTCCTGGTTGTGAGCCAAATAAACCGCCCCTAAAGGGTGGCTTATCTTGAACACAAGCTCCCAATACGGGGCCTAGTTCCTTGTGCAACCAATCCTCAGCCCATTCACACACAACTTATACGAGCATGGTGACACGTCTCATGCTTACTTAGGTTCCTTGTGGTTGATTAGGGAGGTGGTCACTTAATCCAGCCTTTTAGTTGAACCCACCTTTGAACGGAGGTAACTTTTGCTCTAGAGCTCCGAATCCAATGTTTTCAACCCCCATGGGTTCGATTCAGCATCACGAACTTGATTAGACCCTTAAAGGTCAGCTCCAGGCTTAGGTGTGACCCTGGAATCAGTCGGCAGCAGACAGGCCCCCATATTTTCTACAGACTTATAATACCATTTATCTCCTTGACAATAACTCCGTTTCGTATGGTTGTTTTTTAAATTCTTATTAGTTTTTTGTGCTTAACATGATGGCAGCCTTCAATTAATCATTTGACTCGACCCTGGACCTCACAGCCAGCGACCAGCAGTGCACCTTCAACATACATGTTTACTCAAAAATTGTAACTAACCATTCACGTGCACGCCACATATACTTCACATGATTAACCCCACCTTAACACTAAGCTACGCATGAGCATCCCGCAGCGTTCTCTTATTCTTGTAGATTGATCACTTGGTTAAGTTGAGTTGATTGCAACCCGAATTCTAGTGAAATTTTGACAGCGCTTCCGCGTGACGTGTGTGACTAGAAAATTAGGGTTCCCTTATGCACAAGGAATTGACTACTAGCCGGGGGGAAGGAGAGGCTCCCTGGTTTGATTCAATTCACCCTCCTTCCTTCAGTTCTTCGTGCTTCAGCTGATCTCGTCCTCTTCGTGTTCTGCTCTTCGTGATTATTGTCATTTCACGATTATTTCATTTATTGTCATTTCACGTTTTATTTTTTGTGAACTACGTATGTATTCAAATGATAATCCAAATGGTCAATAAGAAGGTTTTCACCACATATTGTTGTTGAAAGAATATAAAGTGAAAAATATGAAGATCTCTAGGTTTTATGTAGAAAAGATGAATTTTTTTTCCCCCGTTGCCCGAAATTGTGTGAAAATGTTTGACTTGGAATAAAATGCCTTTTTACACTAAAGACAAGAATTTTTTTTGGAAATTTACATAAACGGAAATATTCTTTATATGTGTGAAAAATCTCAATGTCAATAGGAACTTTTGTCAAAAATTTTGGAGGTGCCCAGAGTCCCCACTTTTGGCTTTAAGTGGTATTAACTTTCAAACCATAAATCCAAAATAATACAAAAAAAATATCTCCACAAAGCTCTTATCAGATCCTATCTTGAAAAAAAAATCAATTAGAAAGGAATTTTTTTGTCGAATTATAGGTACATGCCCAAAATCCAAAATGACCCCGGGGGGACGTTTGGTTACTTAGGGGTTAATCCTTTTTCTCTTCCTTATTGTTTTTACTTTTAGGTTTTATTTTTTATTTTATCTTCTACCCTTTGTTTCCTTTTCTTTTCTCCTTCTTTTTCCTTTCTCTTTCTCCTTCTTCTTCTATCTCTATTTCCTCCTAATTCTTCTAAGTCTACTTTCTCCTTCCTCTTCTATGTCTAAATTTTTCCTTCTTCTTTCCTTCTCTTTCTAATTTTATTGTTTTTCTTTTTCTTTTCTTCTATTACTAATTTTTTTGGTGAGGTATAACCTCCTTTAAACTCTATCCATCTCCAACCTTTTTCTCCCACTATTCTAATTTATCTCCTAAAATTTGGTCATCCATCTACGATTAATTGCTACGTGTTCGCACCAACTTTGGTGAACAACCACCTAATTAACTAGTAAAATACTACTGAAGGACCTCCTAAATCCCTGTCTCTTTTCCTCCTCGCACCTAAAGTCGTCTATAATAACCCAAACCTCCTTCCACTAATTTGGTGAAGTATTCTGGGTTTTTAACACTACTAACCGCCTGTCGTGGCTAACTTCTAACTAAAACATATTTACCACTATAGGTCAAATTGACAGTCTTTATGTTTTGCAAATGAAGGCCTCAAAATCCGACAACCCACGGTTATAGGCAGAGATATAAATTTAATAATAGAAATATTCGGAAAAATATTCGAATATATTCCTATTTTTAGTTTGAAATATTTATTTTTAGTAAGTTTATGCTCATTGCTCATGAAATCACCGCTCACCGCTCATCGCTCACCGCTCATTGCTCACAAACAAACGTCGTTGCAAATATGGAGGTTTAGGTTTTGGCGGCGACCTCTTCTTCCGCTGAATTTGTATGTTCGAGCCTTGTGTTGGTAGTGCGTTGGGTAGAGATTGCGTTGACGACTGAGGGTGTGCTCTAATGGGGAGGAAAGGAGGGAAGAAGAGAGCGATGGAGGTAGAAGAGGCTGAGGTGCACGCGAGGGAATCGCTGATTGGGGAACCTCTAGTCTCAACTGTATCTAGAAAGAAGTGTAGAGGAAGGAAAGGAAGAATGGCTAGAAAGGGTAGCAAAAGAGAGGGGTTGACTGACAGTGAGAAGGCGGAGGCCATTGTTTTCAGAAGGTTGAAGGTAAGATTCTAACGTCCATTGAACTGAATTGAGGTCCGGTTAGGGTTTTGGGTTCTTTGTGATTTAGAGTATTTTGCTAACTAGTTGTGGGTTTTCTTAGAAGATGAGACTCGATAGGGCGGAGCAGACCCCGCCAGCCGATTACGAAGACAACAACCCTAGTCAGATTGGAGATGCGGCGGGGTTAGCTGATGACGTCGATATTGCCAGCGACAAAGGCGATGCGTAGAATCTGCCCGCGGTAATGGAGTCCAAAGATGAAGAAGACGTGGAGGAGGACGAATTGGAAAGTACGCGGAAAGGTAAGATGACCACTAACCAAGAGGACTGTCCAGATGATGCGGCCGAAGAAGACACGGAGGACGATGATGCGGACGACGTTGTTGACGTTTCGAGCAATGAGGAGGATGATGATGCAGACGAGAACCAGGAAATAAGAGCGGTGTGAGCCCAAAAATAGACCCCCTAAGAGAATCCATTTTTAAACCTACAAGGTCCTATTGTTGCACCACTTAAACCATTCCTTATGCTTAACCACACATTCTACTCTTACTGGATTCGGATCCTTGGCATATCTATTTATACATTTAGAATTTAATAATACTATTATCTTAATCCAGTTAAGTGAATTCGATTAACCTTTCCTTGTAATCAAATACTCGACTCTGGATGAATCTAAATAGGTCTAAGTAATTATTTAATTATTTGTTACCTAATTATTATGGTTATTAGTTATTATGATTATTATAATTATTTTTTATTATTTTTATCATTTTATTTTTATTATTTAGTTATTTGTTTTCTTTTTCTTTTTCTTTTTGAGTTTTAGGTCAGCTGATCAGGCCTGATCCAGACCCTGGTTGGAGCAGCAACTTCGGCAGCCCTTATCTTTTGATTCGGGACTCCGAATACCAAAAAAATTCCTCTTAAAATGATCACCAGCTCAATTCCAACTTGGATAAACCACTAAATACCTAATTTGAGATTGATACCGGCCTCCACCAGCAGTCGCAGCGGACAGTCCCTGTGAGTCCCAGGTTTTGTGTTTTTTTTCTCAAACATCTTAACTTCCTAGGGTTAACTCCGAATTGAGCGTTTTCAACTTCTAATCATATTAGTTTTTCGTGCTCTTGACGATGGACTCCTCAGAATGTCCAACCAGACCTTGAGGACTGCCACATACAGACGGACAGCGGCGACTCAACAACCACAACAAGTATTCACAACTTCCTCGTGAGTTCACACCTCATTCAATTGGGAACACCATTCACCAAATTCTCAACGATTCCAGCAAGCACCAACTTACAAGCATCGGCATTCTTGCATCGGCCAGCGAGCAATCATCACCAAGTTTTGGAACCCTAATGAAAAAAAAAATCCTCCAGCGCTTCCGCACAAGTTTAGAGATCCCACAAATTCAATCAACACAAGAAGGAACTGCAACGACCGCATGCATGTGGGAATTAGGGAAAGTAGCTTCACCCAGGAAATACTCCCTGGTCCGAGCGCTGCAGCCTCTTCTCGCCTGGATCCTCCAACTCGAGTCTTCTCAGCTCGCGGCACCTTCACACCACCGCGCACGCACACGGCTCCACGATCACCGACGCCGACCTTAAACAGCGCCTCCACACCGAAGCTCCCACCGCAGGAGCACTCCAGCGCGCTCTCTCAAACCACAAAAAAAACGGCCCTCTCTCCCGAGCTCAGAACCAGACCTCGTGATCACAATCACGGACCCTTGCGCGCACAGGTGCGCCCCTCGCCGAGCAGCCTTCCGGAACAGAGCCCCAGCTCGTGCAAGCTCCCTTCGCACGCCCTCGCGGCGCACACACACTCAACCAAAAAACAGCCGACAAAAGAAAAAGAAAAAAAACGAGAGCTCGAGCTCCGATCTTCGCGCACACACACAAGAAACAGAGAGCCAGCTCTCCTCGTGCGCCGGTGCGCACCCTCCAGCTCCCCGAAACACGAGACCTCCTCGCGCGCAGCAGGTGCCGACCCCGGCACTTCACAAAAAAAACGGCGAGACTCTCCTCGCGCACATGAGCGGTTCAGCTCCCAAGGAAGTGAAGAGCCAGTCCCCGCGCGCTCTCCTCCAGCTCGCGCAGGAGCCTCTTCTCCAAAAAAAAACACAGAGAGGCCAGCTCTCCCTCGCGCCCAGGGCGCACACACCACCAACAACAAAAAAAAAAAAAAAACCCAACCCAAAGAAAAAAAACGAGAGCTCCAGCCCTCCCTCCTGCTCGCAAGAGCTCCTCCTCGCTCCAAAAACGGCCCCCCGAAAAACCCGTGAGCTCCAGCTCCCTCGCCAGCGACTCAGCCTGGCTGGTTTCTATTTTTTTCCCTTTTTTTTTTTTCTTTTTCTTTCGATCCTTCTCGTTTTTCTTCCCCGACAAGACTGGCTTAGTTTAATGAGCCAGCCCATGACCTCCCACTGAAGAGCAGGATTGGCTACTTCCAGCCGTTTTGGCAGGGTTTAAATTTATCACGAACCTTAATTCGCCGCTTTGCTCCTGACAAGCCGCTCTAAAATTAACTCCATGGTGACAAGGATTGTCATGTGGCATGTGCATGGAGAAGCACATCCAACCACTTCCTTTTTCTTTTTTTCTTTTTTTTTTTCCTTTTTCTTTTTCTTTTGATTTTTTAAAGACTATTACACTAGATCTAGTGCTAACTACTGATGATTTGCAATTTACTTCTAACTTCAAAAACAAACCACACAGCTGGACTCCCAGCACCCTAATTAGTCTACCTGAATTTTCCTAGCATTTTTGGAGTTCCTTAAGTATTTTTCCCGAGTGGTCAACCCGTTGATCAACTAGTCAACCCCTATAATAAAATAGCAATTCAACTCGGAAAATTCTAGAAATTTTACCACTACTTCTACCTGCTAGGAGACACTCTTCCAATTTTTCCCCATATTTTTTTACCCATTTCTCAATTTTTGGTCATTTTCCAAGGACTTCCTTCCCATTTTTCATCTTTCTCTTCATTTCCATTCCACTTCCACTACACTTTTAAGTATATTAGTAGGGAGGAGGAAAAAATAGGGAACTTAGTGTCCCATCATGGCACTAGGCCTATTAATCTAGGACTTTGACTCTAATAGGTGGGTTGACCACCAATTTAGCTAAATTTTGGTTAATACTATCAAGAAAACTCGAAAAAATGAAGAAAAAAGAGTGAGGGCCCACTTTGGCCACTCACAAGCGGACACAATAGGAGCCCTCATTTGTCTTGACGAGGAGGGGAACAGAACGGAAGCAACTGAAGGATCGGAGGAAGGAACGGAACGGAAGAAAGGAAGGGGTCGGAAGAGGGATACATCATCGGACGAAGACGTGGGTCTACTTGGAAACGATCCCGACCTTGACATCAAAGAAGTTGAGAAACGAATGGGACTGGCGTACAACCCGGATGCTTTCGCCGCCATTCATATGATGCGTCGAAACCCATTTGAGAAGTTTCCCCGGCTTCAAATTCCTCTGTGTAATATGTTGCCAATGCAGGAGCTCCGAGTAGTTCACAACAATGACAAGTTGCGGCTCATGGGTGAATTCCAGCACGGAATTCTTCCAGATAATGCGGTCTTCTACGTTGCCGCGACCGGACGGAACGGGGAGGAGGCTGTGGTCACAAGCAGCTTGAAGAGTAATTGGTTGCGAGAGTGGAACATTGTCAACGATGAGTTCGAGAGAACATTGGTACGAGACCTGGACCTAATGGAGCTCTTTGGCAAGATGTTTTTCATTTAGGATGGAAATCACCGACACGAAGCTTGGATGGAAGTTATGAACACGAGTAAGGCATGTGACCAAGCTTTTCACATGGTTCATGGTTGGCCTGAATGCACTGTGCTTGACATCACTGCAAGTGGCTATCCAAAAATCATGGCCGCGATGCAGGCCGTTAACAGGGTGTTTTACTTCATGAATTCATGAATTCTCTCATGACTTCCCGTTTTCTCTATAACGTTGTCTAAGCTGATTAGGGTGTGTCTTTCCAGCGCCAACGAGAGATCATATATAAAAACAAATACAATGCACTTATTAGACCGAGTAAGCATATTTGGACGAAGGCCGTTGCAGTATTTTGCAGACTTGATTCCTAAGGCCAAGTACAAGCAGTGCCTCGAAAGGGCTCTGGATCATGGTATCCAATTCCTGCATCCCAAATGGTGAAGATATTATTCCATGTATGATTCCAAATAACATTTGTTTGGTGTTTTGTATCAAGGACAACAAATCATTAATTCAATTAATGTTATTAAAGAATTAAATACAAGATTTCAACATGGTATGCATAGAAGGAGTTGACAAGACTAATTGTCTTGTCAACATTTTTGGCATTTAACCTTTCACAAGATTGATTGTTTGTAACTTCCAAAACTAATTCTAAACCTAAGCCTATTCTTAAACCTAACCAAAATCTAATCTTGAACTAACCTAAAGATATCCGTGACATCACCTCCCCTCTAGCGACGAGTTCTAGGAGGAGCGGATTTTGGCTTTTCAAGATTTTTTTTATGGAAACTAGTAAGCTTTTTAGAAGCATTTTGAAGATTTGATGCAGGCTCCCATGTACGTTTACCTATATCATAACCCTTCCAATGAACAAGATATTCTAAATGGTTTCCTTTTATTCGAGAGTCTAATACCTCTTCTACTTCATATTCCCACTCGTTGTTAACTTCAATTGGTGGAGGGGGTGGTAAAACCCTCCCTTCAATTGTATTTTTGTAATGAGGCTCCAATAGAGAGACGTGAAAAACAGGGTGAATTTTCATAGCAATTGGAAGTTTTAAGCGGAAAGAAACATGGTTGATTTGTTTGATAATTGGAAATGGTCCTAATCTTTGGTAGTCAAGTTTTTTAGATGGTCTCGTAGTTTGAATATTACGTCGAAGAAGCCAAACTTGATCCCCAACTTTAAATGAAGGTTGAACTTTGCGACGAACATCTGCATATTCTTTATAATGATCTTGAGCTTCTTGAAGTTGGAATCTAAGTTCATTATGAATGGTAGCCATGTGCCCTACAAGGTCTTCAACTGCTGGACTTCCAACCATCTTTACTTGAAACGGGTCTCTTTTCGGATGTTGACCATAATTTGAAAAAAAAGGAATTTGCTTAGTTGATGAATGTAAGGTATTATTATAAGCAAACTCTGCCAATGGTAAAAGATCTTTCCAATCATCTTGATGGTAATTAATAGTGCAACGTAAATATTGTTCTAAAATTTGGTTTACTCGTTCAGTTTGCCCATCAGTCTCGGGATGATAAGCTGAAGAAAGATTAATTTTGACTTTTAAAAGTTCAAAGAATTTTTTTCAAAACTTTGAAATAAATTGTGGGCCTCGATCAGAGACAATATCGTTAGGAAGACCGTGGATACGATAAATATTGTCTAAAAACAATTTTGCCGTTTCTTCACCAGTAATTGATTTTTTACAAGGAATAAAATGTGACATTTTGGTAAAACGGTCAACTATTACAAGAATAGAATCAAAATTATGTGAATTTGGAAGATCAATAATGAAATTCATTGATAATGATGTCCAAGGTCTTTCTAGAATAGGTAGTGGCTGCAAAAGTCCATATGGACGATGGAGTGTACATTTAGCACGGGAACAAATATTACATGATTTGGTATAATCTTTTATAAATTTCCACATTTGTGGCCACCAATAGTCTCTTGATATTAATTCAAGTGTTTTGTTGTACCCAAAATGTCCAGCACTTGGAAAATCGTGACGTGCCTGAAGAATTTGTAGTCTTGAAGTTCCGGGAGGAACATATAACAAGCCTTTATAAAATAATAATTCATCTTTAAATTCGAAATCCTTGCTCCCTTCTAATTCCAATTGTGTCTTTACATTTTTTACAAGAGGATCTTGTTTAAGGATTTTTTGAATTTCTTCAATAAGTGGACAATTTTTTGGAATAGAAGTGACTAACAAATGGAGGCTCAAATGTTCAGGTCGTAGAATGATGGTTTTTTGTTGATGGTATATTTCATCTCCTTCTTTAGGGGCAAGGTAAGAACGACGTGATAAAGCATCAGATTTTCCTTGTTGACTACCAGGTCGATAAGTAATAACAAAGTCAAATCTTGATAAAGACATACTCCAACAAGCCTGACGTCGATTTAAAACCTTGGCAGTCATAAAATATTCCAGATTTTTGTGGTCTGTATAGACGATGATTTGATGTTGAGCACCTTCCAAAAAATGACGCCAAACTTCAAAAGAAGCCACAATTGCTAATAATTCTTTATCATGAATTTCATAATTAATTTCTCATGCTGTAAACTTTCTAGAATAGAATGCAACTGGATGAAGATAATTGTCATCACCATATTGAGATAAGATAGCTCCAAATGCATAATCTGAGGCATCAGTTTCTAAAAAGAAAGGTTTGGTAAAATCAACATGCATCAAAACAGGTGCAATAGAAAAAGCTATTTTAAGCTTATCAAAAGCTTCTTGTGTTTGATCATTTCAAGTAAAATTTTCTTTGCCAGTGAGTCGTGTCAATGGTGCTGCAATTTTAGAGTAGTCATTAATAAAAATTCTATAAAAGTTGGCAAAGCCAAGGAAACATTGCACATCACGAAGAATAGAAGGTATTGCCCATTCAACAATAGTTTGTACCTTTTTAGGATCCATTGATACACCATATGGGGAGAGTATATATCCCACCCACTCTACTTGATATTGGTGAAATTCACATTTTTCTAATTTTGCATAAAGGCCCATTTCTCGAAGTTTTTGTAAAACCAAACGGACATGTTTTTCATGGTCTTTTTCATTGTTTGAAAAAATCAAAATGTCATCAAGGTAAATTACCACAAAGTTATCAAGATATTCCCGAAAAATGTCATTCATCATATGTTGAAATACGGCCGGGGCATTAGTTAATCCAAATGGCATAACAAGATACTCAAAAAGACCATACCTTGTTCGAAAGGCTGTTTTCCATTCGTCACCTTCTTTAATGCGTATTAAATTGTAAGCTCCCCTCAAATCAATTTTTGTATAAATTTTAGCACCTCCAACACGATCCAAAAGATTTGAAATTAATGGTAAGGGGTACCGGTTTTTAATTGTCAATTTATTGAGGCCTCTATAATCCACGTACATACGAAGCGAACCATCCTTTTTTTTACAAATAATATAGGTGCTCCAGCCGGTGACTTTGAATGTCGTATGAATTTTTTATCAAGATTATCACTAATGTACTCCTGTAATTCTACAAGTTCATTTTCTGATAAGTTGTAAATTGGTCCAAATGGAGGTTGAGCACCTTGTTGAAGATCAATAGCACAATCATATGGCCGATGTTCTGGAAGTATGTCCGCATTTTTCTTTTCAAATACATCTATAAAATCTTGATATTGAATAGGAATATGATTGCATGATTTACAATTTTCCTTTATTGATAAAGCATAAACTGCAAAAGTTGTCCCACCTTGTTGAAGATCAATAGCACAATCATATGGCCGATGTTCTGGAAGTATGTCCGCACTTTTCTTTTCAAATACATCTATAAAATCTTGGTATTGAATAGGAATATGATTGCATGATTTACAATTTTCCTTTATTGGTAAAGCATAAACTGCAAAAGTTGTCCCACCTTTGGCTATACGCATAAAAGCTTGAGCTCCAACCATCAAAGGGTTTTTGCATTTATTCCTATTATGAATATTTTTAAATTGATCTTCCCTTGAACATCTTCTATTTTTATATTGCCATTGATTTTTTTTAAAAAAATCTTCTGCATTTTTAAGAGTCGTTTTTAACATATTGCAATTTTCTGAAAATTTCAGTTCTCTTTTTTGCCAATCTATTTTGGGGTTATAAACTTCTAACCAATTTTGTCCTAAAATCACAGGATTACTGGGCGATTTAATGATATTGAAAGAAACTTTACATAAAAAATTATTCAAAAAAATATCTAACGGCATAGATTCGTGGGTTACTATTCCAGATTCAATTGTCCTACCATCAACAACTTCTACTTGTGCTGGTTTATTTCTGTGTGTCATTGGTAATTTATATTTTTTAATAAAATCAACATCCATAAAAGAAGCCGTAGCTCCAGAGTCTATAAGAGCATTAGTATCAATTTCCTTTCCATTTTTAAAGATTTTAATAGGAATTAAAAAACATTGAACGGGATCTGTAGTTACTAGAGAACCTTGTGATTTTTCTTCGTAGTTCAGTCGTAAGGTCCCTATTGAGACTGAACACTTGTGTTTTTTTGGTCAACTTGTGTGTTAAGCTTGGTTTCTCTAATATGAAATTGAGTTGGCTTTTTAGGGAAATTTGGGAGCTTGTGATTTTTACTTCCACAATAAAAACACAACCCCTCTTTTTTTCGACGCTCTCTTTCCTCATATGATAACGGACCCTTAATTTGAGTCATATCAATTTGCATAGGGTCACCTACTTTAATATCATTAAATTCATTATTTGAAGGTAACGTTGATGATGATATCAGTGGTGGATGGTTAAATAAACTACTTTTTTTTTCTTGTCTTCTTAAAAATAGCCTATTCTCACATTTTACAGCTTGTGTGATGGCCTCAGATAAAGAAGTAGCATCATTTAAGGTAAGTAACAAATCTTTTACATCTTCACGTAATCCCCACTGAAATTGACGAATAAGAGCCATTTCCGATCCCCAATCAATATCACATGATAATTGTCTAAATTCAGAGGCATAAATTGTGGCTGATCGTCCACCTTAACGCAAACTTCTAATTTTTTGATCTGCAACTTTTTTCTTATCTACTTCCCCAAAGCAAGCAGCAAATTCCTCCATAAATCCTTCAAAATCATATAATAATGGTGAATTTTTTTCTAAAATAGGAGAAAACCAATCCAAAGCGGTGCCAGTGAGTAATGTTCCAATTAATCCAACTTGTGAGGCTGGGGTTGGATAATGAAGTGGTTGCATAAATATAAATAATCGAACTTGATTTGCAAAACCTCGAAATTTAGTACGATCTCCATTAAATTTCTCTGGAAGGCTTAATTTAGGTTCTTTATAGTTTGTTCTTTGAGATGTTGTAGGATCAAATTGTTCTTGAGATCCACCAACCCCGTAAGACATTGGAATTGCTTGAGATTCTTGTAATTTCTTCATAGCTTCACGAAGTTGTTCAATTTCTAATTTTAAATCTTCTACATATGCCTTGTTGGTTGAAATTTGATTGTCTTCATTTGCCATCTTCACCACAAATAAGGTGTTAGTCTTGTCAAACTATCAAGGACAACAAATCATTAATTCAATTAATGTTATTAAAGAATTAAATACAAGATTTCAACATGGTATGCATAGAAGGAGTTGACAAGACTAATTGTCTTGTCAACATTTTTGAGATTTAACCTTTCACAAGATTGATTGTTTGTAACTTCCAAAACTAATTCTAAACCTAACCAAAATCTAATCTTGAACTAACCTAAAGATATCCGTGACAGTATTGACGTTGTCTTACCGGTGCGGCACTCTCTACAAGATCGATTCGATGCTCTCCTAGCCGCGCAGATATACCGGTCAGATCTGAAGTCTCCCAAGCAAACACATCTACAAACTCTTGCAAGAGTTTGGTGTACAACCTCCTTTCTTTCTTCGTCAAGTTCTTTCCGAGGTTGATAGACTTGCCTGGAAGGACTTCGATGGTGTCGTAATCTTCAGGAGACATGACTGGTTCGGTGCGATCCGCTCCTTCCAATCCGAGCAAGCACGGATCGCTCCACTGTAGGGGTGTCTGAGTGTGATCCTCTTCTTGGATCGAGAGAGTCCCGTCCTCCAGTTGCTTCCTCAGCCACTCTTTAGTAAGAGTCATCTAAGACTCTCCTAAGGAGCGATCTTCCTGTGGCCAGGGGTAAACATCCGGGCCAGGCTCCTCTTCGTCCACCTCTTCTACCACACCTTGTTCCCGGACTGCTTCCAAGAAGCCGTAGTCCGTTTCGACTTGGTCCCAAAAGTTCTCCACAAGGTACGAAGAGGTGGAGTCATCTCCTTCTTGGTCTGACCAATTGGAGGTGTAGCCTTCGTTGTCACTCGTCTCTCCCATGGCCTCTTCGTGCTTCCATGGGATGGAGGTAGGTGGGTTGCCGAATGTGAACTCCTTCCTTCCCCATTTCACCCACACATCTGCAAGATATAACCAATGGCATACAAGCAGCAACGGGAAAGGTTTACCCATTTCGACCTTGAGTATGACATAGTTGAGGGGATAGATGATGGGACCTATCTTGGTGGGAATACCTGATAACCGCCCTAGAGGTAAGACGCGTGATTGGTCGGCCATCCTCAAGACTTGATTAGTAGGATCAAAGGCCGTATACCCTAGGTCAGTGGCGGTCTCTCCTGTCATGAGGTTGACTCCCAATCCTCTGTCAACGAGTACATTACGGATTAAGCACCCATCTATCTCAACCGCTATTTCAGGGGCGCCGTAGTCTTCCACTGTAGAAAAGTTCACAGCTATAGTGGGAAGTCGGATCCTACGCCGCCTAGAGTGAGTACAAGCTTCCTTGACTATCTTTTGGTAATTGGGGTTGTCCCGCAGGAGCTGTCTTATAGTCACGTTGGCTTGTGATCCCCTAATATCCTGAAGGATGTCATATTCGTCAACTCTGAGAGTTGGCTCCTTCCCTATGGTAAGACTGGGCGCATATCTAACTTGGCGACTTGTTCTCGTTTCCTGCCTTCTAGGTTCTACTAGCTCTATCCTTACCTCCGCACTAATGTCGGGACAGGTGGTACTCACCCCCTTCTCGGCTTCGGCTAAGGAATCTCCTATAGGGCTCTGGGATAGCTTTCGTCCAGGGTGGTCCGGGGTGGTCCGGGGTGGTCCGGGGTGGTCCGGGGTGGATCCGGGCCTGTCTCTAAATGTTCTTCTCGCACTGCTGGCTTGGCTTCCAAAGGTTCGGGATCGGAGGTCCCGTGATCGGTGCCCGAACTAGATGTACTACTACTACTATCAACCGGCCTCGCTGAAGGTCGGGACGCTCTACTCCTACCCTTGTGACGATTCGTTCGGGTGGAACTGCGAGTACTAACCTTCTGCACTACCTCCTCCTTAATGCCTGGCGGTTCCACCTCCTCCCGTCATTTTGGAGGGTTTTCCACCCCTTGGGTATTTTCGTAGTTAAGGGCCGTCTGGCTCCTAGGAGGGGTCTCCACCTGCTTGTATGTTACCTTAGATATCGGCGGTTGTGGGCAGTGGGGTGCATCGTGGCCGTATTGTTGGCAGTTTTGGCAAGGTAGTTCCAACGGTGCCCCTTGTCCTCCTCTCTTCGGCTTGTTACAAACATTGGCAAAATCATATGGAGAACCACAATTGTAACTCAACGGCGTACTTGCTAGAACAGAGTATGGGGGATACAGCGTTGGGGTCCGGGCGAACTGCGCTACACCTTGGTAGGTGGTAGGTGGATATGTTGGTGGCTAGAAGGCCTGCTTGTACCCGAGTTGTCGCAAGGATGGATTGGTGGCTCGATAGGTTGGGACGACGCCTCGTCCTTGTGCGTACGAGGGAAGTACTTGGTAGACCAGGGCTTCCTCCTCCAATACCTCTTCCTCTTCCTTGGTCCAAAAGCTCGTCGTTCCGTCGGTATTGACAAGGTGCACCCTCCTCGGTCCGAATTTTGGGCACTCCCGATTGGCATGTCCGGCCTTTCCGCACTTGGTACACCACACATTGGTTCTTACCGTGGGTATAGACCTTCCTGGTTGTGAGCCAAATAAACCGCCCCTAAAGGGTGGCTTATCTTGAACACAAGCTCCCAATACGGGGCCTAGTTCCTTGTGCAACCAATCCTCAGCCCATTCACACACAACTTATACGAGCATGGTGACACGTCTCATGCTTACTTAGGTTCCTTGTGGTTGATTAGGGAGGTGGTCACTTAATCCAGCCTTTTAGTTGAACCCACCTTTGAACGGAGGTAACTTTTGCTCTAGAGCTCCGAATCCAATGTTTTCAACCCCCATAGGTTCGATTCAGCATCACGAACTTGATTAGACCCTTAAAGGTCAGCTCCAGGCTTAGGTGTGACCCTGGAATCAGTTGGCAGCAGACAGGCCCCCATATTTTCTACAGACTTATAATACCATTTATCTCCTTGACAATAACTCCGTTTCGTATGGTTGTTTTTTAAATTCTTATTAGTTTTTTGTGCTTAACATGATGGCAGCCTTCAATTAATCATTTGACTCGACCCTGGACCTCACAGCCAGCGACCAACAGTGCACCTTCAACATACATGTTTACTCAAAAATTGTAACTAACCATTCACGTGCACGCCACATATACTTCACATGATTAACCCCACCTTAACACTAAGCTACGCATGAGCATCCCGCAGCGTTCTCTTATTCTTGTAGATTGATCACTTGGTTAAGTTGAGTTGATTGCAACCCGAATTCTAGTGAAATTTTGACAGCGCTTCCGCGTGACGTGTGTGACTAGAAAATTAGGGTTCCCTTATGCACAAGGAATTGACTACTAGCCGGGGGGAAGGAGAGGCTCCCTGGTTTGATTCAATTCACCCTCCTTCCTTCAGTTCTTCGTGCTTCAGCTGATCTCGTCCTCTTCGTGTTCTGCTCTTTGAGATCTCCATGTTCAGCTCTGCTCGCCCTCTTCGTGTTCTGGTCCTCGTGATCTCGTCCTCTTCGTGATTTAGCTCTTCGCGATCTTCGTGTTCAGCTCTTCTCGCCCTCTTCGTGTTCTGCTCTTCGTGATCTCGTCCTCTTCGAGATTCAGCTCTTCGCGATCTTCGTGATTCTGCTTTGCTTGCCCTCTTTGTGTTCTGCTCTTCGTGATCTTCGTGTTTAGCTCTGCTCGCCCTCTTCGTGTTTTGCTCTTCGTGATCTCGTCCTCTTCGTGAATCTGCTCTGCTCGCCCTCTTCGTGTTCTGCTCTTCGTAATCTCGTCCTCTTCGTGATTCAGCTCTTCGCGATCTTCGTGATTTTGCTCTGCTTGCCTTCTTCGTGTTCTGCTCTTCATGATCTTCGTGTTCAGCTCTGCTCGCCCTCTTCGTGTTCTGCTCTAATTCACACTCCTAGTGGCCGGGTCTTCCGGCTCTCCTTCCCTCAAAAAATCCTTCGCTTCTCACACACCTTCCCTCGCGGGGCTCTTCTCCTTCTCCTATCTTTACCCACACTGTGTCCACACTCTCGGGCTTGGGGCGCTTCCCCTCCTACCGTACTCGTCCTCCTCTCTCCTGCAACTCACACACTTAAACGGGGCTCTTTCCCTTCGCTCAACTCCCTCACCTTCCCTACTGAATACTCGCAGTCTACCAGGGTCACCCCCCAGCCTTGCTCTCCTGCGTTCCCATGGGTGTTCCCCGCCGCCTTCGGCCTTCTTCCATTAATGACCCCTTCTTACAAAGCCTATTAACCCTATGACTACTAATCCCGTGCCACCCTTGCATTTAACAAAAGTGGGTGTCCCACTAACCAAGGAATATCTAAATCTAAACTTTGACCCCATGCCACATGGGTGTGCATGACCTCCAATAAGTAAGCTTTTAATCTAATTTCAAAGATGCGAAAACTAATTAATAGGCCTAGATTGAATTCCCCTTGTCTTGGGTTATGGCTAATTTGCCAAGTGATGGTGAGGGTTTTTTTCTTCCCGACTCCTTGGGGATTTTTGGTTATTTTTTATGGCTTTTAAGGCCTCCTTCTTCTTTTTTCTCTTTTCTCACCATCCTTCTTCTTCTTCTCCTAATTTTTCCCCGTGATTTCCTCACCGAGGCCAATGGCGGTCCCCGATTCGGTAAGAGGTAAATTCTTCTCCACCACTACTAATTTTAATTCTTTTCTATTGTTTTTGCCTTTTCTGCCTTTTCTTCATTTTTTTTTCCTTTCTATTTATTTATTTTGGCTAACTACATAAACTCTGCGATTGCCAATAAGTGGTTCCTAGTTAAGGAATTAGCGCATGGAAGGCTATTTAGCTATTTTGATCAAAAACCACGAGCTAACCCATGGGATAACCTATCTCCACTACTAGTTAACCTTTATGGACGCGATGCGTGGCCCATTCAACATGGTGGGCTGTTTTTGTGGCTCACAGTGGTACTGGGTTGGCTGCTAAATTGACCTTGATTTCCTCCATGGTATCTCGGAGGCTCTTCAGTACTTCCTTCGATTCTTAGGCTTCTACTTTGACCTCCTTCAGTCGCCGCGCTGTCCTCTCGTCCGCTCAAGACATATTTTTGTGGTGAGTCGTTTTTGCGGGGATATCACTTGAGGATTCTTCGCTTGAAGACAAGCTGGAGGAGCTATCCTCTGAACTGGAAGAGTCGCGCTTCGACTTCTTCTTCTTCTTCTTGTCGGTGATCGCGTACTTGTCACGGGTCTTCCTCATCGAGTGAAGCGAGTCTTTATAATCTTGGGCCGCTTCTATGGCTTCTGCAAAGGTCGTTGGTTTGGCCATCCTTACCGCAAACCCCATAGCCGAGGGAAGGCCTCCGACAAACCACTCCTTCTGCAATCTCGGGCTTCCCTCCGTGGCACACTTCTTAATGAGGTTCTTCACTCTCTGGTTGTACCTGCGAACCAACTCTTTATCCTTCATGGTAATCTTGTTCAGCCGACTTAAAGCACGTAATTCTCCTCATGATTCCTGGAAAGCTTGGATGAAGTGGTCCTTGAGCTCCTCTCAATCCGCCTTCACCTCGTCCGACAGCCCATGGTACCAATTGAGAGCTCCACCCTTTAACAACCCTAGAAAGACCCGAAGTCGCGAAGGGTCATCCTCGTGGTTGGCCATGGCAATTGTCTCAAACTCCCCGAACCATTCATCGACGTCCGCCTCTCCATTACCCTTGAATGAGCTATACCTCAGGCGGGTCGCGAGTCGAGCCATGGTGACGGGTTCTTGGTCTTCTTGGACCTCCTGGTCTTCGAATTCCAAGGTTGTGGTCTGTCCTAGTGGATTTACCTCCAAGATTTCTAGGAAGGGCTCAAAAGACGGAGTTAGAGGTGGCATGTCGCTCCCTACATACATGTGTACTTCCAGGATGTCTACTAGGGGACTTACGACTCTTACTCCTTTGCTTGGCCTATGGGTAGGGGTATTCCTAGGACTAGGTTCGGCACGGAAGGACTGGCTTCCTCGTCTCGTACCTCTATTTCTATGTTGGGATCGACGTACTCCTATTTTGCTAGGTTCTTCTTGACTCATGAAGGTTCATGGTACGGCCTAGGCGCTCACTACGTCTATCTTTTGATCTAGGATTACTGGTCACAACTACTAGCTATACTAATGGACTAGCTGTCTTGCTTAGAGAGTGCTCGAATCTTTGCTTGGATCTGTGCGCGGACACGGCTTGGGCATGGTACAGGTGCATATTGAACGCGGCACGGACACAACGCGGGTACAGCTACTTTCGCAAGATCTGGACAGACTTTAGTCACTTGGGGTCGGACAGGCATACCGGATGTTATACCTTCCACCGGTGTTTCCATTCCAAGAATCGAGTTCGTGGCCTCCATTACCCTCCTCTCTGTTGAGTAAGGTACTTCAGCCGCTCCCCTTGAAGACACCGCTGCCCGGGCAACTGTTGAGCGAACTTGGAAGCTATCATGATGGACGGTTGAGGCTCCTTTACTATCTCCTTTGTTCTCTCTCTTCGCCTCGTAGCTGCTAAGTATCCAAGGATTACAAAGTTAGTTTCGGACAAAATATACAAGAGGACATGCTATTAGTCTTTGAGTTCAGCGAAGTGACTCCCCGGCAGCGGCGCCACTTTATGTCATAGTACGCGTTGGCAAGTATTCACATCTTAATACAAAGATACCCTTAAGGTAATCGTTCCCACAGAGAGTCACCGAGAACTACAATGACTAACAACAAACATGATCTGTACAATGTCAACTATACAATATATACATCAAAAGAAAAGAGAGAAAGGTTTAGATCACAAGGGATGAGCGTTAATTACACCAACCGCCCCACCCAAGTGCTTTACATGGGCCGGATCCTACATGGCCCAGATCCTACATGGTCCGGATCGTACATGGCCTGGATCCTACATGGCCCGGATCCCACATGGACTTTACAACTATATACATTATAGACATCCGGGATACTTGCGTATCCGGAGAGTGTTTTATCACCATGAACGACGGTTCACAAACTCAAACAAGTTTTAGTAAACGTCAATTCTTCCTTACAGTTTTTCCAATCACTCCTACTCACTAACTTGGGATGGTTGTGGTGTCACTGGGTTCCCCCCGTAAGAGGGGATAAGGCTTGGGCCTTAAGGACCAATACTACTCTTGTGGCAAGTACGCCGTTTACCTACCATTCGAGCTGTGAGACCTTCCTTTACCTCAGAATCAGCTAAAGGAGTAGTACGTCGTGGGCTCGCCTAGCTATTAACCCCGGGGATACCCTATTCCCACTCCTTTTCTTCAGGGAACAAAATCCTCCTCCTAATACTCCGATGGTCACCGCCCAAACGGGATTAGTTGGATCTCCTTTCTTCTCTCAAGATAATCCGAGCTGTTAGAGTCGGTCTAGGCTTACTGCCCTTGGGTCAAGCCAGTCTACTCCGTCCTCAACACAAAGGGTTGATGGTGTGTAATGCTCCTATGGATCAACCTATCTGACCAAAGGTTGATGCATCCGGGATCCAGAGTACATCTTCACAATCGATGACATCCTGCCGCCGACCGGTCACACAAGACATATCAAGACTCCTTCCGCACCCGTCACTCCCCCTCGTCCTCCCCTAACCACTTATAATCTCACTTGTTATTCCCATCCACCCGGACTTATTCTACTTGATGGAACAAGGAAACAATTACAAGGGGTCAGAGTTAGAGCCACGCCCAAACTAACAATCTAACCATCTCACCTGTTATTCCCATCCACCAGGACTAACTCTACTTGATGGAACAAAGAAACAATGACTCGTCGGTTAATATGGACTTGAGGAGTGGACTACTTGAGATGGTACTCACAATCATATAGAATCCAAGCTCTCCAATCGTCGAAGGTTTTTTGAGAGCGTAGGTTTAGAATTAAACTGAAAGCAAGTACACACATCAAGTAGTGAAGAGAGAGGCCACGAGACTCCTCTCTTATACTAAGAAGGACTCACACAAGAGTCCAAACTCAAACGATACCTTCTAACTAAAAACGGTGACATTAACTACTCTTGGCGGCGGTGTTGCCACTCCACACGACGTGCGCCGTCCGAGGTCACTTGTCGTAGTTTGTAGAGTGAGTACTCCTCCGGAATGCACTCAATCGTTACTAAGTGCTTCCAAAGTAAACCACTCGGGTTTCGTTCCCACAGAGATCTATTTATCCTTTCAAATTATTCCTAAACCCCTAATCTATTCATCACCTAGGTTAGTTAATCTATTCAGTAATAGGTCCGGATTCTTCCGGATTCGGAACCTTAAGCAAAACTTGCCGGAACTAGTTTCCGGAAGGTATATACATTTGTTTCCGGAAATGATTCCCGGAAAATAGGAGGGTAGTTTGATTTACCTTTGTTCCTCCTCAGAGCGGCTTCCGGAAGGTTTAAGCGAGTGACCGGAAGGCCACTGATCCTATTTGGTGTAAGTGGCCGGATTTCCCTCTGCCTTGTGACTTTAAGTGGCTAGACACCCACTGCCCCGGTGTTTATAGTGACCGGACAATCACTTTCCCCCTTGATCTACTAACCGGTGGTATGGTGTTGCTCCTAGACGTAACTCTCATGACATCCGGAAGGCCTTCCGGATGCGGTCACGCAAAGGTACGTCCCGACTACAACGACGTTCCGGTAGCACTTTTGTAGCCCTACGAGATAGTGATGTAGTTTCACTTGGGATGACTCCTAGACTCACATAGCAGGTTTTCCTATCGTGGGGGTAAACTCCGGTTTTGGACCGGAGTCCGGGTTCACACGGACTATTCCGTGCCCTAGAGACTACCAGGAACACCTCTGCAATAGGTCTCTTCCCTTCCTGGTTCTTCCGAACTTCTGAAGGTGACCAGGAACACCTCTACAACCTCCTCTAGTTATTCCGGACACTCCCCTGCTGAAGATCCAAGCCGGTTCACTCCTTAACTCAACAAAACATCCTTCTCTTCGAAGAAACTTGCACAAATACGTACTACAGTAACGGACCTTGAACCTCACACGTAAAATAACTTTCTTCACAAGTACTAGGTAGCAAATCCAGTGAAAGCTCTGAAATATATTCAATGTGAAGGAAAAGAAACAAGGTGATGAGTTTTCCAAAACTCATCTACCAAGTACTAGAACTATTCCTAATTTAAGGCTTATCCTATCTACAAGAAATCCGGAGGATCTTATCCCTAAAGATAAGGATCTTATCCCAAAAAATCCGGAAAAGAGAATCTCAGTTCCTATTTTCCCGGGTCCGGATTCCGGACATCCGAAAAGTACGCAAAATTCCGGAAGTGTTTACAAGTTTCCGGAAGTCTTAGTTTCCGGATTAAGTAGTCGGGTGCAACTCTGGGCCCCATCGTTAATCGCTACCTAATTCCAATCACTAATCTACTAATACTACTAAATCTAATCTACCTAAGGAGGTGATCCAACGCTCTTGAATCGAGGACTGATACACCTCGTGGAAGTCTATGCCGTGGACTTGTCGACCCTCCTACACGGTGGAGTAGTAGCTGCTGGAGTGTCCTGTGATCCGGCTCCGAATGTTGGACCCTGTGATGCTACCGGTGGAGTTGGCTCGGATGCAGAATCCACCACAATGGTCTCGGGAGCTTCAGCGAAGCCTTAGAACTGGGCTCTGGGACTGGGGCGATCGGTCGCCAAACGCCTCGCAAGCGGGGGAGTGGACTTCCGGCGGCTTGATGAAGGAGGAGTCGGTTGCGGTCTTAGGGGAGAAGGGGTCTGACTTACCTGTGGGAGTAAATTCGTCCAGTGCTTTCCGGTACCGGTGTTTGGATTGCCGGTAGGACTGCTGCTCCCGTGCGTAGAAGGCTCCGGCTGAGTTAAGATCTCTTTCTGCTTCCCGGAAGCCTCCGAGTGTATGTTTGAAGGTCCGGCTTTGTCTGGGGACGTCCGGATCCGGACCGGAACTGCTAGGTCCTCCGGTGCTTGGGTGCTCCGGTCCTCTGGTCCTTCCGGGGTGATGTTAGCTACCAACTCCTGCATGCAAATCCATGTCTTCTCCATCTTCTTGCCGTATCGTGCAGGAAGCGTATAATCTGCACCCGGTTCAGCTTGCCCTCCTTCTCTAGCTGACCTGTAAAAAGCAGACTTCGGTTGACCCTGTCAACCGGAAATGCCAGTGCTTCACGTACCTCGCTCAAGGCTTGGGTAGACGCGTTTGCTCAATCTTCGGCCTCCTTCAACTTCTTCCGGGACTCTGTCAATGCCGTATACGCCTCGTCGCACTGGGCCACGAATTGATCTCGACTCCGGATGATAGCAGCCTGCTGGATCTCCAAGGCTTGGAGTCGGAGCGTGTTCTTCTGTAGTTCTTGGATCGCTGTCGGTATCTCCCCGACCCTCTCCATCTCCAGCTCCCGCCGGATGCCGTCCAAGACTTCTCTTAATCGTGCTTTGGATTGGCACAGGATCGCCGCACACCAACCTGCATGTTGAATGAGCTCCAGTAGGTCGGGCCCGTCGAGCCCAACGAGGTGCGGGGGCTCCGCCGGAGGAATGCGACCTTCACGTGGAGCTTGCTTGGGGTCTTGCGGAGGTTGCCCACCCGTTGGCTGAATCGATGTAGATGGTCCCGGTGTCGACTCTATTGGTACGAATCGGCTCCGCTTCCGGGATAGGGGAACAGCCTCAGGCAAGGAAGCTTCCGCATCTTCCATGGTCTCGTTGTCGTCTACTGGTTCCGGACAACCGTAGTTCTGGATCTCCAGCAGCAGCTCGTATGCATCTTGCTCGTCCGGGGTAAGCACATCGTGTTGCACGTAGAGGTGAGTGAGGTACGAGGGAAGAGGGGTGCCGGCCCTCTTCGACTTTTGGAGCCCTCTCACCATCCGGTTGACCATCTCGCTCATAAGCGAGGCCCAATCTACACTAAAATTCTCCCTCATCGAACCTAGAATTGTGGTGGCCTATTTAGACACGACCCGTTTGGGTTTTTCCGGGTGAAAGATTGGGTTCAAGAACCTTACTACAATCATGGCGTCTTGATGCTCGAGGTCGTCGGTACTGTAGCCTTCCTTGGGGTCAGCTTGCTTCGTGAACTCGTCCTCGAGGATGTTGTCGTTCCGCTCTACTGTCTTGACGGTTCCGCTACTGAAAGAGTAGGTACGCTTCCACTCTAAAATACCCCATGTCTCGGGGTGAGCTCGTATGGTGCCGTCGTACTGGTTGTCCGGTGCACCGTGTAGCTCCACCACCAACTTCGCCTCCTTCGCACCCCACGCAACGTCAAACAGCCCGCGGCAGCTCATGTTGGTGAGGTAATGTTCGAGGACGGCCTTCTCTTCTGGATCTGTCGGTATGATCGGTACCACCCGTTGTACTCCTGGCTGGGTCGTCGTACCTCGAGTTGTCCGGGAAGGTTCGCCTTCCGCCATGTCTACAAAAACTCTCACAATCTCTCCGGTTTCACCTGCACGCACTGTCCTTACCACACACCCTCACAAGTGGAAATACTTCCATTCTAATGCTATCAAGAAAGTAGAGAGCTAGGGAGAAGGGCAATCCAAGAAGTGAGGGAAGCCAAATTTAGCTTCTTGCTTTTATACTTTCGGCGGTGTACGGGGGGGCCGTTATGATCATGATGGCGGTTCCAGCTCGTGACTGGTTCCGGATCCGGGTGCCTTCCGGCTCCGGTTAACTTCCGGTTCCGGATGCTTCCGGCACGTTCCGGATGTGAGTGTGCTCTCCGGTTCCGGATCCCTTGGATTTATGGTAATTCCTAAGCGCTTTTAAGGATCTTGGGTACCCCTAGGTTGTCTTATTTCTTATTTATCTATTCTATGGTTCAAACCTATCATTCTAACATTCTAACACTAAAAATCTTTTGTTTTTGCTGGATTTTTAGGTTAACTTCCGGAACCTTGTGGAAACGGATTCCCACATCACTTATTAAACAAAACCCAAGGCAAAATCAAGTCAAAACCAAAGTCAACCGGGGGCCAAATCCCGAACTGAATAGTGACCTACAAACCAAGATTCTCGCCTACTTCCGGGCCAGCTCCTCGAGTCTCTTTCGCTCCTCCCTCCTCTTGCGCTTCTTGGAACTCCGGCTTGAAGTCGGGGAGGGCGCGGCTGTTGCAAGTGCCACCAATGGTGCATACACATCGGTGGAAGGCGTGGGTTGGCCAATCGTTGCCCTCAACAAGGTTTTCCTCGAAGGCAAGGAGGAATCCGGGCCATCCGGGGTGATTGACACGGTAGTCATACCCGGATGTGGCCCGGATCGTGTCGGAGGGGCCGATGCCTGACTGAGGGTGCCCATGATGATATCCTTGCCGGATATCTATCGTGGAGAGTACAAGTAAGAGGAACTCTCACTTGCCGTCTTCCCAATGTGAAGCCCGCTCTGTAGAGGGGTCACAACCGGTGTAGTGCGTGAGAGATCACCGAGTGGCAGCTGGCGAGGATGCACGGGGAGTGGGGACTTCATCGCAACACCCGGGTGTTCCTTCCAACCGCTCTGCATCAGTGTGGTGACCTTCGAAGGAAGTGGTCCTGCCAGGACCCTCGAGGTTGCGAGTTGAGGAGGCAAATCCGGGCTGTCAAGGTCCACCACTTCCTTCTCCTTCTGTGGGCTGTAATCACCGAGGCGACGCTCCTCCGAGTTGGTCTCCGAACCCGAGACCCCATCCTTGTGAGAAGTGCCAGAGTCTTCCACAAACTTGGGTAGAATGTGAGTGAGATTGCTCACCAATAACCTCATGTTGGCATAAGCCGCCTCAACCTTCACAGTTTGCTCCATTACGAAGGCAATCACTCGCTTGTTGGAAATGTGGTCATCCCTCTCTAATCGAGCATCAAACATCTTGGCCTTCTATGGGATTCCGTTCCCACATGGTGCCGAAAGTTAACCCTAAGTTCCGGCCAAAACACAAAAACTTAGTAATTAATTATGATTGAGTGTGCCAGGATACATCCAATAGTCTTCAGGTAGGAATATAGTTGGATCAACCTGACTGCCAACCCTAATTAAGCCTAAAGATGTTAAAAGCAGAACCGGAGCAGTTACCGGGATTCCGGGGCAGTCAGTTATTCGGAACCGTCAGCCGGAACTGACCCCATCAACCACCATCATGATGCCGTACTAACAGCCAAACTGCTTAAGGTTGGGGTTTGGAGGGATACCCTTTCTTCTCACTTTGTCTTCCTGTGCCGCGGCTTGTTCTTTTTTTTGCTCTCACTTTACCTCTTGCTCTTACGATTTTCCAAACCGCTTGCCGTTAGGGTTTGGAGAATCAGACAGTTAGAACGGACGTGTGTCCGTTAGGGAGGGCTTTTGTGAGGACGGTGCGTGTAGATACAACCTCGAGAGGTAGTGAGGTGATAGTCTGATTCCATGAAGTCTGTGCCGATGGCCAAGAAGAAGAGAACGGACAGAGATGGGCGCGGCCGGAGAGACGAGGAGCCGGCAGTTGCACTGCCTCCCTTAACCCGCGTTCTCTCGGAAATCCCAGAAGACCCGGAGGAACTCGGTATGCTGAAGAACAACCTGAAGTATATGGGCTGTGAGGGTTTGCTCGAGGTTCCGTGGGGAATCCGAGAGGAGGTCTTTGTCCGGGAGCTTGTCGGGACGCCAGACGAGAAGTACAAGGGGCTGATGAGAGCCCATTCGGAAGTCTAGGGAGTCCCGGAGTGGTCTCAGGCCTACGATTTCCGGGTTGGCCGCACCATGGTGATAGAACAGCGGGACGAGTTCCTGACGGAGGAGTTCGGAGGACCAGCAGACCCAAAGGATGGCTACAACCTCCAAGACCTTCGGCACCAGGATGCCTTGCTCATGCTTGGGTTTTTAAACCCTATATTCCATCCGGAAAAGCCGAAACGGGTGGTGGCGAAGTGGGCCTGCACTTTCCTCGGAGCACTCCGGGGAAAGATCGTCGTCGACTGGGGAACGTTGATGACCAACCTAATCAACCGGTTGGTCGCCAATCTCCAGAAGGTGAAGAAATCGGCAATACCGCTCGCCTCGTACATGGTGCATCTTTATGCGCACCACCAGCAACTCACTCAGGCGAAAGTCCGGCACTACAACAAAGTGCTTAACTTCCAGAGGTATGGAGGGGATGAGTCAGAGGAAGAGGAGTCCGGAGAGAAGGAGACGGTGCCGGAAGCAGCAACCACGGGAACTCTGGAGGGCCGGAAGGCTTCCAAGAGACCTCGGGGGAAGGAGCCTGAGGCGGAGAGTCCGAAATTACACAGCTCCTCGGCATCATCCGGAGAAGACGAGCCCGGACCGTCGGAGGGGACCAGCCGGAAGAGGAGGAAGGTCGATAAGAGCGATTCCAAGGGCCAGCTCAAACTGATGGATGAGCTCACCCGGGATATTGGCTGGAGAGTTGGGCTCCTTAAGGAGACCAACTACATCATCACCACCAATGTGAAGCAAATGTTCCGAAGCCTGGACGTCGACCGGCTGGAGGACGCTACCACCAGGGTGGAGGAGCTCCGGAACCGGGAGACGGATGCGAAGGCGCTGCATACCCAACTCTCCTCCGTGTACAAGGCCAGTAAGGAAATGGAGAAGAAATTGAAGCGTTACCTCGCCGAAGCAGTCCTGGCGGTGACGGCCCGGAAGGAGGCCGAGGCGAAAGCCCTTGCTTCCAAAACAACTCTAACGGAGGTCCGGGCAGCCTTGCAAATTCCGGTCGACGTGGTCAACCGGAGCCGGCTCTTCACCGAACTGGTGGAGAAGGAGAAGGTCACCAGGGCCAACATCATCCGGTTTCTCCTAGACCAAGCAGAGAAGATGGGCCGGACTTGGGACCAGATGAAGATGTTGGTAGACAACGTCAGCGTGGAGCCCCTGGAAGACCCAGCAGCACCTGGAGCGGACAGGACCACGACACCAACACGGACCACAGCCTCTCCGAGACCGCCGGCCAACTCCACTCCAGCTCCCGGCACGTCAGCAAACCCGGAGTCGCTGGACACCCCGTCACCCCAGACGCCAGCGGAGGGCATCGTACTTCCCAACCCGAGTACGAGTGAGATCCTGATGACCCTTCCGGAGATCCTGTCACCTCCCAACATGCGCCTGCTAGATCCTCCGGAGGAAGGCGACATCCCTGTCCCACCAAGGTCCGTCTCCCGGAGGTTGGCGTTCGGACCAAGGAGTCCTTCCGGAAGCTACAGGGACTTGGTCCAAGAGACCAAGTTAGCTTCCGCGACGGAAACACCAGCACCCCAGGTCCCTGAAGGATCACCGGAACAGCCCCCTCCACCACCAGGCGCCAGTACTCCGGTGGTGGCTGCTTCTCCAACAGCAGGACCATCAACCCGGAAGACCGATCTTTCACCCGCAACGTCGAAGAAGGCGAAGGGCAAGTCGCGCGTTCCGGTGGAGATTTCCCCCTCCCGCCGGAGTGGGAGAAATTGGGGTCCCGGTGCTCCCACTTAGGGTTAATTAGGTTGTAAGTTTTTTTTTTTTTTCTTAGGGTTAGAGTCCGGATCAGCAGCGACTAACGATGGGGCCCCAAGTGCACCCGGCTGCTACCGGAATCAATAGCGAGGTTTTGTTAGAAAATGAAGTCCGGAGGCTAGAACTGCTCCGAGATTTTAGGATCTGAGATCCGATCTGGGACTTTTCCGGATTTCTTGGATCTTTTAGATAAGATCTAGCGGATTTCCCGTAGGCATTGATAGAAGGAAATCTGAATTTAGAGAATTCAGAAAGTACTTAGTAGGAGGTTTTTGGGAAAAAAACCTTCATTTTGTTCATTTCACTCGGAAATATACGTTACCCTTTTGCACTAGATTTGCTACCTTGTGTTTTGTTGTGACGTGTGGATCTTGTGAGTGACGGATCCATTCTTGAGGGTATGGTTGTGTGAGTAATTCTTCCGGAATAGGATAATTTGCTTGTTTTGCCGGAGGGGGAAGTTATCGAGGGTAGTGTTAAGAGATCGCCCGGGAGAGCTGCAGAGAACTATTGCAGAGGTGTTCCTGGAAGTCTCTAGGGTCTGGAAGTAGCCAGGAGGAGAAGGGATGAACTGCAGAGGTGTTCCTGGTTATCTCTAGTTTACGGAAGAAACCGTGCTAAACTAGATTTCGGTCAATACCGGAATTCTCCCCTAAGATAGGAAAAAGCCTGATACCAATACCTAGATAGAATAACCATAGCAAACCGTGAATCTTTGCTACGGAGAATTACAACCATACCTCTCCCCGGAATGTCGTTGTAGCTGAATTAGTCTCCGTAAGACCGCATCCGGAAGGCCTTCCGGATGTCGTGAGAGCCGACATCCGGCAGCAGCAATCAAATTACCAATTAGCATAGTAGGGAGAGTGGTATTCGGTCACTATAAGTTCCGGACAGTGGGTGCCTAGCCACTTTAAGTCACAGGGCAGTGGGAAACCCAACCACTTACACAAAACAGGGTGAGTGGACTTCGGCCACTCGCTTAAAAACTCCAGGAGACTCTCTGAGGAGGAACATAGACAAAACAAACTATCCTCCAGATTTCCGGAACCTACTCTCCGGAAACCATTGTAAGTAATCCGGATTCCGGAAGGATCCGGATTTAACCCAAGTAAGTATAGACTATAACTAACCCGTAACAGAATTGCTTTGTTAAGCTTAGTAATCTGGAGTATTGGAAAGAAGATAATTAGGTCTCTGTGAGAACGAAACCGGAGCGGTTACTTTGGGAAGCTCATAGTGACGATTGGGAGCATTCCGGAGGAATACTGTCTCTACGAACTGCAACACCTTCAGTACCACATGTGCGGGAAAACGTAATGCTTCGTCTACCTGCTGTAACGCTGCCGCCGAGGCATTGGCTTGGAGAAGAGCCGCCTTGCAACTTCTCTCTGCCTCCAACGCTCGACTCCTTACCTTTGTCACCTTGAGTGTGAGTCGGTTAACCTTCTGTTCTATGAGGCGGAGTTCGCCAGCTCCTTCGACCTTCTCCTTGATCGCAGCCATCAACCCTTCACGTGGAGGGTTACCCACCAAGCTGCTCGTGTGAGCCAAATAAACCACCTCCTAACAGGTGGCTTATCTTGAACACAAGACCCTAAGTGTGGGATACAACCCCTTGTTCAAACATCATCTGACCATCCATACGAGCACGGTGACCCATAGTGTGGTTACTTAAGAGGGTTCATTACTGATTAGTGCTATGATGGCTGAATTCAACCTTAAATTGAACCCTACCTTTAAACAAGCATGAGTTCCACGTTAAGGCTCCGTTTCCAACGTTTTAAAGCTTAGATAGGTTCAGTTCAACCTTGTAAACTTGATTAGAACCTCAGCAACCAATTTCAAACCTAAGTGCGACCCTAACAGTAGCGGCCTGCAGACATGCTTCTTTTTTTTATACCCAGAGTTTAATTCTTCATTATCATCGTGGTTATGACTCTCTTTTCTATGTTTGTTTTTTGCATTCTTAATAGTTTTTCTTGCTTAACAGGATGGCAGCCTTCAATTGACCGTTTGACTCAATCTTGGACTCACAGCCAACGACCAGCAGTGAACACTTAATGTACATGTTTATTCAAAATCGTGCACCACACATTCACATGTATACCACATGCATTCACACAAGTAGTCTTACTCAAACACTATACCATGCATGAGCCTCCAGCTGCGTACACTTACTATTGTAGATTAAACCGATTGTTTGGTTGAGTTGATAGCAAACCCTAATCCTAGTGCGATTTGGACAACGCTTCCGACGATTGTTATAACTAGTGAAATTAGGGTTCCCTTCATGTACAAGGAATTGATTACTATTCTGAGGGAGAGGAGAGGCTCCCTGATTCAGCTCGATTCACCCTCCGCCCTTGGTCCTTGTTCTTGTGATCTAGCTCATGCTCGCCCTCTTGTGGTCTTTGTGCTTGTGCTCATGAGCTCGTGTTCGCCCTCTTGTGATCCAGCTCGTGCTCACCCTCTTGTGATCCAGCTCGTGCTCGCCCTCTTATCATCCAGCTCGTGCTCGCCCTCTTGTGGTCTTCGTGCTTGTAATCCTCAGCTCCTGCTCGCCCTCTTGTGATCCAGCTCGTGCTCGCCCTCTTGTGGTCTTCGTGCTTGTCATCCTCAGCTCGTGCTCGCCCTCTAACAATCCAGCTCGTGCTCGCCCTCTTGTGATCCAGCTCGTGCTGGCCCTCGTGTGGTCTTCGTGCTTGTGATCCTCAGCTCGTGCTCACCCTCTTGCGATCCAACTCGTGCTCGCCCTCTTGTGGTCTTCGTGCTTGTAATTCTCAGCTCGTGCTGGCTGTGAGCCGCCAAAACGGCTTCCAAGGATGAATGGACCGCACATCAATTGTGTTAGGTTCAACTAGTAGTTGAAGTGGGTAATCCAATAGGATTAACCCATGATTTTTGATCAATATGGCTAAATGGCCTTTCCGTTCACTAATTCCTTAAATAGGAGCCACTTTATGGCGACCACGGATTTTATTAAGTTAACCAAAAAATATTTAGGAAGGAAAAAATGAAGAGAAGGTTAGATAGAAAAGGGAAAAAGAAGAAAAAACAAAAACAATAGAAAAGGAAGAAAAGTAAAGTTGTGGGAAAGAAATTACCTCCTACCGAGTCGGGGGCCGCAATTGACCACGGTGACGAAACCACGGGAAAAAATTAAGAGAAGAAGAAGAATGATGGAGAGGAGGGGAAAAACAAAAGGCGGCTAAAAAAGCCCTTAAAAAGTAGAAAAAAAGGGTCCAAATGAAGTGGGAAAAAACCCCCACCATTACTTGGTAAATTAATCCTAACCCCAAGCAAGGGGAATTCAATGTAGGTAGATTAAATTAGATTTAGCACCCTTGGAGTTAGCTAATAGCTCACTTATTGAGATCATGCACACCCATGTGGCATGGAGTAAATGTTTAGATTTAGATATTCCTCGGTTAGTGGGACACCCACTCTTGTTAAGTGCAAGGGTGGCACGGAATTAGTAGATATAGGTTTAATAGGCTTTGTAAGAAGGAAGCCATTAATGGAGGAAGGCCAAAGGCGGCGGGGAACTTCTTTGGGAACTCAAGGAGAGCAATTGGCTGGGGGATTACCCCTGGAGAGGTGGCATTCGGTTGTGGGCAAGCGTAGGAAGAGAGAGAACAGGGGTGTGGAGAGAATGTGCGAGAGAAACAAAGGGAATGAGAGCCGGAAGCCCCGGCCAACTGGAAGTGTGAATTAGAAGAAGAAGACATCACACGAAGAAGGACCAGCACAAAGAAGAAGAGATCCAAGGAGGACCATCACAAAGAAGAAGACATCACGAAGAGGACCAGCACGAAGAAGAAGGGATCACGAAGAAGACCAGCACGAAGAAGAAGACATCACGAAGAAAGACCAGCACGAAGAAGAAGACATCACGAAGAGGACCAGCACGAAGAAGAAGACATCACAAAGAGGACCAGCACGAAGAAGAAGACATCACGAAGAGGACCAGCACGAAGAAGAAGACATCACAAAGAGGACCAGCACGAAGAAGAAGACATCACGAAGAGGACCAGCACGAAGAAGAAGACATCACAAAGAGGACCAGCACGAAGAAGAAGACATCACGAAGAGGACCAGCACGAAGAAGAAGACATCACAAAGAGGACCAGCATGAAGAAGAAGAGATCACGAAGAGGACCAGCACAAAGAAGAAGGGATCACGAAGAAGACCATCACGAAGAAGAAGACATCACGAAGAAGGACCAGCACGAAGAAGAAGAGATCACCAAGAAGGACTAGCACGAAGAAGAAGACATCATGAAGAGGACCAACACGAAGAAAAAGGGATCACGAAGAAGACTAGCACGAAAAAGAAGACATCACGAAGAAGGACCAGCACGAAGAAGAAGAGATCACGAGGAGGACCAGCACGAAGAAGAAGACATCACGAAGAGGACCAGCACGAAGAAGAAGACATCACAAAGACGACCAGCACGAAGAAGAAGGGATCACGAAGAGGACCAGCACGAAGAAGAAGACATCACGAAAAGGACCAGCACGAAGAAGAAGAGATCACGAAGAGGACCAATACGAAGAAGAAGGGATCACGAAGAAGACTAGCACGAAGAAGAAGGGATCATGAAGAAGACCAGCGCGAAAAAGAAGACATCACGAAGAGGACCAACACGAAGAAGAAGGGATCACGAAGAAGACCAGCACGAAGAAGAAGGGATCATGAGGAGGACCAGCACGAAGAAGAAGAGATCACAAAGAGGACGAGCACGAAGAAGAAGACATCAGGAGGCGGGCCTGCACGAAGAAGAAGACATCACGAAGAGGACCAGCACCAAGAACAAGACATCATGAAGAAGGACCAGCACGAAGAGGAGGACCTGCACACGAAGAGGACGATCATACAACTGAAGGAAGGAGGGTGAATTGAATCGAATCAGGGAGCCCTTCCTTTCCCCCGGCTAGTAGTCAATTCCTTGTGCTTAAGGGAACCCTAATTTTTTTCTAGTCACACACGTACACGGAAGCGCTGTCAAAATTTCACTAGAATTAGGGTTACAATCAACTCAACTTAACTAGGTGATCACTCTAAAAAAATATGAGAACGCAGCTGGATGCTCATGAGTAGCTTAGTGTTAAGGAGGTTAATCATGTGAAGTATATGGGCGTGCATGTGAATGTTTGGCTACAACTTTTGAGTAAATATGTATGTTGAAGGTGCGCTGCTGGTCGCTGGCTGTGAGGTCCAGGGTCGAGTCAAATGATTAATTGAAGGCTGCCATCATGTTAAGCATAAAAAACTAATAGGAATAGAAAAAACAAACATAAGAATCGGAGTTAGAGTCGAGGAGATAATTAGGATTATAAATTGTAGGAAGTAGGGAAGCATGTCTGCTGCCAACTGGTCCCAGGGTCACACCTAAGCCTGAATCGGATCATCAAGAGTCGAATCAAGTTCGGAATGCTGAAGTGAATCCACAAGAGTTGGAAACGTTGCATTCGAAGCCCTAGAGCAAAAGTAACACTCGTTCAAAGGTGGGTTCAATTAGAAGGCTGGATTAAGTCACCACCTCACTAATTAACCACAAGGAACCCAAGTGAACATGAGATGTGTCGCCATGCTTGTATAAGTTGTGTATGAATGGGCTGAGGGTTGGTTACACAAGCAACTAGGCCCCGTATTAGGATCTTGTGTTCAAGATAAGGCACCCTTTAGGAGCGGTTTATTTGGTTCACATTTTGGTGCGTCTGCCGGGAGTAGGCGTGTCCATTGCTTGGAAGGGTTAATCATTCCACCGTTGGATGTAGGTACAACCGCAAAGATCCTTGTGATGTATGGAGGAGCATGAGATAGCTTGAGGTAAGTGCCTGATTGGCTCATGTGTGGTGAAGTAATTGTGAAGTACGAGTAATTTGTGAATGTTTGGAATTAGTGTGAATGCATGAATTGTGGAAGGGTTAATCATTCCACCGTTGGATGTAGGTACAACCGCAAAGATCCTTGTGATGTATGGAGGAGCATGAGATAGCTTGAGGTAAGTGCCTGATTGGCTCATGTGTGGTGAAGTAATTGTGAAGTACGAGTAATTTGTGAATGTTTGGAATTAGTGTGAATGCATGAATGCCAAGTTGTGTTTAAGGGTGGGGGTCTAGAAGGGAGTGTGGAATCCCCGACCCTCCAACCACAAAACACCTTGTGTTGGAGGGATCCCCTTCTAGGCTTGTGGCTTGAGTTGAGCAAGGGGCCTAGGGGTGAAAGGTTGAGGCCCTCCCACGGAATCCACAAGGACTTCTAGTGAGCCTCTAGGTTGAAGGGGAAGGGTGCATGAGCCCGCATATGGGACAAGGGCGCCCCTTCCTTCCCCCCGCGCTTGACTAACCACCAAGGTAAGTACAACTTGGAATGGAATGAGGTGTTTGAATCATGTGTTGCAAGTAATGGTGTGTGTGACCAATTGAGCCACGGTGGAGGGGAGTTGGAGTCGTGGACGCATCCAAGACGTAGGGGCGTTGATTGGAAAGAGCGCTGCGTACGGTATGTGCACTATACTCTCCATTAGGACCGCGGGTAGTAAATAGGACCAACTTGGATGTGGGACCGCATTAGGGCTAGGAACCCCCAAGTTCCCACTTGAGTCGTGTGGAAGACTTGCCTTAGAACCCCTAAGGTGGGCCAACCACGAAATTACATGCAACGAACCTTTTGCTAACAAGTGGGTTGGCTGGAGTTGCTTAAAGGTGAGTTATCCCCCTCTAAAACATTGTATGCGACCTATGGGTTGGCCTTAGAATCGTTAGAGTGCGATTAGGTCCACGGTCGACTTCAACTAATGGTGACAGGGTGGCTGGAGATGCATCAAGGTATGTCTTCTTCACGGTGATAACATTGTATACACACCTTGTTGCATGCTGGCCCGTAATTGTGTCGTTTTCCTCCTAGTGGGTAATGCCTAGTTCAAGGTGGTAAAAGGTGGAAGGGGGGATACCAAAGATACCAACAAACCCCACATTTTATCGAATTGAGGCCTAGGTCAGCCCCACAGTAAGGATCTGTACCGTGTGGTGCCAATTGGGGAACAGCTTTCCAACAGGGTGATACTCGTGGAGACATTCCTCAGTTTGGTTAACCTTTTGTCGTTGCCCTTGAACAGTAGTCCTTAATAGGATTCTTCGGCGCCTCATCGAGCTAAAACTCCACCACTAAAATTGGGTCTTGGTCTTGAGTCAATCCATCCTCGTGATAGAATTGGGAGTAGGAGTGTTGGAAACACCTACTCACTGATCGAACTAGGCCGTGCTCGTGTAGATCCACCCACGACCTCGACAACTCCGACGGGAAGCCTTTTGGAGGACATGACTACCATCCACGACCCACTGGACCCTATTTTTTGGACCTTAGAGTAGATGTCCCGTGGCACAAGGTCTCAAAGACCTTGCCTCACACCACCGTGGGAACCAGCAAGTGAAAGAAGGAGTAGGTCTAGGGAACTCACCGAGGACACAGCAGAGGGATTCTTGGAGGTACAACTAGAGGATCTGCCGGCCCACCTCCTTTCCTTCCCTCCATCTCTTCCTTCCAGTTCATTCAATCCGGTGAATACCACCAACACCACTAGCCCACGAAACACCCCCTCAGCCCCCACCATGGCCTCTGGAGGACCACCCCCCGTACGGCCTTCCATTAATCCCTTGGTTCAGCCAAGGGGTTTACCCATCTTAGTACCCGAGGGCTTGCAAGCGGCGCCTATGCCACCGAATTTGCCCACCTTTAGAGGAACCAAAGATGAAGACCCCTCCGCACACGTAGAACGTTTTCTCGAGCTCCTCACGACGTGCCTCATCACCAACACTGGTTATTTCCTAGAGTGGTTCTCGTGTACCTTGAAGGACGCCGCCTACGAGTGGTATAGGAATCACCCCCCCTGGTACCTTTGAGGATTGGGATAGCCTCATGAGGGCCTTTTTGGAGCACTTTAGACCGAGGGAGTCTTATTCATGAGCGGTGAGCAGAGAGCGGAGAGCGGTGAGCAGAGAATTTAACCACGTAGAGCAGATTATATTCGAATATTCCTAGAATATTCCAATATTTAATGAATATTTGCCGAATATTTTTTCTATTTTCAGGATTTGGGGTTCCTCCCTAAATTTAGACATGACCAAAATCGATAATTGGTATTTGTTCTTCAAAAACATATTCTACATTTTGTACTAACTTTAGAACTTCTCGATACCAAAAGGTTACACCGTACCCTCTTTGTACCGATGTTTATACAATTACTTCTACGTCACAAGAGGTTAAACCGTACCTTCTCGACTGGAAGAGATTACGGTATAACCTCTTAGTACCAAGAAGTTACACTATAATGGATCGGTACCAAGAGGTTTCGGTATAATCTCTCGGTACGAAGAGGTTACGGTTTAGGGTCTCGATACCAAAAGGTTAATCCCTAAAGGACCGAACGTCCCCCCGGGGTCAAATTGGATTTAGGGCATGTACCTACAATTTGGAAAAAAATCCTTTTGTATTGAAATTTTTATACAAAATAGCCTCCAATACTAGCTTCAAGGAGATATATATATATATATATATATATTGGATTTGAGGTTTGAAAGTTAGTACCACTTAAAGCCATAAGTGGGGACTCCGGGCACCTCCAATTTTTTTGACAAAAGTTTCTATTGACATTGAGATTTTTCACACATACAAAGAATATTTCCTTCTTTATAAATTTAGTCCGAAAAAACTCTTGTCTTTGGTGTGAATAGGCATTTTATTCCAAGTCAAACATTTTCACACATTGTCAGGCAACGGAGGAAAAAAACTTCATCTTTTCTACATAAAACCTAGAGATCTTCATATTTGTCACTTTTTATTTTTTTTCAACAGTATGTGGTGAGAATCTTCTTATTGACCGTTTGGATTATCATTTGAATACATACGTAGTTCACAAAAAAAAAAAAACGGGAAATGGCAATTTTTGAACCTCCACTCCTTGCACACTTGTTTTGAATATGCTACACCCCTATTTTACCTCTAAAAATTGGTGTGTTGGGAAATAACATCATGCTTAAGATAATGGTAAGAGATTTAGACCTTGTACAATGCAAAAAATTGATACAAAGTGAAGTCAAAGTCTGCTGATCTACTCAACGTAGGGAAGAAAATGAACCATTTTTTTGACTTTAAATACTATAATCTATCAATACGTGCGGTGGATTGCAACCAAAATTATACGGCATGTTTATATAGAAGTCTTTTTAAAGATCTTATGGTTTTAAATCCGAAATTCACTTTCAAATGTGATTTCTATGTCTCTTTTTGGCAGTGGTAGTTTTGGACTGGTTTTAGAGCGAAAGTGGTCGTGGTCCTTTAGGGATTAATATATAGTTTAAAAAGGTACCAATAGATAAGAATATAACCACTAAGCACCGAGAGATCATATTGTGAGGTCAAACTAGTAATATTTTTCAACACAACAAATATCTTGATATATATATAGGTACTCCCCGAGTAAAATCATTTTTTTTTTCAAACACCTATCCTATAACTAATCCTAGGTTCACATGCAGGTTTAGGGTATACACTACTGATATACGCTTAAGATCCGGACTAGGTCCAAGGATGTGTCAGGATGCCGCGTTCAAGAATCTGTTTGACCTCCTTCCAACTGAAGGTAGAAGCATGGATGAATTCTTCTGTTCGATCAATTCCACAGATACTGAGAAAGATGAAGTAGAGATGTTTACAGTGGGAGTATTGGCTCTTTCCACGGAACGCCTTCCAAGTCTTTGTAAAAGCTGGGCAGGTGCAATGAGGGAATGCACTCACCGTGACGGAGTAGGTTTTAACTTCGGGCGGATCACCATACGAAACGAGAGAAATGTGGCACCCCAAGCCAGGACCTGGGAGCATCCTCACGGCTTTAATGGAAGCATTTAGGGAATCAACAGATGCCATGGACTTCCTTTGTTTGTCATTGCGTACTTTGGAGGTGCGCTTTACCGTCTTACCATCTCTCTTTGCACGAATTCTGCTGGCGTCCGTTGGCACTGGGATGGAACTCAGGTCTCTTGGAGGCTTGTCGTTAGTAAATAGACATCTTGAAGAAACTTGTTGCTTTTGCGGGAGTTGAAATCCAGCTGCTTCCAAATCCTCAATCTCGCCACAGGTCAGATTAGTACCCACTATGACAGGCCATACGTCCGGGATCGGAGGCCTACCGACGCCCTTCTTGTATTGAACCACCCACACACGCCTCGTATCCTTCACACACCTTTCGATGTCATCGTTGCAGAAGTAAAAATCCATGGTTTCCAAGACATTCTTCTTTGGGTGATGGTATAAACCAGTGTATGTTGGTGCCGGGGTTGCCTTTCCACCTCTCACAATCCTCTCTACACATTTTGTCCTTGTTTTAGTGCGTTGCGCAAAACATTTCTTGGTAGAATTCTTTGGCAAGCGGGCGATATGCCACTCTGTCAATTTAGCATGAGTCTCTTCCACCGCTGTGACGCGCCGCAAATTAGATCTCCGAGTTAGAGTCGCCATTGGTGACACATGTGCCGGTCGTACATAATAGACATCATTATCAGGGATGTCGTCGTCGGCATAGACACCGTCATCATCACCAATGCCATCGTCTTCGTTGATAATGGGCAGCGGATCTGAAGAAGTTCCTAAGGGTCCTAAAGAATGTCGAGGGCGAGAGAAGTTCACCTTATCCGGTCGATGTGACTCGTCATCGGCACCGATTGGCATGTTTGGCTTACGCTTCCGTGAACCGAACACCTCTTCCCCAGCCTTGTTTGTTGTACGGGTACAGAATTCCTCTGCCCCGGGCATTTGCAACATGGACTCCTTCAGGACACTGGCGTCGCCTGTCCTTTGAGCTTTTCTCTCGGCCACCCTAAGCTTCAGTTCTTCTTTGCTAGGTCCGGTCCCACCAACATCGCCTTTCAGGAATTGGTGGTAGTTAACAACTTGCAAGAATCCGCGGATGTAGTCGTCTATAGTGGCGACGTATAGGTCTGCCCCTCGGTCCCCAGAGGCTTGCTTCCACTTGTTGTGCACGGTCTCCGCTAGGTTGCAAGAAGGCATCTCGGCTAGTTCGTCAATGGAAATGTTCTGCAAAAGTTGAACAATAATGTTAGGAATCAAGGACGAAGTAAGAAATGGACTAAGAGTGCACAATATTGAGAACGTAAGTGACAGTGCACGTGCCATACCGAGGTCATGAACCCGCCCCATTGACGATATCTAAAGTGCCACCATGCAATCCAGTTTGACATGGCCTCAAGCCCCTTTTCAGACACAGCTCCAGATATCCTATACCATGCCTGAAGCGCGTCGTACAATCGGTCAGCGTCCTCCATAGTTGTTGCTTCCCTATATTGTTTACAGAGGCTCTTGTGTTGCTCTTGAAATTCCTCGGCAATCCATTTTTCTGTGTACTTGATCATACTCTGCATATAGTGAAATAGGCATGTACGCTCCTTGTCCGCCATAACGTCGCCACCCCCGTAGACAGCTCTTACCGCATTCCAATTGGCCTGAGCACCGTCCGCCATGAATCCCTTGAAGCCAGGCTTCTCTATTCCGTGTCGACGCATGACATCATTGAGGTTATTCCAGAAAAGCATCTGAGCATCCTTATCCTCTGACATCAAGTCACAGATAGCGACGGTCATCACCCTACAGTACGTAGCGTCGTAAACGTGACATCCCATTGTTGTCCAGTCCGTCAGGCGCTTGACGTGATCGAACATCATCCATGCATTATCCAGATCATTACCCGGTTGCATCCGCTTCACAAGGTCAACGCCAGATCCCGGCCCGACCTCCGACATCTTGAAGATGAAGACCTTGGATTCTTCTCCCACAGCATGTTCCGAACCTTGACTTGGGAATTTACTGTTCTGCACAAACGCCCAAGTACTCACCGAGCGAAGTTTCAATATGGCGTCCATGACCCCGTATCTCTTTAGGTACCGGAATGTGACCACCTTGTTTCGGATGCTTGGGGAACCCATGTCTTTGCATTTGTCTAAAAAGGGAGCTAATTCCTCCACAGTCAAGATCTTCCGAGGGTCGCCTTCTTCGCGGAGCAAGAACTCTCCAAGGAGCTCCTTGCTCGCCTCCAATATGATGGCACTCTTGGTCGCACGCGGAGTTTTTTCTACCTGCTCACTAATAAGACTACTGATCTTCTCCTTTACATCACGATAATCACCTATTTCAACAGGATGGTCGTGTACGCCTAAGTGAATACATGCACGGGTGCAGTTGCGCTTACCGAAAACGTAGTACACCACAGCACCACACGTGGCAATACATGTTGGTGGAACTCCACAGATCTTGCAAAGTAGCGTGTTCTTAGGGGCTCTCTGTCCAGCCTGTAAAGTCACTGTAATCGTTCCATCAAACTTTCTCTCGTTCACATCCGATATTCGATTAACTCGCTCAAGGTACATGCAGTCGATGTTGTCGCATTGCAGATGACCGACACACTTCGAAGTCCGAAAGTGCAGGTCGTCGTCGTTCTTGATGTTTGACGTGATTGTCTTTGTCCAGACATGTCCATCATACCGCTTGTCCATCCCATACATGTTACGTGCTTGAGTGGATGACGCCGTTAGTGGGGCGGGCGGCAATTCAAATATCGCATCATGGTTGAACTCGGCGGGGAGACAGCTCACTTGCCGGTGTGGAATGGCGTCGAAGTTGAGTGTCTTCAGCGGATTCTTGCCGCCGGCACGGGTGGACAGCCTCTTTAGACCTGCGATAACACTGACAATACTAGTATCCATTTGCTCTTCTGGGAGACAAGACTTGAGTGGTCGATAAGTAGGCATAACGGGACGACGATGACATGACATAGGGACACTAAACTTTGGGGGGTTCAAAGGAGGCGTAGTGTCCTCGTCATCTGAAGAGAGAATGATGACTGACTCGGTGCCGGGCTCAATCTTGACCTCCACTGGAAGTTGAGGAAGAGTTTGCATGCTACACGTTGTGGACTGACGAGGGGTAAGATCAATCGATGACGAACTAATCTGTGAATCTATGCGACCATATACTCTATACCGACCCTTCCCAAGTTTCCATTCCTTCTCAAATATATCCTTCACTACGGGCGGACTTGGTGTGGTGTAGAGCAGAGACAGACAATCATCGTCATAGACCTCCTCCTCGACACAAATACTCTCTTGAAGAAAACAAAATCGAATACTTAACGCAACACTGGTAACAGTAGCAAAACCCTCCTCGTTCAAAGGATAGGCAATAGGACAGCCAGTTCCAGCGGCACGAAGTATGACCATGGAAGACAATGCAGATGGAACAGAAGAAGCCATGGAGATATCAAGATTGGGTTGCAAGAGTGATGGTTTACGGAGAGGAACATGGATTATGAAGAACAATTAGTGAGTATAAATATGGGTATCATCAAGAGACAGCGTCTGTCAGTGTTTAAAGCAAATGCACAATAATATAGTTTGGAATGTATCCAAGATTATATGAAGCAGTAATAGCTCAGCACGATGTGGAATCGAATCGAGTGACTCCTTGTAATATTTGGAAACCACCTGTCATAAGATAATATCAGGCTTGTAAAGTATTGACATGTTGGAGATTCTAGATCGACAAAAGATTGAGTAGAGCCTGGTATATCTAGATGCCACGGAATTGGAGTGTCTATGTCAGAGTCAACACTAAAAATGTGAATTGTCTCAGAACCTAAATTAAAACAATGTCCATAAAATAATTGAACTCAAAATATATTATTCTTGAAGTAGGTGAATTAATATAGTGAGGTATTTTAAGTATAAAACATAATGTATAAAGCGAACATTAGAATATACATTAATGCACATGGTTTTACATTAGTTAGTTGAGGTTGTTTTCGTTGGCTCGAAATTAAAAATAAACGTGTTGAACAAAGAGTGTACACAATAGAATTAGCGCATCTAATAGTGGTTTTACAGGTCATAAAGGTAATATTTATTAATAAATTGTAAGTGACGGCGGAAGACAACTACTGAGCTTTTATAAATCATGCCTATGTATGGTCTTTCAAATATAACAATCAGGGTGATTTATATAATGGAATCATTGGAGTTCCTTACATTGGAGTTATCCGCAAAGTACCCCAAATCCTCAGTTTCTAACCTGTAAAATGGAAAAGCCAGGGTCGCCAAGTCCACTGGAAGGGTTTCACTGTAGACCTAGAATAGAACACTGGATAGACTATTTTTTGAGCCTTAGAATTCCCAAACTCGAGTTTGTGCCTGGCTTTTATTTTAAGCAATCATTGACCCTTCACATCATGCACAACTCTAGGATGTAGGATACATGCCAGAGTGTCATGACGTTCATGATTGTTCTTGTTTTTTTTTGGGAGATTTGTGCCACTTGTGCCATAAATAACACCTCCTCAAAACCCTCAAACCCTGAATTTTTTTCACAGAATTACTTTGCGGCTACACTCAAATACAGGTTAGATTCTCTATTGCATGAAAAAAGGAGGACAAAAGACCGGTTCCCTTTACAAATAACTCAACTAATGTCTAGCATCTTCAAAATACGTTCAGTGCACTATGATGAGAGGAATGGGTGGGTAGAACTTGCATTTCTCTAAGGGCGAGTTTCCATGTAATGCCCGACCCGATTAATCACTGTAGATTCCCTACTTGCAGAATGTAGGGAATTAAATGAAGGGCCACTTCCATGTGTCACACACGTCAGCTATTATAATCAACCCAAGTGTTGTGATTAGTATATTGGGAGGAATGGGAGGTTGACAGGCTTGTAAAGATGCTCCACCATGCCTGAGATAATTCGCTACACCCGATGGTTCTTTTTCGGGTAGGGTGAATAGCTCGCTACATGGAAGTGACCCAACCCCGTCAGAGATGACGGGTCGCGCATTACATGGAACCAGGCTCTAATGACTGGGAAGAGTTGGGAGATATAACATGTTGTACAAGGTGAAGATTAGCATGCAGATCAATGCTATAAACATTAAATTATTCAGTTAGGTAGGTGAGGTTCGAATATTAGACTCGCACGATGAGAACCCATGCGCGTGACATAGAATAGGAATAATTAAATATAATGAAATGAAAACACGTGTTGTAAGCAAAGACGGCGGAGAGCATCTAAATAGTTATAATGAATCTGCCAGCGTTTATCCTAATTAATAGGGCAACTGTAATTGTTTGAATAAAGAGAAATTGTTTTGTACCTCTATTACGAGTTTTTAGGGTGTATTTGATATCATCTACAACACAAGATAAATTCTAGAGGACTTTGACATTGTTGGCACACCATAGTAGATAGAACTGATATATCCCTAATGACTCGGAAAACTATTGAAGCTGCCGTAGTTCCAACGACCGTGAGGAAGCAGAAGCGGAGGAAGAGAGGCCTTTTGTTTTCAAGTAGTAAGCAACTGAAGAGGTCTGAGATGGGGAGGAGAAAGGCACATATTTCCGAAGTTGACGTTTCCGATACTGCAAAGGTGTTGTCATATGCTTCGACAGAGCGTGATTGTGATGACGAACTACTCCCGATTTTGGAGAATGACGAAGTTCATGTTGTAAGTCTACACAGAGAGTGGTGTCTAAATAGGATAATTTTGTCTTGCTTTAATACTTATCGTGATCGCAGGTACATGAATTGTTGATTGCCTCGTGTTGACCTAGTTCGTTGATTCAAATTCTCGTGTGTGTGGTTGGCTCAGGTCTTAGGACGGAGCCACGACGATGACATGGGAGACTCTATTCCAGAAGAACCTACAATGAAATCAAGTACAGAAGCTTTGGCGAAAGCAACTCCAATCGCGACGTTGGTGACTCCAAACGTAGAAGTAAGTTTCTCATCTCTAAGTGTTGAAGGTTGTTTCGGTACCGAAAGTATAAAATTTCAGTCATCGTTTAACAAAACTTGACAACTAGATGCTGATTTAGTCAGCCAAAAAGGTTGTTTCGGTACCGAAAGTATAAAATTTCAGTCATCGTTAAACAAAACTCGACAACTTGATTCTGATTTAGTCAGCCGAAAAGGTTGTTTCGGTACCGAAAGTATAAAATTTCAGTCATCGTTAAACAAAACTCGACAACTTGATTCTGATTTAGTCAGCCGAAAAGGTTGTTTCGGTACCGAAAGTATAAAATTTCAGTCATTGTTTAACAAAACTCGACACCTAGATCCTGATTTAGTCAGCCAAAAAGGTTGTTTCGGTACCGAAAGTAGCACATATCTGTCACCGTTCAACGAAACTCCACTACTAGATCCTGATTTAGTCAGCCAAAAAGGTTGTTTCGGTACCGAAAGTAGCCCATATCTGTCACCGTTCAACGAAATTCCACTAGATTCATATTGTTTTTATTTATGTTGTCACCAATGAATGCTTCGGCACTGAATCATTCTTTAAATAGTGAATTATCAACGTTTCTAGCTCATGCATGTCTGTTTTTGCATCTCTCCGACGGAGATTTGGCACCGAACATCGTAAACATGATCATTAATCGATTAAACTAGATAGCGAGAGTGGCAACTTCAATGTATGATGTTGATCAAAATTCCAGTTCATCGGACCCATTGGTAACCACAACATTTCATACACATGACATAATCGGCCTCAAGAACAGACCCATTGGTAACCACAACATTTCATATACATGACATAATCGGCCTCAAGAACAGCATAGTAGATTTGCTATTTTGAATAGATTCAAAATTTGATGGATTGAATTGGGCTAATGGCTTCGGTTGAACATATGTGGATGATAATGTCTGTGAATGAAAAACGAACGGAAATGAACTCCGTCATTTGGATGACATTCTTAGACGAGCTGGTAGGGTTTTGTAAACGTAGTATCCACGCCGCTGCTTGTGTTGAAGCGGCGTTTGTGGTGAGCGGGAGAGGTCGGAAGTGACTGGGGTTGACAAGCGACGGCAGGTGAGTTCGGTGATGATTGATCTTCTTTAAAATCTAGATGTATTGAGCTTTAGATCGGTATCGACCCAGCGGGGGTCCGTTCGTTATTTCTCTGGTTTAGGGTCGCAGGAAGTATTGCTTCGGCGCCGAAGCATGAGGAAGATGGTTGAACGAGGTATGATCTTTAGGGTTCCTTTGAGCAACGCAATATTTTCACAATCAGGGTCGAGGAAAGATGGTGAATTATGCCTGAGGTGGGAGAAGCCAGATGAATCTGGTGGAGGCTTGATGTTCAGGTAGATCCCTACGTATTTGGTGGATGATCGGAGATCTATAAGGTATTGGGTAATTTGCGCGCCTGCTGCCTTCCTCGAATGTGGTACCTGTTTATAGTTTCATAGGCTCCCTCTCTCGACTTCGAACCTGGACCTCGATTCAGAGATGAACGTTGACGTTTAACGTTGAACCTGGATCTAGACTCCGAACCTCGACCAGAACCTGTGTCGAACCTTGACCACGACTCTGAACCAAGTCCCGGTTCGACGTCGAACCTGAACCTGAACCTATGCCGACGTCGATGCCCTGTGACGACGTCGATTCCCTGTGACATTGATTGTCGACCGTCGACCTAAACCTCGACCTCGACTTGAACCTCGTCCGACGTCGAACCTCAACATAGACCTGTGACGACGTCGAACCACGACCTGAACCTGTGTCGACCTAAACCTGAACCTCTGAACCTGGACTTCAGTGGAGGTGCTTCGGCGCCGAAGCATGATTTTCGGCGCCATCGTTCATGATGGTGAGCATGATTTTTTGGCGCCTTTGTTTGTCAGGATGGTGAATACTTCTACATGATGGTGAGCCCAGGATGGTGAGCTCAAGATGGTGATTACTCTCGCATGGATATGGATGTTAAGATGTTAAGGTGATTCTTGTTCATGGAGGACGTGGACATATAGCAATGGACATCCTCCGACTGGATGCTTGTCGGAATGAGCATCTGCCAAGTTGCTGGATTCCTCAAGGAGCATGATCAGATTCAAAGGTCGTTCAGGGCTGCTGCTTATGAAATTTGAAGAAGTCTGCACATTTAAGATCTGGTCAGTTATGCTTGCGCGAATACGGCTTGTGATGAGTTTATGATTTATAGCTGGTCTTACCGCAGCCGTTTCCATAATTCATGCAGCAGAGCATGCTTTTTCAAGTGTTATCATCATACTTATGTGACAACGGAGGATTTGCTAACGTAGGAAGTGCTCGAATCAAACGGCCTATTGCCGTAACGAAATCATGCAGTTTCCTTCAAAGAACTTGTGTATCATACAAGCGGTGAATCGCCCATCTGCTCTCTACCTTTCGTACGAAATTCTTCCCTACTACTGTTGAGTTATAAAGTCCCGAAGCTAGAAATCTGTCCTGTTTTGACGACGCTCTTGTCCGCCCCAAAGGTTGTGGGTCCATGAGTTTCTGAGCGTTGCTCGTGTATGTGCTGACTATGAATTTCAACTTCGCCTTCCATGCACCCTCCTCTGAATGGTGTTAATTCTTAGGTCTGGACGTGTCAAACCATTGTCCTTGGATCATTCAACATATTCCTTCTTGAGAGTCGTCTTAGGAAGTGGAAGGGTAGGATCGACCGGGGCTTCGGGGTTATTGTTATCTACGGATTGCATCTGTCAGTCATCCAGGCCCGTACAGACCTTCAATATGGCTTTTCGGACAATGCATCGATTTTTCTCTCTTAGGTCTCTTACCTGATGGGGATGGATATGCACTGACATCAGTCATGGAGAAGGAGTATTCTGTCCTGCCTATAAAGCTTCAACTGCTGTCTCGTGATTTCTGGATGCTAGTAAATTTACCACCATAGAGAGTAGTCGGTTCCCTGTAAATGACTTGGTAAGATCGAAGTTGGTTCCAGCAATGCTACTACATGAAACCCCAGTGTTGTTGGAGGCCCTGGAACTTGGAAGTGTCTCAGCCAAGTCGTTTTATGGTTGGGTTACCATTAAACAGCGAACGAGTGCACGTGAGCTGGTACTCTGGGCGCCATAGCTTCTGCACTGGATCTGCAGCAAAGCAGTTTGAGGTACGTTGTAGACTAGAAAATCCAACTGCCTGTTCATGGGTTGATGATTGGGTCTCTTCCATGACCTCAACATGGAATCTTCGTTTATGACGGTGGAAGCCCAATGCAAGTACCGTGGAGCTGATGAGGAGAGCTTAGGTCTCTTACGATTTGGATGCGGTAGCCGTTTCACAGGCTCCATCTTTGGAATCGAACCCGGATTGTCTGTGACTGGACTTCGGTGGAGGTGCTTCGGCGCCGAAGCATGATCCCTGGCAACGAAGCATGTATCCAATCAGGCGCATTCATACTGACTCCTCTATGTCTATGACTGAAACAAGATGGACTACTCTCCTCTAACGAATACTTGCGCTGTTTGTGTCTCCTTTGTAGCTTACTTAAGATGCCTTTCAATTTGCCTTTTAATTTTTAATCTTCCTAATGTATTGTTTTTCAAACTTGTTGTAGGAGGTGATATGCAATATGGAAGAATCCACGCAGCCAATTTCAAATGTTGAAGTTCAAGTAAGTCACCTTTGTATTATAATAAATACAATTTTTTTAATAGTATACTTTGATAGTATTAATGGTATGAAACTTGACATTCTGTTTATGGAACCAGGATTTGGCAGATTCTGATAATGAAGACTCTTGCGACCTCAAATGTCCCGAGGGGCTTTTTGATTTCAAGGCGGGAGAACGAGCAAGGAGACATCAACAAAAGTCTGATTTTGTGCACGTCCTTCATAGTATGAGTATTACACAAGGACGTTTCTATGTGCCTTTGTGTAGGATGATTCCACTTCCAAGAGTTCGTCCATTGCAAGAGATTGATGTTGCTGCATTGGAGAGGCGTTTTGAGGGAGGCTATATCGATGGGGATAGAACATTTTATATTTCCATCTTTGATGATCACGAAAAGACTCAAGATGTTACTGAAGAAGTCAAAGCAACTTGGAGTTCTCATTGGCGTGAAGCTAATGAACGGTTCGAGGACCTTTTATGTTCAAATCCAGATTATGCTACATTTCGCGGTAAGATGTTCTATGTGTGGGACGGAAACCACAGGTATTCTGCATGGTGGCGCTTCATTAATGCGGAGCACGGGAATGATCCCCAATGGCATTATTCAGTCTTCAGCATAGTATTGGATCCCAACGGGCGTATTTCAACAATGCTTAACTGTATGCATGATGTGAACTGGTAAGAATTTAATTCAATCACATATTTTTTCCTTTAGATTTTATCATTATTATACTCACAAATTCAATTTCACAGGTCTACACAAAACGATCACGTCAAGAACAGCTTGACTGCTAAATTGCAACGCATTCGTTACTATGGTGGATTGAAGTTGGAGGAATTTAAAGACCTTCTTACTCCTGAAGAGTATCGCACTTGTCTCAAAGTGAAGAAAGCTAAACCATCTTGGTACCCGCTTACAATTGATGTATTCATATCATTTTTATTTCGTGTAAGTAACTTGACTCATCAATTTGACTTTCATTAATTATAAATAATTCTTCATTTCAATATTTATGATATACAATTTATGTTTACAGCAAGACATTTCTCGTGCATCCGATGAAGCGGCTGCTGAGTACGAGAAGTCAACTCCAGATGAAGATAAATCTCCACAGGGTGCATGGGATGCGATGGCAGCTGCTGCAAATGCAACAGTTAAAGCAATCAAATCCAAAGATTTTTCAAAATACCTTTCCGTTGCAAATCCCGACAATGGGGATGGTTATTTTGAAGAGGTATGTTTGCACTAATATCAAATATAATCATAGCAAATATTACAACATAAACCTTTTTATGGTGTCTCATATTGTTATTTTAATGTCTTCATGGTGTGTAGATCAACTATCATTTCAGTCACTTCAAAAAGACCGAGATGACTATCGAAAAATTACAAAAGATTGCCACTGCAGCTGTTGAGCCTCGTTTTAAAGCCAAATGGCTTCATTGGTGGAATTTGGGATCGAGCCTTCGTTCTTCATTTCGGTTTCCAGGTGGAGATGTCAAAGAAACTGTGCTGGACTCGTGGCTGAACCGGGCTACCTTTTGGGCTCAGGTATAAACTAAACTTTTGTTGATTTTGTTCTTTGACTTTCAATGTTACTGTTTGACCTATTTCTGTATTGTGCATTCAGTTGGAAAACTTGTTCGTTGTCGAGTTCGAGTGTCTTTCTTCGAAAGGAACCATTTCAGTGGATTGGCAAGCCTCTCCCGGAATCATGAGGCCTACTGATTATATTGAGAGGTGGCGCATTTTATTATGGGACAAGGCATATTTATCATTTCTGCACACAAGCGTCAAGCCTCCTTTTCTCAAGAATTCTCGGCTTGAAAGTCTACCAACTGGAGTCTTTGTTGTTAGCCGTCTTGTCTACAGGTTTGAACTAAACATTATCATTTGCTTTCAAGAATATTTAGTTATTGTTGATTTTATTATATTGTAATTGTGTTATATATTTTAAACAATTGCATTGTCAGTATAGGTATGTCATGAGAGAACTTTTGCCTAAGAATGCACTTGGGGAGAACAACTGCCCTCCATTCTTTGCTGCATGGGCTCAACCTAACTCTGGCCTTTGCATCTTCACGGCAATTCAACAAAGCAAGTTCTCGGCAGCACACCTTCAAGGGGGTGCTTGGTATCTAGAATGTCCCATTTCGTTTACCCCAGATGAAGAGTTGGAGTTTCGAAGTAGCATACTTGGCAACGCACATGTCTTACCAGTAGCAGAGGAAGAGGATGACATTATATTGCGGGGTCCTTCTACATTACCTCTAGTTGAGACAGAAGATGGGACTTCGTCAAAAAAGAAGAGGTTGTGGAAGAAGGAGAAGGAGAAGCTTCAGGAAGCGAAGGCAGCTCTTGCTGCAAAAGAACAAGCTGAAATTGTAGAGAAAGCAGTGGCAGATGCTCTTACGAAGACGGCAACATCAAATCATCATGTATTAGATTCTTCTCCTGTGATGGATTCGCAGGCTGTAGGTTCTTGTTATTTGCAAACCTCTTGGAACGTGGCTGCGCAACGAAAGGCACGTCAACCTACAGCCTCTGGTTCTTCTATACCACCTCATGTGTCCACTGAATCATTCATTCAAAATGCCTCAGTGTCCACTATTATGGATTATTTAGGGCTCAGTGGTGGTCAACATCCTCTTTGGGCATCACTCCATGATTTTATATCTCGGGTATGTAATTTCTCCTTATCAATTTCAATATGTTTATATGATATCATTTGATTTCATTCTTTTCATTATTCACCGTTTCTTCTATCAGGTTGGAGCAGGGAGGACCCGTCGTGTTTCCAATCCACAATGCAAACACACTGGAATCGATCTGATTATTGTGGACATTCCAGAGAATTTGCCTGTGCCTGGAATATCAGTACCGAATACGGCCATTCCACCTTGGAATGTTAGGACGGATAAATATATAGAGACGGTGTTCGAATTTGCTGATTTGTACTTGCATGACGACGCCGCTCTCCTACTATTTCATCCGAATGATCGTGACGTCTTGTTTGAGGTGGAAGAGCTAGCAGAGACTTATAGTTTCCGGCTTGAGCACGATTGGTGGGCAATGAATGATCTTCCTTTAGCTTTGCCACGTAATTCCTCATCCACGGTATGTTTACACTTTTCAATTTCTACAATATGCATAGTATATTAATTTCATATGTGCTAATTCATTCTTACTTTGTTTTTGTAGTGTACTCGGTTCTGGGCTCAGTTATTTGTACGAGATGATCCAATCAAATCTCAATTCTTTTTCCGCTCAAGCATTGATGAACACAACACTTTCTACAATGTGGTCACGTCTGACACTCAGCTTATGCATGAGAGTGTGCCATGGCGAGGGCCTCGGGAGAAAGGTCCTGATTTCATGCGGTTCTTCATTGAGGCAACATCAGAGGTTGGAGATATTATATTAGATTGGAATGCCTCCACTGGTAATTCTTATGTGACACTTAATCTTCCATTTGATTTCTGAATGTGCTCAAGCTTTTATTTATTCAGTCAAGCCAGTTTTTAATTGTCTTGGCCTCTTGCAGGAGCATCTATTCGTGTTTGTCAAGCAACTGGTCGCCACATTTTGGCCTTTGAAGATGACTCGGAAATCTTCAAATTTCTATTGGAACCTCTTATTCCTACAGCAATGCCTAAACCGGTGGCTCAGAATAAGAGGATTCGACGGTATGCTTCTAATGAGCGTCCTGAAAAGAGACAAAAACGCAATCGCGTAGCATCTTGTGAGTAAGTTTGGACCTTATACTATGGTTTATCCTTCATACTAAAAACATTATACTATATCTTCTTCAATTCCTTATTGTTTTTTTCCTTGTAGAGTTTCAACAAGATCAACTCCTTCTGCTCTATCAGGGCTTGTGATGTCTTCACCACCATCAAGCATTTTTCTCTCTGGCTATGCTGCAGATGCGGCTCAAGTGATGGCAGAGTTGCCATCTCCACAATTACGGCAGCCTAGGGGCGCTTTTGATAAGCGTGTTATTCAGTATCTTGATTTAGAGGCTCATGAAAGTGCGGGTAGCGAGGATAGTTCTAAATAGGCTTACAATGGCGGTCCGTTCATAGATAGTTCTTTGATTTGCATTGCATGCTAATTGAATAAGCATTTGTTTTGGTTTTACTTGGCCTTCAATTGACATTGATTTGCCAATTGATAGCTTTATCTTAGATTTCATTTATACTTATCGCATTGTACCGTGTCCTTTAGGACTATTTCATTATATATTGATCTTCTTTATTTTTCTTCATAAAGTGTTATAATGGTTTGACAATACCAAATTCACACTAATAACTAGCACATACATTTATCTTCTATCTTACAAATTTACTCCCACACTATCATGTTATCAAAAAGGAAATATATCGTACCTCTTTGGGTCTTCATCTTATCAATCTTTATTTATTTTCACTTTTGAGTTTTTCTTTTTGTTAGTACTTGTAATATTTGAGCCCTTAATCCATATAGTACTCAAAATTATGGTTAAAAAATCCTACATAGTACATGGTGACGTCACTATTTTAAAATAAATGTTCATAATGATGTCAACCCTAATATCTATAAATATACTAAAAAAATCCATTCGAGTACAAACTTTTTCAACCTTTTTAAAAGTATTCCACGGTAATAGGGGCCCCTTGTTCATTAAGTCTATGTAAAATCCTTAAAAGTTAGCTCTCTTTTTCTGCTCACCGCTCTCCGCTCACCGCTCACCGCTCACATACGAGCTTTCCCCACTTTAGACCCGCGGTAGGTCAAAGTAATGCCCTCACAGCCTTAGCTGCGCTACGCCAAGGCCCAGGGGAGGAGATCACGACCTATATTAGGGGGTTTGAGCTGGTGGTTACAAGGTTTGTGGGGAACCTCCTCACCAATGACACCCTAACCCAATTTTTTATCCAAGGGTTCAACAATGAGGGAACCATTAGGGAGATTTTGAAGGTCCGCCCCACATCTTTCGATGCTGCCAAGGCACAAGCTAGGCTAATAGAGCAAGTCGATCGAGACCAAGAGCGTATGTGGGGGAAGGAAGAGCACCACATCCCTAGTTTTATACCTATCCACGCCAAGGGCAAGGGACCAACCCCAGAATCTAACTCACAAGCTCCGGTTGCCCAAGTCCCCATGTGGAACTACTATGCTCCGCCCTTGAATGTTAGGCCACCAGTAGCTCTCCCCGAACTCACCTATCACGAACAGCGGGGCAAATGGAAGGTGGAAATGAAGAACGAAATCCTCCAAGGCCAACAAGGCTTCCAGGACCAATTAGCTCAACAAATCAAGGCCATGCAAAACCGAATGGCCTTGTTAAGTAAAAACCAAGTCCCTAACACCACACCTCCACCCATAGAGTCTGGTAGGCATGCCTCAGGCCTATGGTGCACTCAATGTGGCCAACCGGGGCACACTAGTCCCTTCTGCACCACCCCAGCGGCAGCACCGCAGTACGAGGTCGCTCAAACCCCGTATGTGCCTCCCCATAGGAATCAACCATCGGTGGCAACTAACTATGGCCCGCAAGGCTATACACCACCCAACCAAGGTTATGGGGGACCTTCACGACCACGGTATGAAATCCATCACGCTTGTGGCAAGAGACACATACCTGGGCAGTGTTGGGTCGAAAGTGGAGTAGTATGTGGTAACTGTGGGGGTAATCACCCTACCCAAGTGTGTCGACGGCCGGATAAGGTAATCCCCATGCCTTCCCCACCGGGAAACTACCCTCAACAGGCTCAAGACCATTTGAGAGGTGCACGTAACCCCACCACCGATAATACTCTTAGGCCACATAGCCTCTACTATGACGAGCAATAACCGCCAAAGTCAAACCTCCCCAATGGGGATTAGTACCAAAGACGGTTACATCCCTATAAACCAAGGGCAAAACCAAGGTGGCCAACAAGGCCATGCTGGCCAACAAAACCATTGAGGACAACATAATCACGGGGACCAACCAAACCAAGGTCCAGAGGATGTGCGCTATGCCACGATGTCAAGTGACATCGTGTCAACACACGGCCCTTCCCTCACAGAAGTCAATGTCGTTTTTCACGAAGTTAGTACAACCAAGGAAACAAAGACTTGTGAGTTGTCCGCATTGGCAGTCCAGACTCGGTCTAACCGACGGGAGCCTAGGTACTCGAGCCCCCCTCCACCCATACCAGAAGAGGGTGAGACCTCAGAGGAAGACTCACCTCACTTCTCTGACCTAAACGATACCACCAAGGAGGCGGTAGAAGGCTCTAAACCGGCCAACTTGAGGTCCTCCCATGGAACACCTAGGCCACGAGCACCACTGTCCACTTCCCCAGAACCATGGGAAGGTCCACCGGTCCCTAGCCCCGAAATGAACACATTTCCATGCATCGAGCAACAGGTGAAAGAAGGGCCTTACGATTTATGGGCGGATTTGAGTCGTCTTAAGGCGGACATCACCATAGCCCAACTATTCGAGGTATCCCCACCCATGAGGAAGGTCCTTAGGTCGGGCACCCCGGTGAAGCGGAGGCCTAAGGCAAAGGTTAGGTTGGCGGCTCGTGTAAAATCCGCTCACCCCAATATCGAAGTCAAGGCGGTTCAAATTGAGGTCTCAATAGTGGATAAGGTGGTACCCAACGTACTAGTCCACGGTGGTAGTGGTTTGAACATCATGCCCCTCTAAACTATGGAGAAGTTGGGTCTAGACATCACGGAACCATCACCATACATCATCAACATGGCTAATCAAAGCTCGGAGGCCCCGTTAGGCCAAATCAGTGGTTGTAAAATCACCACGGGGGGTGTAGAGTATTCCCTTACCTTCCAAGTCATTCGAATGCACTCCAACAAGGAGGCATACCCCTTGCTACTAGGTAGGCCTTGGTTGCGAATTGCCAATGCCACGGTAGAATGGGGAGGGCCGAACCCCAACATCACCTACGGGTCCCCTGAGAACCCCACTACGGTCCATATCCAACCGAGTAGGCTAGGGCTATGCCATGGTTGTATGGGCTCTTCGGACGATGAGTCACAAGAGGTGTTGACAAAAGAACCCCCCAAGAGAGTGAGGTTCGCACCACACAAGGCGGTGGATAGAGTCCAACCCTCGAGGGCCAATGGGATGCCATGTAAAAGCATGGGACCGGGCCTTTATGAGTGGGTTCCCACCGGGGAATTTGTGGACTGGTTGAGGGAGCACTGCACCTCGAGCGTGGATGACGGCATATCTGTGCATTTGATGCACAGTGAGCTCATTGGAATGGAAACCGGGTTGGAACTTAGCCTAGTTCCTCTCCTAGATGACCTAGAACCCGCAGCAGCGTTCGGACTGGATATCGATGGCACCCAAGGGATGGAGTTGGAGGTGTTAATCGATGAGGGCCCTCTCAACCCATCTCTCCACTTTAGGAGGACATCCACCGGTATTCTAGCAAGCGGTTCGGGGGCAACGAACCCCCAAGTTCCAAATGAGTGGTATAAGGGACCTACTCAACAACCGCACGTACATCACGATGATTGGAAGTTGATGGTCGTCTCTCCGGAGGGGGAAGAAGAGCGTAGGATAAAAATGGGAGTTGGGTTGACCGAGGAGGAGATGATGAAATACAGGTCATTGGTGGTCGAGTTTCGGGACATCTTTGCATGGTCGTACAAGGACCTCAAGGGCATTTCCCCGGAGGTGACACAACATCACATTCCCCATCTCCCAGGCACTACTCCCATAAGACAAAAGGAGCGGCGTATGAACCCTTACGTACAGCTCATTGTCAAGGCCGAATTGGAGAAGCTACTCCAGGCGGGGTTCATTAAACCCGTAGAGATATCCGATTCGGTCTCCTCCATGGTATTGGTTAAAAAGAAAAATGGGAAGCTACGGGTGTGCATTGACTATAGGAAACTCAACCACCACACCCAAAAGGATCACTTTCCCTTGCCATTTATCACCACCATCTTAGAAGAGGTAGGTGGTCATGAGCTTTATACGTTTATGGATGGTTACTCGGATTACAACCAAATCTCCATTGGCCCTGAGGACTACCAGAAGACTGCCTTCACTACCCCATGGGACACATTCATCTATTTGGTCATGCCTTTTGGGCTTTGTAATGCCCCCTCCGCATTCCAGAGGGCCATGACCTATGCCTTCTCAGACCTCTTGCACAAGTCGATGACGGTGTTCATTGATGATTTTAGCACCCAGTCCACAAAGGACGAGCACCTAGCATGTGTGAGACAAAGCTTTGAACGATGTAGGCGCACCGACATCCCTCTCAACCCCGAGAAGATCTTCCTCGCCGTAGAAAATGGGGTCTTACTAGGATTTGTGGTCTCCAAGGAGGGTAGAGAGCCAGACCCCGACAAGGTAAAGGTTATTGTGGAGTTACAACCCCCCACAAATGTCAAGGAGATACAGAAAACCCTAGGGCACATAGGGTGGTATCGGGAGGTTATTCATGACTATGCCACGAAGTCCATGCCCATTACTCGACTTATCCAAAAGAATGTCAAATTCGAGTGGACTCCCCATTGCCAAGAGGCCTTCGATGTCTTGAAGGAGGAATTAACCACCTACCCGGTTTTGAGACCCCCGAATTGGGAATTGCCCTTCCACATCGTTTGTGATGCCTCGGCGGTGGCTGTAGGGAGCACATTGTGCCAACCGGTGGGCCTTAATGGCAAAGATCACCGCATTGCCTTCGCAAGTAGGCAATTAAACCCCGCCGAAAAGAACTATACCACCACCGAACGTGAGTGCTTGGCAATGGTCTTTTCGGTCAAAAAATTTTGCCACTACTTGTTACTCAACCCTATAGTGTTCTACGTGGACCACATGGCCATCAAGTACCTTGTCAACAAGACGGACTTGAGTGGTCGTTTAGCAAGGTGGGTCCTACTTTTAGAGGAGTTTGACTACACGGTGGAATACCGCCCCGGGCGGATGCACCTTCAAGCGGATCACCTCTCGCACCTCTCAGAGGAAACCGGTGTAGTCCCCATTGATGAGGCCTTGATAGACGAGGACTTGTTCAAAGTAACCTCCATTCCATCTTGGTATAATTTGGTGGCCGAATTCCTTACCACCCACCTTCTACCGGATTCATTGTCCAAAAACGAGCGTCGGAAGGTTCGCCTGCATAGCCGCCACTTTACCATAGTAGGGGGCAAGTTGTACCGTCGGGGGGTTGACCGCTTCCTACGTCGATGTGTGACGTCCGTGGAAATCCCCACGATCCTCTCAGCCTGCCACGAGAGTGCCTGTGGCGGACACTTCTTTGGGACCTTGACGGCCCAAAAAATCCTTCGCGCGGGTTACTATTGGCCCACATTATTCCAAGACGTCCATGAGTACACCAAGCGATGCGACGCTTGTCAACGGTATGCCCGAAATGACCTTCGAATGAGCATGCCGCTACGCGTATCCTTGCCCTTGGTCCCATTCGAGAAGTAGGGCATTGACTACGTGGGGGAGGTGCATCCAAGCTCTTGTAGTGGGATGAGGCACATTGTGGTGGCAACCGAATATCTCACCAAGTGGGCCGAGGCTCGAGCCGTGAAAACCAATGATGCTTATCATGCGGCCAAGTTCTTGTTCGAGAAAATCATTACTCGGTTTGGTTGTCCCAAAATCCTCATTGGTGATAGGGGGAAACATTTTTTGAACGAGATGATCGAAGCCATGACCACCCGGTTCAAGATCAATCATCGTAAGACTACCCCTTATCATCCTCAAACCAATGGTCACACCGAGCGAGTCAACCAAACCCTCGTGAATATTTTGAGGAAGACGGTCACCGATTTCAAGAGGGATTGGGACGTGAAGCTCCCCGCCGCATTATGGGCTTACCGAACTACCTTCAAGGTGACCACCCATGCTACCCCCTTCTCGTTGGTATATTACATTGAAGCCATTTTGCCAATAGAGTTCGAGATCCCTTCTCTGCGAGTGGCCGTGACCGAGCGATGGTCCATGGCCACGTCTTTAGCCGATCGGTTAGAACGATTGGAGGAGCTCAATGAGAAGCGCCGATGGAGCGCCCAGAACATGGAAGCCATCCAACGTCGAAGGAAGATCGCCTTCGACAAACGAAACAAGGCTCGGTCGTTACATCCGGGCATGCTAGTACTCCTCCAAGATGCGAGGAGACTGGATTTCCCTGACAAGTTCGATACCCTGTGGTTGGGCCCATATCTCGTGAAGGAGGTTTTCCCCAACAACTCCGTTCAACTCCAAACCCTTAACGGCGAGGATTTTCCCACACGAACATCGGGCAACCGATGCAAAGAGTACAAGGTGTGAATTGCTCACAACCTTCACGATTGAACCTCCAAATTGGGGTTACAACCACGGCTCATTCGGACACGAAAAGATGGAACTTGACCGTGTGCCCATGCGCAAGAGTTGGGTTCTCTGCCTCTTCGAGTTGTCCCAGATGGCCGCAATCTGTGAGCCGCCAAAACGGCTCCCGAGGATGAATGGACCGCACATCAATTGTGTTAGGTTCAACTAGTAGTTGAAGTGGGTAATCCAATAGGATTAACCCATGATTTTTGATCAATATGGCTAAATGGCCTTTCCGTTCACTAATTCCTTAAATAGGAGCCACTTTATGGCGACCACGGATTTTATTAAGTTAACCAAAAAATATTTAGGAAGGAAAAAATGAAGAGAAGGTTAGATAGAAAAGGGAAAAAGAAGAAAAAACAAAAACAATAGGAAAGGAAGAAAAGTAAAGTTGTGGGAAAGAAATTACCTCCTACCGAGTCGGGGGCCGCAATTGACCACGGTGACGAAACCACGGGAAAAAATTAAGAGAAGAAGAAGAATGATGGAGAGGAGGGGAAAAACAAAAGGCGGCTAGAAAAGCCCTTAAAAAGTAGAAAAAAAGGGTCCAAATGAAGTGGGAAAAAACCCCCACCATTACTTGGTAAATTAATCCTAACCCCAAGCAAGGGGAATTCAATGTAGGTAGATTAAATTAGATTTAGCACCCTTGGAGTTAGCTAATAGCTCACTTATTGAGATCATGCACACCCATGTGGCATGGAGTCAATGTTTAGATTTAGATATTCCTCGGTTAGTGGGACACCCACTCTTGTTAAGTGCAAGGGTGGCACGGAATTAGTAGATATAGGTTTAATAGGCTTTGTAAGAAGGAAGCCATTAATGGAGGAAGGCCAAAGGCGGCGGGGAACTTCTTTGGGAACTCAAGGAGAGCAATTGGCTCGGGGGTTACCCCTAGAGAGGTGGAATTCGGTTGGGTGCAAGCCATAGGAAGAGAGAGAACAGGGGTGTGGAGAGAATGTGCGAGAGAAACAGAAGGAATGAGAGCCGGAAGCCCCGGCCAACAGGAAGTGTGAATTAGAAGAAGAAGACATCACGAAGAAGGACCAGCACGAAGAAGAAGGGATCACGAGGAGGACCAGCACGAAGAAGAAGACATCACGAAGAGGACCAGCACCAAGAAGAAGACATCACGAAGAAGGACCAGCACGAAGAGGAGGACGAGCACACGAAGAGGACGATCATACATTTGAAGGAAGGAGGGTGAATTGAATCGAATCAGGGAGCCCTTCCTTTCACCCGGCTAGTAGTCAATTCCTTGTGCTTAAGGGAACCCTAATTTTTTTCTAGTCACACACGTACGCGGAAGCGCTGTCAAAATTTCACTAGAATTAGAGTTACAATCAACTCAACTTAACTAGATGATCACTCTAAAAAAATATGAGAACGCAGCTGGATGCTCATGAGTAGCTTAGTGTTAAGGAGGTTAATCATGTGAAGTATATGGGCGTGCATGTGAATGTTTGGCTACAACTTTTGAGTAAATATGTATGTTGAAGGTGCGCTGCTGGTCGCTGGCTGTGAGGTCCAGGGTCGAGTCAAATGATTAATTGAAGGCTGCCATCATGTTAAGCATAAAAAACTAATAGGGATAGAAAAAATAAACATAAGAATCGGAGTTAGAGTCGAGGAGATAATTAGGATTATAAATTGTAGGAAGTAGGGAAGCATGTCTGCTGCCAACTGGTCCCAGGGTCACACCTAAGCCTGAAACTGATTAGTAAGGGTCTAATCAAGTGCAGAATGTTGAATTGAACCCATAAGAGTTGGAAACGTTGCATTCGGGGCCCTAGAGTGAAAGTTACACTTGTTCAAAGGTGGGTTCAATTAGAAAGCTGGATTTAGTCACCACCTCACTAATTAACCACAAGGAACCCAAGTGAACATGAGATGTGTCGCCATGCTTGTATAAGTTGTGTATGAATGGGCTGAGGGTTGGTTACACAAGCAACTAAGCCCCGTATTAGGATCTTATGTTCAAGATAAGCCACCCTTTAGAGGCGGTTTATTTGGCTCACATAGTCAATGCCCCACTTCTCGAATGGGACCAAGGGCAAGGATTCGCGTAGCGGCATGCTCATTCGAAGGTCATTTCGGGCATACCGTTGACAAGCATCGCATCGCTTGGTGTACTCATGGGTGTCTTGGAATAATGTGGGCCAATAGTAACCCGCGCGAAGGATTTTTTGGGCCGTCAAGGTCCCAGAGAAGTGTCCGCCACAGGCACTGTCCTGGCAGGCTGAGAGGATCGTGGGGATTTCCACGGACGTCACACATCGACGTAGGAAGCGGTCAACGCCCCGACGGTACAATTTGCCCCCTACGATGGTAAAGTGGCGGCTATGCAGGCGAACCTTCCGACGCTCGTTTTTGGACAATGAATCCGGTAGAAGGTGGGTGGTAAGGAATTCGGCCACCAAATTGTACCAAGATGGAATGGAGGATATTTTAAACAAGTCCTCGTCTATCAAGGCCTCATCAATGGGGACTACACCGGTTCCTTTGAGAGGCGCGAGAGGTGATCCGCTTGAAGGTGCATCCGCTCCGAGCGATATTCCACCGTGTAGTCAAACTCCTTTAAAAGTAAGACCTACCTTGCTAAACGACCACTCAAGTCCGCCTTGTTGACAAGGTACTTGATGGCCATGTGGTCCATGTAGAACACTATAGGGTTGAGTAACAAGTAGTGGCGAAATTTTTTGACCGAAAAGACCATTGACTTTTGAATAAGTCGAGTAATGGGCATGGACTTCGTGGCATAGTCATGAATAACCTCCCGATACCACCCTATGTGCCCTAGGGTTTTCTATATCGCCTTGACATTTGAGGGTGGTTGTAACTCCACAATAACCTTCACCTTGTCGGGGTCTGGCTGGCTACCCGCCTTGGAGACCACGAATCCTAGTAAGACCCCATTTTCTACGGCGAACAAGATCTTCTCGGGGTTGAGAGCGATGCCGGTGCGCCTACATCGCTCAAAGCTTTGCCTCAAACATGCTAGGTGCTTGTCCTTCGTGGACTGGGTGCTAAAATCATCAATGAACACCGTCATCGACTTGTGCAAGAGGTCTGAGAAGGCATAGGTCATGGCCCTCTGGAATGCGGAGGGGGCATTACAAAGCCCAAAAGGCATGACCAAATAGATGAATGTGTCCCATGGGGTAGTGAAGGCAGTCTTCTGGTAGTCCTCAGGGCCAATGGAGATTTGGTTGTAACCCGAGTAACCATCCATAAACGTATAAAGCTCATGACCACCTACCTCTTCTAAGATGGTGGTGATAAATGGCAAGGGAAAGTGATCCTTTTGGGTGTGGTGGTTGAGTTTCCTATAGTCAATGCACACCCGTAGCTTCCCATTTTTTTTTTTAACCAATACCATGGAGGAGACCGAATCGGATATCTCTACGGGTTTAATGAACCCCGCCTGGAGTAGCTTCTCCAATTCGGCCTTGACAATGAGCTGTACGTAAGGGTTCATACGCCGCTCCTTTTGTCTTATGGGAGTAGTGCCTGGGAGATGGGGAATGTGATGTTGTGTCACCTCCGGGGAAATGCCCTTGAGGTCCTTGTACGACCATGCAAAGATGTCCCGAAACTCGACCACCAATGACCTGTATTTCATCATCTCCTCCTCGGTCAACCCAACTCCCATTTTTATCCTACGCTCTTCTTCCCCCTCCGGAGAGACGACCATCAACTTCCAATCATCGTGATGTACGTGCGGTTGTTGAGTAGGTCCCTTATACCACTCATTTGGAACTTGGGGGTTCGTTGCCCCCGAACCGCTTGCTAGAATACCGGTGGATGTCCTCCTAAAGTGGAGAGATGGGTTGAGAGGGCCCTCATCGATTAACACCTCCAACTCCATCCCTTGGGTGCCATCGATATCCAGTCCGAACGCTGCTGCGGGTTCTAGGTCATCTAGGAGAGGAACTAGGCTAAGTTCCAACCCGGTTTCCATTCCAATGAGCTCACTGTGCATCAAATGCACAGATATGCCGTCATCCACGCTCGAGGTGCAGTGCTCCCTCAACCAGTCCACAAATTCCCCGGTGGGAACCCACTCATAAAGGCCCGGTCCCATGCTTTTACATGGCATCCCATTGGCCCTCGAGGGTTGGACTCTATCCACCGCCTTGTGTGGTGCGAACCTCACTCTCTTGGGGGGTTCTTTTGTCAACACCTCTTGTGACTCATCGTCCGAAGAGCCCATACAACCATGGCATAGCCCTAGCCTACTCGGTTGGATATGGACCGTAGTGGGGTTCTCAGGGGACCCGTAGGTGATGTTGGGGTTCGGCCCTCCCCATTCTACCGTGGCATTGGCAATTCGCAACCAAGGCCTACCTAGTAGCAAGGGGTATGCCTCCTTGTTGGAGTGCATTCGAATGACTTGGAAGGTAAGGGAATACTCTACACCCCCCGTGGTGATTTTACAACCACTGATTTGGCCTAACGGGGCCTCCGAGCTTTGATTAGCCATGTTGATGATGTATGGTGATGGTTCCGTGATGTCTAGACCCAACTTCTCCATAGTTTAGAGGGGCATGATGTTCAAACCACTACCACCGTGGACTAGTACGTTGGGTACCACCTTATCCACTATTGAGACCTCAATTTGAACCGCCTTGACTTCGATATTGGGGTGAGCGGATTTTACACGAGCCGCCAACCTAACCTTTGCCTTAGGCCTCCGCTTCACCGGGGTGCCCGACCTAAGGACCTTCCTCATGGGTGGGGATACCTCGAATAGTTGGGCTATGGTGATGTCCGCCTTAAGACGACTCAAATCCGCCCATAAATCGTAAGGCCCTTCTTTCACCTGTTGCTCGATGCATGGAAATGTGTTCATTTCGGGGCTAGGGACCGGTGGACCTTCCCATGGTTCTGGGGAAGTGGACAGTGGTGCTCGTGGCCTAGGTGTTCCATGGGAGGACCTCAAGTTGGCCGGTTTAGAGCCTTCTACCGCCTCCTTGGTGGTATCGTTTAGGTCAGAGAAGTGAGGTGAGTCTTCCTCTGAGGTCTCACCCTCTTCTGGTATGGGTGGAGGGGGGCTCGAGTACCTAGGCTCCCGTCGGTTAGACCGAGTCTGGACTGCCAATGCGGACAACTCACAAGTCTTTGTTTCCTTGGTTGTACTAACTTCGTGAAAAACGACATTGACTTCTGTGAGGGAAGGGCCGTGTGTTGACACGATGTCACTTGACATCGTGGCATAGCGCACATCCTCTGGACCTTGGTTTGGTTGGTCCCCGTGATTATGTTGTCCTCAATGGTTTTGTTGGCCAGCATGGCCTTGTTGGCCACCTTGGTTTTGCCCTTGGTTTATAGGGATGTAACCGTCTTTGGTACTAATCCCCATTGGGGAGGTTTGACTTTGGCGGTTATTGCTCGTCATAGTAGAGGCTATGTGGCCTAAGAGTATTATCGGTGGTGGGGTTACGTGCACCTCTCAAATGGTCTTGAGCCTGTTGAGGGTAGTTTCCCGGTGGGGAAGGCATGGGGATTACCTTATCCGGCCGTCGACACACTTGGGTAGGGTGATTACCCCCACAGTTACCACATACTACTCCACTTTCGACCCAACACTGCCCAGGTATGTGTCTCTTGCCACAAGCGTGATGGATTTCATACCGTGGTCGTGAAGGTCCCCCATAACCTTGGTTGGGTGGTGTATAGCCTTGCGGGCCATAGTTAGTTGCCACCGATGGTTGATTCCTATGGGGAGGCACATACGGGGTTTGAGCGACCTCGTACTGCGGTGCCGCCGCTGGGGTGGTGCAGAAGGGACTAGTGTGCCCCGGTTGGCCACATTGAGTGCACCATAGGCCTGAGGCATGCCTACCAGACTCTATGGGTGGAGGTGTGGTGTTAGGGACTTGGTTTTTACTTAACACGGCCATTTGGTTTTGCATGGCCTTGATTTGTTGAGCTAATTGGTCCTGGAAGCCTTGTTGTGTCACGACCAGGTCGTGACATCTGGACGTATGGGTGACTGGTACGGGGAACAGGGGTCTTCGGAGGAGGTGGTTATACCTTCCTGGCAGTTACGAGAAGGGGGATCAGTTTCCTTAAAGCTCAGTGAGGGGAGTCATGTCCCTCACTCGTCATTCTGTTAATAGAAAGTACTGTTACCGATATCGATGCTTGCTCTGACCCTTACGGGATAGGTTGTGTGTGGTTAATCGCTGTTTTGAATCGTTGTGAAACTCTGGAGATGGTCTGATCACAGGGAGCGTCGACATGAATCCGAACCAGGATCACGAATCCTGACAAAATGACGAGTGACTTATGTGTCCACGCTCCGTGAGAAAGGTCTATGATCTCAACAGTGAGAGCGTCAGGATTTCCGAACAAGTCTATGATCTCAACGGTGAAAGGCTGAGGGCACCAGTATTTCCGAACCGTTCGGGAGAGGGGGTTATGATCTCGGGGAATCTCTGAGGCTGTGCGGAATGAGGATGCCAGCGCTGTGGTCAAGCTCATCTCGATAATGGAGCGGGAACGATCTGCCGCAGAGTCGGGACCCCCAGCTTCGGAGGGAGTGGGGCCTGAACTAGCGGCTTTTATTCAACAGCAGATCCAATTGGTTTTTCAGACCGCAATTCCGCACATCGTGCAGCACCTTTCAGGTCAGGCAACCGTTCCTCCATCGCCCCTGTCCCCCTCGGCTGTCATGCAAGGAGCAGGTCAAGAAGCTGCGGAGGCAGGCAGACATCAGGATGGGAACTGGAATGATATGGAATCGAAGGTAGCGAAACCCGAGAAGTTCTCGGGGAAGAAAGGAGGAGAAGTCTACAAATGGTTTGCCCAGCTGCGTCTCGTTTTCCGGAGCAGTCCACGGACTTACCGAAGTGATGAGGACAAAATCGTTTTTGCGTTATCTTACATGACTGGAGCAGCCCAAAATTGGGCGATGCCGATTCTTCAGGCATTGGACGAAGGACGGCCGCATGGACTATTGAGTAACTATGATATATTTCGAGAAGCAGTTATTGCAGTTTATGGGGATTTGGATAGAAGGAGTAATGCGGAAGATCGTTTAGGAAAGATAAAACAAACCGGTTCAGTGGCCAGCTATGTGTCAACATTCAACGAACATGCAGCTCAAGTCGATTGGAACGAATCCAGTCTGGTAGCGCGGTTTCGTGGGGGGTTGAAAGATGAAGTGCTTGATTCCATAGCCACAGCTGAAACCCAACCGCGGGGCCTTCAAGAATGGATAGCAATGGCCTCCCGGATTGATGAGAGGTTATGGTTACGACGCCAAAATCGACGTCCTTTCAACTTCCCTTTTAACTCAAAGGATCAAGTGGGGCGACCCCAAGTTAATCCGGGAGCATCCGGGCCCACTCCAATGGAGTTGGATGCAACTCATGGATCCACCGCATTAGCAAAAACAGCCAATGAAAGATTGGAGTATCAACGACAAGGCCGATGTTGGGGTTGCGGATTGCAAGGCCATGTTCGTTCAAAGTGTCCCACCAATCCTTCCAAGCCATTATCACTTGCTGCAGTAGGAGTGGACGGATGGGGAAAAGACAACGCCCGGGACTGAAAGCTTTGGTTCGGTACCCGGGCGGACCTCAGACGGCATCGGTGACATTTCCGCATGGGGAGATGATCAGTGATTATGAGGAATCGTTGGAATTACAGGATGAGGTGGTAACACCTTTGAGGTTGCGAGCCACTACTGAACCGGAAGCGCATTTAACATTGGATGCTACGATTAATTCCATTGTTGCTACCACCCTTGTAGATTCGGGGGCTACTGGGGTGTTCATGCATCCACAGTTTGCTAAAATATGTGGGGCTAAGGTCACCACTAAAGATATCCCACGAGAAGTGAGAGTTATCGACGGAAGAAAGATTAACTCAGGGCTCATTACCCATGAGGCCACGGTTGAGTGCCAGGTAGGTGATCATTGCGAAGTCCTAGTAGCTGACATCACAAACACAGGGCGTTATTCCTGCATTCTGGGAATGCCTTGGCTGGTACGTCATGACCCGATGATTAAATGGGCTCAAAAGGAGGTAGTTTTTAATTCGGCATTCTGCCAGGAATCATGCTGCAGCGGAATAAGGTCGCCAGTTTCCGAAGCAGCGGCAAGCTGCAGTGCTGGGAACCAGCGGAACCAGGGTCCACAGAGCGCGGCATCGGTCAAGGAGCATCCGGCAGTGGCGCGGGGAGTCCATCGTCCACGTCCGTCCAATTCTGTGGTTCGAGGAAAGGGGCCCAGCAAAGGAACTTCGTCCCTGGTCGCACCGAGACACGCGGTCGTATCGGCGGCTGCTTTCCGGTTATCCGCTAAGGATGCCGAGGTATATGCTTTGGAGGTATCGGAGTTACCTGAAGCAGGAAGGGAGGGACTGATCCCAGCGGAATATCAGGATCTCAAAGAAGCGTTTAGTGAAGAAGCGTCCAATGAACTCCCAAGCCATGGGTCATCGGACATGAAAATTGAATTTAAGGAGGGGGAAGAACCTCGTAATACTGGATTACGTCCCATGTCTCCAATAGAACTTAAAGAACTTCGGCGGTATCTCGAGGAGAACTTAGGTAAAGGCTGGATTCGACGCTCAAAATCCCCGGTATCCGCTCCTATTGTATTTGCACGGAAAAAGGATGGGTCCATCCGAGTTTGTATTGATTACAGGAATTTGAATCGCGTCACGATAAAAAACCGATATCCATTGCCCCTAATTCCTGAATTGACTGATAGGTTAGTCGGAGCTAAAATTTTTACAAAATTGGATATTAGGCAAGCCTACCACAGGGTAAGGATGGCTCATGGCCATGAATTTAAAACGGCTTTTAAAACCCGTTATGGACTCTTTGAGTATTTAGTCATGCCGTTTGGATTAACAAACGCCCCGGCTCAATTTCAAGCACACATGCAGTATATATTTAATGACTTATTAGATATCTCAGTGGTAATTTATTTAGATGATATCTTAATTTTTTCAAAGGACTTGGAAGAACACAAATTATTGGTACGAGAAGTTCTTACCCGACTACAACGGCATGGTTTATATGTAAAGGCATCAAAATGTGAATTCCATCGAAACTCAGTGGAATTTTTAGGTATGATAGTTTCTGCAAAGGGACTCGAAATGTGTACAGACAAAATTCAAGCTATTCGGGATTGGCCTATGCCAAAGACACTTAAGGAACTTCAAGCCTTTTTGGGATTTGCAGATTTTTACCGGAGATTCATTAATGACTATTCAAGAATAGCGGTGCCGCTTACAATGCTAACACGGAAGAACCAACAATTCCAGTGGACACCACAAGTTCAGGAAGCGTTCCACAAACTCCGGTCTCGATTCCTCCAATCCCCGGTATTGATTCATCCTAATTTTGAACGGCCATTTGTGGTGGAAACCGATGCTTCTGACACCGCAACAGGGGGGATTTTGTCACAAAAAGGGGATGATGGACACCTCCATCCGTGTGCTTATCGGAGTTCAAAAATGTCTTGGGCTGAGCAAAATTACGACATATATGATAAGGAGTTACTAGCTATTGTTTTAGCATTCCAGGACTGGAGGGTATACTTGGAAGGATCCCCACACAAGGTAAGGGTGATTTCGGATCATAAGAATTTGGAGCATTTTTTGACAAAAAAGCAGTTAAACCGTAGGCAAGCTCGTTGGTCGGAATTATTATCTGCGTTTGATTTTACTATCGAACATCGACCGGGCTCACTCAATGGGCGTGCGGATATGTTATCTAGGCGATTACAAACAACGGAGGACCTCAACAACATTTCAAAACCCCTATTCCGGTTAGCAATGTTGGAAGCAGTTGAACCAGTTTGGAACGATAAACAGATCATGGATCACATACAGCTGGTCAGCTCTGGGGATCCGGCCCTGGAACCAGTCATATCCTTCTTCATGAATCGACCTGAGCAAGCTCCAGCCGACATCAGGCAACGCTTTCAGGCTTATCGCTTCACCAACGGGATCCTATATTTTCGGGATAAAATGTTTGTTCCAGACAATGAAGAACTGAGGCGCCAAATATTACGCTCCCGACATGATGCCCCGTTTGCTGGCCATCCAGGGCGCGCAAAAACTATGGAATTGGTGTCCAGGAATTTTTACTGGCCTACTTTACGTCGATACGTCCACCGATATGTAGATGGATGCGACATATGCCAAAGATCAAAGCCAACGCACCACGGCCGATACGGGTTGCTACAACCAATTCCAGCGGCTGAGGCCCCTTGGAAAAAAGTAACAACGGATTTCATAGTGAAGTTGCCAAATAGCAACGGATTTGACGCAATTATGGTTGTTGTCGATAAGAACACTAAGTTGGCTCATTTCATCTCCACAAATGAAGCAATTGACTCTAATGGGGCGGCTACGTTATATCTCCATCATGTGTGGAAACACCATGGAACCCCTGACGAAATCATATCGGATCGAGGGTCAGTCTTTACTTCTAAATTTACGCGCCGACTCTACCAGCTCCTCCGCGTTCGACCCTCTCCAACGACAGCTTTTCACCCGCAGTCTGATGGCCAAACAGAGCGGGTTAATCAAGTCCTGGAGCAGTTTTTGCGAATGTTTTCAACACGACGGCAAGATGATTGGTCTGATCTACTCCCATTAGCTGAATTTGCCTATAATAATGTTCTCCATTCTACCACAGGATTCTCTCCTTTCTATGCGACATATGGCTACCATCCCAGTTTATCATTTACAACGCCGACTTCATCATCCGTCCCCGCGGCAGAGGAAAGGATACGACTCCTGCAACAGGTGCATAATGAACTTAAAATCATGATTCAGATTGCTGGAGAACAAGCCAAGCAACAATATGATCGTGGTGTTCAGTTGCAGCCTACCTTCCAGTTGGGCGACCAGGTTATGCTCCGACACGATTACATATCCACCACGGCACCATCTAAAAAACTTGCTCCAAAATTCTTGGGACCCTTCCCAGTTATTGCTAAAATATCAGATGTCGTCTACCGGTTGAAGCTTCCTAGAGCGCTCAAGATTCACGACGTGTTTCATGTATCCCTGCTGGAAAGATATCGACATGACACGATTTCGGGGAGACGAAGAATACCATCACCACCTGTTATCACTCCTGAGGGTGACGTTGAATGGGAGGTCCACGATATCTTGGATTCCAAATTTACAGGTCGATGGAAGAAGTTGCACTACCTGGTGTCATGGGAAGGTTACGGCCCAGAACAAAATTCCTGGGAGCCAGCTTCACATTTGCGAAATGCTCCAGAGGTGGTTCGGGATTTCCACCAGCGACACCCGCAAGCTCCGGCCCCACCCCAGCTTCACGGCATGTCTTCTCTTGAACTCAGTGTCCCACATGGTAACAATAATAATCGGACCTTAGAAGGGGAGTATTGTCACGACCAGGTCGTGACATCTGGACGTATGGGTGACTGGTACGGGGAACAGGGGTCTTCGGAGGAGGTGGTTATACCTTCCTGGCAGTTACGAGAAGGGGGATCAGTTTCCTTAAAGCTCAGTGAGGGGAGTCATGTCCCTCACTCGTCATTCTGTTAATAGAAAGTACTGTTACCGATATCGATGCTTGCTCTGACCCTTACGGGATAGGTTGTGTGTGGTTAATCGCTGTTCTGAATCGTTGTGAAACTCTGGAGATGGTCTGATCACAGGGAGCGTCGACATGAATCCGAACCAGGATCACGAATCCTGACGTCAGAATGTGCTTGTCCATACTGAGTCCGTCGAGTCCGGTCCAATTTAATGACAAGAGTAATCCATGTGCAAACCTCACATTTGGCGTTCCATCGGAACATTTGCAGATTCAATTTCCTGTGTGTAAGGTCGGTTATTGAAAGCATTGTGAGAGCATTTGATTCGTCTCAGTGTATTTTGTAACTTGAAACATGAATTTTGAGTATGTAAAACTTCCAGTGTAGTATGTCAAACTTCTCTGTGAATGAATGTGAATTTACGCGTGATGGTAAGTTGCGATTAGTGCAATGTTAATCCGTACTTGCATCAGCCGGAGATCTCCGGTTGCATCCCGAACGGAATACGGAGTTTCAATAATCAGCCGGAGATCTCCGGATACTGTCGAGGTAGGATGAATCTTGATTTATTTTCCCACGATTTAGTATATCTCAGAAATATCCGGAGATCTCCGGACGTTACGAAGTAGTGCATATACGCGCGTAGGAAGATGTGAATATCGTGAAACTCGACATTCAGGTCATCATCCGGAGATCTCCGGTTCAGGACAGAAGTGGCTCCGACTGATACGTACCGAATCGTTCCTGGACGGGTGCACACGACACCCGCAAATCAGCCGTAGATTTCCGGATATGTTCGCAATGGAATTAATCGAAATCGAACGCCATTGCTGCTCACAATCCGACATAGAGCTGTAGATTTCGGGCCGTTTCAAGCATGTTTCGATACCCCCTCACGCCCACTACAGATCGTTCCTGACGAACCGGAGATCTCAGGCTGAGCTCATGCAAGATACTTCAAGCGATTTAAGATCAGTCAAGTATCTGTAGATCTGATAATTGTACGAAGACCTCCCCTCGCTTGGGAAGTAATAAAATATTTTAGAAGTTTGATTTCTATCATCCACCCCTAGGAATGAAGCCGATTTTGAGTGACGGACTCTCCATAGGATACCGGTCAATTGCAGTGATTTCTAACTACCTTTGTGCTCTTTCGAACTCATCTTGCAGGGATTCGAGGACAACCACACTTCCGACTGAAAGTCGTCCCGGGAAGCTTGGGGCGTTTGTAGAGTTTTGGCTCCCTGAGTTTGTCTACAGAGGAAGTCACAATGCTGGCTACGTCTACAAATGCCGAGAGAACATTACACAGTGGGGAATGAAGCTCTTGAAAACCTCTGAAGAAGCCTGGAAATACGTCCCCCAACTTCGGATTGGGAAACGGGGACACCCCGACATTGGACTCGAGGTTCTAGACATGCAGGGTCTTGACGACGATGTCTGCCTCCTTGTCGTCCAGGAGAACGTGGACTCATCCACCGAGCCTGTTATATACGGCTTGATTCTGGAGACATCCAAGATTTCGGATGAAATGGCGGAGACATGTCAGAATGAGAACTTCTTATTCAGCCCTCCCACGAGTGATACATGGAGCCCGGCGTACGTTAATGAGCAGTGGAAGTGGATGGCAGAAGCACAAGAGAAGTCCCGAAAGCCCGTTCCAGACCCGACACCCATTCTGTCCCTGACACCAGAATCAACCCCGGGAAGAAAACGCAAGACAACCCTGAAAACTTCGACCCCAGGTTCCTCGTCGCGGGCAGAGAAGGGAAAGAAAGCGAAGGCCGATGAGCCTGGCCTGGCGATCGAAAAGTGTCTAAACTTCACACAGGCTGACCTTGCCAAAATGAAGAGGACTGAAGTTGAAGCAATTGGCAAGGTTCTCAACGACGCGTTCAAGAACATATACATACTCAAGAATAAGCCTTTGACAGTAGAAGACCCTGACACGAAGAAGGATGTCGTGAAGCTCGTTCATTTCAATAATCTACATAGGGCCCCCCCTGGAGGATTAGTGTACAGGGGCATCCAAAAAGAACGGCTCGAAGGAATCATCAACGTAGTTCGTGCGTCCTCGAAGGCCACGGCCCCAGAGATTCACATTCGAGTCTTGCCACTGAAGAATAAACTTGACGGAACTAAGGTGGACTTCTTCGCGACCAAACCGACGAAGGAGGACTCCCTTAGGGACACGACACACTTTTACATTATTGGTGGTCAGCATACTGTGGAGGCGCACAAGATCTTGTCACACGAACTGCCATCAACGTGGACGCTCGAAGAAATATCGCACTTCTCTATCATCCCGGTTTGGACCAAACCAAACCCCAAAGACATGACCCTGCTACAACTCTCGCGAGCTCTGAACCAGGATCTGACGGGTCTGCGGAAGGAGCAGAGTTTTACCGAGCAGCTGCAAACGTGCAGAGTGAAGTGGTTTGAGTTCGGGAAACCCGCCCCCCAACTCTATGGTCGTCCACAATCTGATGAATTCTCGGTAAGCTTACATCCTCCACCTGAATATATTTCAATTTCATCAATGAGCTCATTCTTCAAGCAACAAATCCAATCTACCGGAGATCTCCGGGTGCACACACACTGAGTTGTATATTATTGCAGACGTTCCAACGGCAAGTGGTGCCGACGGTTTTCACTCACCTCGGCAAAACTGACCCAAAAGACGCGAAGGTCCCACTTCTATTCGAGATGAACGACGCCGTGGTCCAGAAGTGGATCCAAATCGATAGGATGTTCGTCGCTGGACTCCTTCCAGACTCGAACGGGAAGACTGGCGACCCAGCTAAGCTGAAGCGGAAGCCTTTGGTGCAGAACGACTTCAAGCCACTCTATAAAATGCGCGCTGAAGACCTTGACTATCTCGCGGAGTTAGTGCTCGCGAAGAAGGTCTGTGTGAAGTCCTCCAAAGCGGCAAACAAAGGTACTATGAAAGGGCAGGCCGAGACACTCGAAAACGCGGCGAACAGGGAGAAGAGAATCCGGGCTATGAAGAATGAACTCATGTTAAATTACAAGTCGCACCCGCTTCCCTCGAAGGCTGCTGACTTCGTCCCTTACACGAAGGATCAGTGGGACACCTTTGCGGCAGAGTGGGATATTGGACGGGTTCAGCTCGAGTCCTGGGTGGACGCCGCTAATCACTCTGCCAAGGGTAAAGCTTGGCTTGAGGGTCGACTGAAGGCGATCAACAAGGAGACCGACCCCACCCCGGACGTCCTTGTGTCCATCTGGAGTCAACACATCGTTGAGGATGCTGCCGAGGCCACACCCACGGATGACAAGTCCCTGTTCGATTCCAAATACACTTGCAGGGTTATGCCAGAGAGAGGGGGCGAGATCGCCGAAGTACTTATCATGCCGGACATTCAGGAGTGGCGTAACGTCAATGACCCTCACTTGTACTTCTTTTTCCTCTATCGCATGAAAGACGACATATGCCGTGCACAGGTCCTGGATGTGTTGGACTTCAGAACCATTTTCGACCATCTGGAAGTAGACACGAAGGACGGGAGGACGAGGGTCAGATTACCGTCCGTCCTTATCACCGATGTCGCGGGATTCGTTGAATTGAAGAGGTACATCAGTCTTCGGCAGAGAGAGTCCAGGGGCAAGGTGAAATTGTGGGCGACGCATGTTGTCTACTACTTCCCCCACCCTGGTGATTGGTTTCCGACCCCAGTAATCGGGGTCGAGGAGGCAGTGTATTGTGTATTCCTATATGAATACGACTCCAGCGAGACGCCAGCTCAGTCATTCAAGAGGCTCTACAAAGTCCACGCAGACAAAATGCAGGCCTTCTATTCAGCTGCTCAACATCCAGAAACCATCCAGCGTTGGAAGCAAACCGGTGTCCCACAGCTCAGGATCTCGGTCCTTGATTTGCTGTTCACGAGGTTCATTAGAGAGGATATGGTGGTCGTCAATGTCCATGGTGGACCACATTTCACATACCTCGGATTGGTATGCTGATCATCCTTCCCAAGCACTTCAACGTCATAGATTTCTGGTCCGTCTTCTGGTATATGTTTTGGATGTTGCCTTACACAGGCTTTATCTTGCAGACTCACGACGCCCGGGTCCTCGAGATTGTGAGCGGCGAAGATGCCAAACTCAAGGCAGAATCTTGCGCAGAAGAAATATTCAAGTACCACTTGAATCTCTTAGCCGACGTACCCGACGTACCCGACGCCGCTGCAGAGGAGTCAGAGGAGACTGCCATCACTGGATCAACCCCAGGCGCTGGTGTTCTATCACGGGCAATGTCGAGGATGAACTACATCGGCGAGGTATAACAGCTAATAAAACTTCATGACCCGGAGATCTCTGGCTGTTCATACGTTTAGGATGCCCTGCATATATTAGGGCTCATATTTCTCATCGCCTTGCTCAGATATAGTTCACCCGATACACATGGACCACTTTGAACCGGAGATCTCCGGGTGTATTATACCGTTCTCATTTCAATTGCATCCTAATGTTCTTCGCACTGACTTCGTCAATGTGACGCAGACGCCTGATGCCACGATGATTGAAGTTGATGTGCGGTATCAACCGAGTTCATCAGCTGCACCCAACATTGGACTCCAGTCCTTGGCCATTGCCGCGCGGATCGTCGGAACGGGCACCCCATCCCCCCCCATACTGGTAGACGTTGATGAAGCACCGTTTCGTATGAGGCAAGCCTCGCCTAGTTCGGGAAGCAACTCTACTCCGGCCGCTAGACTCGGTACTCCTGAAAAGGAAACCAGTTGGCATTCCGGCATGCCACGTTCTTCTTCGCCTGGTCGGGACGATGACACGGCAATGTCCGATGGCCTGGACTTTGACGATTTCCAAAGAGCACCCGGAGATCTCCCGTTGGCCGACCTTTCGAGGACGCGTCCATTAGTGGAGGTTGTGTGCAAGAGTGCCGAAGACTTGACGTTGCGTGACACCGATCAATCGATGGATGAGGCGTCGGCGCAACAGACATTGCGTGAATTACATGCTATGAGCCCTCTACGTAGCCCTCCGCGGAGCCACGGGCAGCTGGCTGAAAAAGAGAAGAAAAAAGCAATCGCGAAGAATCCTACGGCGAAAGCTCCTCCACCTCCACCTACAATTCGGACAAGGGCCCAAAAAGATAAGGTGAATAGTTACTTGTCCATCAAACCTTCTTCATTGTTCTAAGGGCAGTTCACTCGATGCAGACCTTATTCTTACCACTTCGTTACTGGTATTCAGGGGTCCGCAGGATCAACACAGTCGAAGGATGTCGGTGACAGGAACCCCGCACAAACTGCTCAAGTTTCTGGTGTAGCTCAGACTTCTAGGGATACTCCACCTACTGTCCCAGGTGCCTAATATGTACATTCATACTTATGTGCCATCATCTATATTGTGCTCATTTTTCCACCCAGCAGTTCTGGATTGTGAGTGCAGAATACTTCTATATGTATAATTGAAATTTCACTTTGCTGAACAACTTCCCTATCTCAGTCTACGTACTCGTATTTTGGGTTCAGGTTCGACGAAGTGTACTACGATCGTCCGAGAGCCTCCAACCGAGGATCAGGTAACATCCAATCGGGTTTATCATGTCGTGTTTGACTTAAATGGAGTTCTTGTGCACAGGGGGGAATTCAAACAGGGACAACCGAGAGACATCAAAGTAAGGCCTGGTTCCACTGAACTCCTGAACTTCGTGGGAGAGAAGGCTACAGTCTCATTCTGGAGCAGTGTGTTGGAAAAGAATATTGTGGATATTATCAAGGAGTTGCGCAAGAAAGGTGCTGTCATTCCGGAAGGCGTCACAATCCTGACGCAGGCCCATTGCACAAAAACATCATATACGCTCCCATCCTATCCATCGAAGCCAATTTTCCTTAAGAACCTGACAATTTATAACGCTAAGGCGTGCCCCAGGTCTCCCAAGGATGTCTTGCTTGTGGACGATACTCCACTAAAGAACGTCCTTAACGATACATTCAGCGCACTTCATCCGCCATCATGGACTGGGAATTCGAAAGATACCTGGGTGTCCGCCATTTTTCTCCCATGGCTCTCCGGACTGCTAGCGCCGAATGAGGATGTTCCCGACTTTGTTAGACGTCATCCTTTGATGTTTGCCAGTGATCCAGTAGACAAAAATTCCAAAGAGGCCCGGTTCGTGGTGAAGGGCATAATTTCGGCTCCTTAGAATATTGAATTATACTGGATATTATAAACTCTATGCTTTGTAAATGTTAAGTCAAGGATGTCTGTGGGATTTCGACCATTCAATTTTGAAGATAAATGTTGTTGTCAGTAACGTTATTTGTTGAGGTCCTTCTTTTTATTTGTTATTGTTAGTGTCTCGCCCCCAAGCTTCACCTTCCAATATCTGTGATCACTTCTGAGTATTCTCCTCACCATTTCGTCTGCCGAACGTTGGTCTGGGAGGGTCACCCGGAGATCTCCGGTCGAATTCATGTCACTTGAACTCCTCCTACCATATTTTCTCCTCATTCCAGTGCTCTATTTCTAATTCGATGGTCTTGCCTTCTTATTTGCAGGTCATAATCATATCACTCCGCGGTCCTCTCTGCTCGGACGAGGTCCTTGACTCGGCCAAATCCCGCTCCACGCAGCTGCCTTCCTTTGATGACACGGCAGATGTTATTCGAATACTACTACGGTATTTCAATGTCGGGATCTGGTCTCCTATGCGTCCAGATAGGCTCATGGAGGCGGCCCAATTGTTGTTGCCCCCAGACATCTTATCAGATATTCTTTTTTGCTATGCCAGCAAACAGACTCGAAAGCCCACCTATGTTAGGTTTCTCCACATCTTCAAGAAGGCTTCATTTAATCCTCGAACAAGGCATTATTTGTGGCCCAAATGTGTTGTTGTTGCAGATCTAGATCCATTCAAGAATCCTAGAAAGGCTATAGTTCATTATCTAACTTATGGGAGACACCATACTGGACGGGTAGAGGGCATCTATAAAGCACTTAAATTAGAATAGTTGAATCGATTTTCCATAGATTACACGCGCCTCTTAGCAACGGCCACCCCTCATTTATTGTATGACACTTTTTTATAATGAAACAGTTTAGTATTGGACTCTTACTCTCATTTCATCCGGAGATATCCGGTTGCATGTTCTATCAATTGCGAGTATTTTTTGTCCGTAGCTCTGTCCCAGTTTTCCCTACCACATTTTTCCTAACCACACATTTGTGATGTACAGTATGTCCATCAATTTCTGTTCTCAGGACTCGGTTCTTCTTTTGAATTCCACCTTGATATTTACCCGGAGATATCCGGCTGCATGCTGCAGACTCACGTATTGTCTAGCCATTTCAAATTTGGTCGCTCTAGCCATTTCTTCCTTCATAAGTGTCATTGGTGATACATTTAATGCTTGAATAGTACTCTAAACTCCTCGAGTTTTATGCTTCACTATCTTTTATGAGGCACATCTCCGGATCTATCTTTTAGTCCTTAGTCCAGAATTCACCTCATAGTCCAGAAATAGTTAAATATGGCATGCCAGTAGTGTTGGTGGTATTCACCGGATTGAATGAAGTGGAAGGAAGAGATGGAGGGACGGGAAGGAAGGGGGCTGGTAGAGCCTCTAGTTGTACCTCCAAGAATCCCTCTGTTGTGTCCTCGGTGAGTTCCCTAGACCTCCTCCTTCTTTCACTCGCCGGTTCCCACGGAGGTGTGAGGGAAGGTCTTTGGGACCTTGTGGCACGGGACATCTACTCTAGGGTCCAAAAAATAGGGTCCAGTGGGTCGTGGATGGTAGTCATGTCCTCCAAAAGGCTTCCCGTCGAAGTTGTCGAGGTCGTGGGTGGATCTACACGAAGCACGGCCTAATTCGATCAGTGAGTGGGTGTTTCCAACACTCCTACTCCCAATTCTATCACAAGGATGGACTGACTTAAGACCAAGACCCAATTTTAGTGGTGGAATTTTAGCTCGATGAGGCCACCGAAGAATCCTATTAAGGACTACCTTTCAAAGGCAACGACAAAAGGTTAACCAAATTGAGGATTGTCTCCACGAGTATCACCCCGTTGGAAAGTTGTTCTCCAATTGGCACCACACGGTACAAATCCTTACTGTGGGGCTCACCTAGACCTCAATTTGATAAAAGGTGGGATTCCTCGGTATCTTTGGTATCCCCCCTTCCACCTTTTACTACCTTGAACTAGGCATTATCCACTAGGAGGAAAACGACACAATTACGGGACGGCATGCAACAAGGTGTGTACACATGTTATCACCGTGATTTGTGCTGTAGTCATTTTGCTGGTCCTCTTCTTCGTGTGCTGGTCCTCTTCTTCGTGATAGCCTCCTCTTCGTGTGCTGGTCCTCTTCTTCGTGATAGCCTCCTCTTCGTGTGCTGGTCCTCTTCTTCGTGATCGCGTCCTCTTCTTCGCTGGTCCTCTTCTTCGTGATAGCCTCCTCTTCGTGTGCTGGTCCTCTTCTTCGTGATAGCCTCCTCTTTGTGTGCTGGTCCTCTTCTTCATGATAGCCTCCTCTTCGTGTGCTGGTCCTCTTCTTCGTGATCTCGTCCTCTTCGTGTGCTGGTCTTCTTCTTCGTGATCACGTCCTCTTCTTCGCTGGTCCTCTTCTTCGTGATAGCCTCCTCTTCGTGTGCTGGTCCTCTTCTTCGTGATAGCCTCCTCTTCGTGTGCTGGTCCCCTTCTTCGTGATAGCCTCCTCTTCGTGTGCTGGTCCTCTTCTTCTTGATCGCGTCTTCTTCTTCGCTGGTCCTCTTCTTTGTGTGCTGGTCCTCTTCTTCGTGATAGCCTCCTCTTCGTTCGCTGGTCCTCTTCTTCGTGATCTCGTCCTCTTCATCGCTGGTCCTCTTCTTCGTGATCTCGTCCTCTTCTTCGTTGGTCCTCTTCTTCGTGATAGCCTCGTCTTCGTGTGCTGGTCCTCTTCTTCGTGATAGCCTCCTCTTCGTTTCCGGTTCAGCTCCTGTCCTCACCTAATTCGCACTTCTAGTGGCCGGGGCTTCCGGCTCTCATTCTTCAGGTCCTCTTCTTGCACACTCTCCCCACACCCCCTGTTCTCTCTTTTCCTACGCCCTCTCTAACCGAATGCCATCGCTCCAGGGAGTAACCCCCCAGCCTTCGTTCTCCTTGAGTTCCCAAAAAAAGTTCCCCGCCGCCTTTTGCCTTCTTTCATTAATGGCTTACTCCTTACAAAACCTATTAAAATTTAAACCTATATCTACTAATTCCGTGCCACCCTTGCATTTAACAAGAGTGGGTGTCCCACTAACCAAGGAATATCTAAATCTAAACATTGACTCCATGCCACATGGGTGTGCATGATCTCAATAAGTGAGCTATTAGCTAATTTCCAAAGGTGCTAAATCTAATTTAATCTACGTAAATTGAATTCCCCTTGCTTGGGGTTAGGATTAAGTTACCAAGTGATGGTGAGGGCGTTTCCCACTTCTTTTGGACCCCTTTCTTTTTTTTTCTACTTCTCCTCATCATCATTCTTCTTCTTCTCCAAAATTTTTTTTTGGTTAACTTAATAAAACCCGTGGTCGCCATAAAGTGGCTCCTATTTAAGAAATAGGTGAATGGAAAGGCCATTTAGCCATATTGATCAAAAATCATGGGTTAATCTTATTGGATTACCCACTTCAACTACTAGTTGAACCTAACACAATTGATGTGCGGTCCATTCATCGTCGGGAGCCGTTTTGGCGGCTTACAAAGGCTTTGTATTCGTCCTGTTCTTCCGGTTTAAGCAGCTCATGATGGTGGTAGAGGTGGGTCAGGTATGCAAAAAGCGGCGACCCGGCCTTCTGGTTCCGGTGGAGATTCTTGATCAGTCGCTCCACCAAACTCAGGAATGTCTCCACGAGTATCACCCCGTTGGAAAGTTGTTCCCCAATTGGCACCACACGGTACAGATCCTTACTGTGGGGCTGACCTAGGCCTCAATTCGATAAAAGGTGGGATTCCTCGGTATCTTTGGTATCCCCCCTTCCACCTTTTACCACCTTGAACTAGGCATTATCCACTAGGAGGAAAACGACACAATTACGGGACGGCATGCAACAAGGTGTGTATACAATGTTATCACCGTGAAGAAGACATACCTTGATGCATCTCCAGCCACCCAGTCACCATTAGTTGAAGTCGACCGTGGACCTAATCGCACTCTAACGATTCTAAGGCCAACCCATAGGTCGCATACAATGTTTTAGAGGGGGATAACTCACCTTTAAGCAACTCCAGCCAACCCACTCGTTAGCAAAAGGTTCGTTCCATGTAATTTCGTGGTTGGCCCACCCTAGCGGTTCTAAGGCAAGTGTTCCACACGGCTCAAGTGGGAAATTGGGGGTTCCTAGCCCTAATGCGGTCCCACATCCAAGTTGGTCCTATTTACTACCCGCGGTCCTAATGGAGGGTATAGTGCACGTACCGTACGCAACGCTCCTTCCAATCAGCGCCCCTACGTCTTGGATGCGTCCACGACTCCAACTCCCCTCCACGGTGGCTCAATTGGTCACACACACCATTACTTGCAACACATGATTCAAACACCTCATTCCATTCCAAGTTGTACTTACCTTGGTGGTTAGTCAAGCGCGGGGGGAAGGAAGGGGCGCCTTTGTCCCATATGCGGGCTCATGCACCCTTCCCCTTCGACCTAGAGGCTCACTGGAAGTCCTTGTGGATTTCCGTGGGAGGGCCTCAACCTTTCACCCCTAAGCCCCTTGCTCAACTGAAGCCACAAGCCTAGAAGGGGATCCCTCCAACACAAGGTGTTTTGTGGTTGGAGGGTCGGGGATTCCACACTCCCTTCTAGACCCCCACCCTTAAACACAACTTGGCATTCATGCATTCACACTAATTCCAAACATTCACAAATTACTCGTACTTTCACAATTACTTCACCACACATGAGCCAGTCAGGCACTTACTTCAAGCTATCCCATGCTGCTCCATACATCACGAGGATCTTTGCGTTTGTACCTACAACCAACGGTGGAATGATTAACCCTTCCAAGCAATGGACACCCCTCCTCCCGGCAGACGCACCAAAATGTGAGCCAAATAAACCGCCCCTAAAGGGTGGCTTATCTTGAACACAAGATCCTAATACGGGGCCTAGTTGCTTGTGTAACCAACCCTCAGCCCATTCATACACAACTTATACAAGCATGGCGACACATCTCATGTTCACTTGGGTTCCTTGTGGTTAATTAGTGAGGTGGTGACTTAATCCAGCCTTCTAATTGAACCCACCTTTGGACAAGTGTAACTTTCACTCTAGGGCCCCGAATGCAACGTTTCCAACTCTTACGGGTTCAATTCAGCATTCCGCACTTGATTAGACCCTTACTAATCAGTTTCAGGCTTAGGTGTGACCCTGGGACCAGTTGGCAGCAGACATGCTTCCCTACTTCCTACAATTTATAATCCTAATTATCTCCTCGACTCTAACTCCGATTCTTATGTTTATTTTTTCTATTCCTATTAGTTTTTTATGCTTAACATGATGGCAGCCTTCAATTAATCATTTGACTCGACCCTGGACCTCACAGCCAGCGACCAGCAGCGCACCTTCAACATACATATTTACTCAAAAGTTGTAGCCAAACATTCACATGCACGCCCATATACTTCACATGATTAACCTCCTTAACACTAAGCTACTCATGAGCATCCAGCTGCGTTCTCATATTTTTTTAGAGTGATCACCTAGTTAAGTTGAGTTGATTGTAACCCTAATTCTAGTGAAATTTTGACAGCGCTTCAGCGTACCTATGTGACTAGAAAAAAATTAGGGTTCCCTTAAGCACAAGGAATTGACTACAAGCCGGGGAAAAGGAAAGGCTCCCAGATTCAATTCAATTCACCCACCTTCCTTCAGTTGTATGATCGTCCTCTTCGTGTGGTGGTCCTCCTCATCGTGCTGGTCCTTCTTCGTGATGTCTTCTTCTTCGTGCTAGTCCTCTTCGTCATGTCTTCTTCTTCGTGTTGGTCTTCTTCGTGATTGCTTCTTCTTCGTGCTGGTCCTCTTCATGATGTCTTCTTCTTCGTGCTGGTCCTCTTCGTGATGTCTTCTTCTTCGTATTGGTCCACTTCGTGATGTCTTCTTCTTCGTGCTCGTCCTCCTCGTGATCCCTTCTTCTTCGTCCTCGTCGTCTTCGTGATCCCTTCTTCTTCGTGCTGGTCCTCTTCGTGATCTCTTCTTCTTCGTGCTGGTCCTCTTCGTGATCTCATTTTTTTCGTGCTGGTCCTCTTCATGATGTCTTCTTCTTCGTGCTGGTCCTCTTCGTGATGTCTTCTTCTTCGTATTGGTCCACTTCGTGATGTCTTCTTCTTCGTGCTCGTCCTCCTCGTGATCCCTTCTTCTTCGTCCTCGTCGTCTTCGTGATCCCTTCTTCTTCGTGCTGGTCCTCTTCGTGATCTCTTCTTCTTCGTGCTGGTCCTCTTCGTGATCTCATTTTTTTCGTGCTGGTCCTCTTCATGATGTCTTCTTCTTGGTGCTGGTCTTCTTCGTGATGTCTTCTTCTTCGTATTGGTCCACTTCGTGATGTCTTCTTCTTCGTGCTCATCCTCCTCGTGATCCCTTCTTCTTCGTCCTCGTCCTCTTCGTGATCCCTTCTTCTTCGTACTGGTCCTCTTCGTGATCTCTTCTTCTTCGTGCTGGTCCTCTTCGTGATCTCATTTTTTTCGTGCTGGTCCTCTTCATGATGTCTTCTTCTTGGTGCTGGTCCTCTTCGTGATGTCTTCTTCTTCGTATTGGTCCACTTCGTGATGTCTTCTTCTTCGTGCTCATCCTCCTCGTGATCCCTTCTTCTTCGTCCTCGTCCTCTTCGTGATCCTTTCTTCTTCGTACTGGTCCTCTTCGTGATCTCTTCTTCTTCGTCTTGGTCCTCTTCGTGATGTCTTCTTCTTGGTGCTGGTTCTCTTCGTGATGTCTTCTTCTTCGTATTGGTCCTCTTCATGATGTCTTCTTCTTCGTGCTGGTCCTCTTCAAGATCTTTTCTTCTTCGTGCCAGTCCTCTTCGTGATGTCTTCTCTTTTGTGCGGGTCCTCTTCGTGATCTCTTCTTCTACGTGCTAGTCCTTCTTGGTGATGTCTTCTTCTTCGTGCTGGTCTTCTTCGTGATTGCTTCTTCTTCGTGCTCGTCCTCTTTGTGATGTCTTCTTCTTCGTGCTGGTCCTCTTCGTGATGTCTTCTTCTTCGTGCTCGTCCTCTTTGTGATGTCTTCTTCTTCGTGCTGGTTCTCCTCGTGATCTCTTCTTCTTCATCCTGGTCCTCTTCGTGATCCCTTCTTCTTCGTGCTTGTCCTCTTCGTGATCTCTTCTTCTTTGAGCAGGTCCTCTTCGTGATCTCTTCTTCTTCGTGCTCGTCCTCTTCGTGATGTCTTCTTCTTCGTGCAGGTCCTCTTCGTGATGTCTTCTACTTCGTGCTCCTCCTCTTCGTGATGTCTTCTTCTTTGTGCTGGTCCTCTTCGTGATCTCTCCTTTTTTGTGCTGGTCCTCTTCGTGATGTCTTCTTCTTGGTGCTGGTCCTCTTCGTGATGTCTTCTTCTTCATGCTCGTCCTCTTCATGATCACTTCTTCTTCGTGGAGGTCCTCTTCGTGATGTCTTTTTCTTCGTGCTGGTCCTCTTCGTGATGTCTTCTTCTTCGTGTTGGTCCTCTTCATGATCTCTTCTCCTTCGTGTTGGTCCTCTCCGTGATGTCTTCTTCTTCATGTTGGTCCTCCTCGTGATCTCTTCTTCTTCGTGCTAATCCTCTACGTGATGTCTTCTTCTTCCTGTTGGTCCTCTTCATAATCCCTTCTTCTTCGTGCTGGTCTTCTTCGTGATCCCTTCTTCTTCGTGCTGGTCCTCTTCGTGATGTCTTCTTCTTTGCGCTGGTCCTCCTCGTGATCTCTTCTTCTTCGTGTTGATCCTCTACGTGATGTCTTCTTCTTCGTGCTCGTCTTCTTCATGATCCCTTCTTCTTCGTGCTGGTCTTCTTCGTGATCCCTTCTTCTTCCTGCTGGTCCTCTTCGTGATGACTTCTTCATTGCGCTGGTCCTCCTCGTGATCTCTTCTTCTTCGTGCTGGTCCACTTCGTGATGTCTTCTTCTTCGTGTTGGTCCTCCTCGTGATCCCTTCTTCTTCGTGCTAGTCCTCTTCGTGATGTCTTCTTCTTTGTGCTTGTCCTCTTCATGATCCCTTCTTCTTCGTGTTGGTCTTCTTCGTGATCCCTTCTTCTTCGTGTTGGTTCTCTTTGTGATCTCTTCTTCTTCGTGCTCATCTTCTTTGTGATGTCTTCTTCTTCATGTTGGTCCTCCTCGTGATCTCTTCTTCTTCGTGCTGGTCCTCCTTGTGATCTCTTCTTCTGCGTGCTAATCCTCTTCGTGATGTCTTCTTCTTCGTGTTGGTCCTCTCGTGATGTCTTCTTCTTCGTGCTGGTCCTCCTCGTGATCCCTTCCTCTTCGTGCTAGTCCTCCTCGTGATCTCTTCTTCTTCGTGCTGGTCCTCCTCGTGATCCCTTCCTCTTCGTGCTAGTCCTCTTCGTGATGTCTTCTTCTTCGTGCTCGTCTTCTTCATGATCCCTTCTTCTTCGTGTTGGTCTTCTTCTTGATCCCTTCTTCGTCGTGTTGGTTCTCTTCATGATCGCTTCTTCTTCGTGTTGGTCCTCTTCGTGATGTCTACTTCTTCGTGTTAGTCTTCCTCAAGATCTCTTCTTCTTCGTGTTGGTGGTCCTCGTGATCTCTTCTACTTCGTGCTGGTCCTCTTCGTGATGTCTTCTTCTTTGTGCTCGTCTTTTTCATGATCCCTTCTTCTTTGCGCAGGTCCTCTTTGTGATGTCTTCTGCTTCGTGTTGGTTCTCTTCGTGATCTCTTCTTCTTCGTGTTGGTCCTCTTTGTGATGTCTTCTTCTTCATGTTGGTCCTCCTCGTGATCTCTAATTCTTCATGCTGGTCCTCCTCGTGATCTCTTCTTCTTCGTGCTGATCTTGTTCGTGATGTCTTCTTCTTCGTGTTGGTCCTCTCGTGATGTCTTCTTCTTCGTGTTGGTCCTCCTCGTGATCCCTTCCTCTTCGTGCTAGTCCTCTTTGTGATGTCTTCTTCTTCGTGATCGTCTTCTTTATGATCCCTTCTTCTTCGTGCTGGTCTTCTTCTTGATCCCTTCTTCATCGTGTTGCTTCTCTTCATGATCTCTCCTTCTTCGTGTTGGTCCTCCTCGTAATCTCTTCTTCTGCGTGTTGGTCCTCTTCGTGATGTCTTCTTCTTTGTCCTCGTCTTCTTCATGATTCCATCTTCGTCGTGCTGGTCTTCTTCGTGATCCCTTCTTCTTCGTGTTGGTTCTTTTCGTGATCTCTTCTTGTTCGTGTTGGTCCTCTTTGTGATGTCTTCTTCTGCATGTTGGTCCTCCTCGTGATCTCTTCTTCTTCGTGCTGGTCCTCCTCGTGATCTCTCCTTCTTCGTGTTGGTCCTGCTCGTGATCTCTTCTTCTTCGTGTTGGTCCTCCTCGTGATCTCTTCTTGTTCGTCCTGGTCCTCTTCGTGATGTCTTCTTCTTTGTGCTTGTCTTCTTCATGATTCCTTCTTCGTCGTGCTGGTCTTCTTCGTGATCCCTTCTTCTTCGTGTTGGTTCTCTTCGTGATCTCTTCTTGTTCGTGTTGGTCCTCTTTGTGATGTCTTCTTCTGCATGTTGGTCCTCCTCGTGATCTCTTCTTCTTCGTGCTGGTCCTCCTCGTGATCTCTCCTTCTTTGTGTTGGTCCACTTCGTGATGTCTACTTCTTCGTGCTGGTCCTCCTTGTGATCCCTTCTTCTTCGTGCTAGTCCTCTTCGTGATGTCTCCTTCTTCATGCTCGTCTTCTTCATAATCCCTTCTTCTACGTGCTGGTCTTCTTCGTGATCCTTTCTTCTTCGTGCTGGTTGTCTTCGTGATGTCTTCTTCTTTGTGCTGGTCCTCCTCATGATCTCTTCTTCTTCATGCTGGTCCTCTTCATGATGTCTTCTTCTTCGTGATGGTCCTCCTCGTGATCCCTTCTTCTTTGTGCTAGTCCTCTTCGTGATGTCTTCTTCTTTGTGCTTGTCCTCTTCATGATCCCTTCTTCTTCGTGTTGGTCTTCTTCGTGATCCCTTCTTCTTCGTGTTGGTTCTCTTTGTGATCTCTTCTTCTTCGTGCTCATCTTCTTTGTGATGTCTTCTTCTTGATGTTGGTCCTCCTCGTGATCTCTTCTTCTTCGTGCTGGTCCTCGTCGTGATCTCTTCTTCTTCGTGCTGATCCTCTTCGTGATGTCTTCTTCTTCGTGTTGGTCCTCTTCCTGATGTCTTCTTCTTCGTGCAGGTGCTCCTCGTGATCCCTTCCTCTTCGTGCTAGTCTTCTTCGTGATGTCATCTTCTTCGTGCTCGTCTTCTTCATGATCCCTTCTTCTTTGTGCTGGTTGTCTTCGTGATGTCTTCTTCTTTGTGCTGGTCCTCCTCGTGATCTCTTCTTCTTCGTGCTGGTCCTCTTCGTGATGTCTTCTTCTTCGTGTTGGTCCTCCTCGAGATCCCTTTTTCTTCGTGCTAGTCCTCTTCGTGATGTCTTCTTCGTCGTGGTCGTCTTCTTCATGATCCCTTCTTCGTCGTGCTGGTCTTCTTCGTGATCCCTTCTTCTTCGTGTTGGTTCTCTTCGTGATCTCTTCTTCATCGTGCTGGTACTCTTTGTGATGTCTTCTTCTTCATGTTGGTCCTCCTCGTGATCTCTTTCTCTTCGAGCTGGTCCTCCTCGTGATCTCTTCTTCTTCGTGCTTATCCTCTTTGTGATGTCTTCTTCTTCGTGTTGGTCTTCTTCGTGATGTCTTCTTCTTCGTGCTGGTCCTCCTCGTGATCCCTTCCTCTTCGTGCTAGTCCTCTTCGTGATGTCTTCTTCTTCGTGCTCGTCTTCTTCATGATCCCTTCTTCTTCGTGCTGGTCTTCTTCGTGATCCCTTCTTCTTCGTGCTGGTTGTCTTCGTGATGTCTTCTTCTTTGTGCTTGTCCTCCTCGTGATCTCTTCTTCTTCGTGCTGATCCTCTTCGTGATGTCTTCTTCTTCGTGCTGGTCCTCTTCGTGATGTCTACTTCTTCGTGCTGGTCCTCCTCGTGATCCCTTCCTCTTCGTGCTAGTCCTCTTCGTGATGTCGTCTTCTTCGTGCTCGTCTTCTTTATGATCCCTTCTTCTTCGTGCTGGTCTTCTTCGTGATCCATTCTTCTTCGTGCTCGTTGTGTTCGTGATGTCTTCTTCTTTGTGCTGGTCCTCCTCGTGATCTCTTGTTCTTCGTGCTCGTCCTCTTCGTGATGTCTTCTTCTTCATGTTGGTCCTCCTCGTGATCCCTTTTTCTTTGTGCTAGTCCTCTTCGTGATGTCTTCTTCTTTGTGGTCGTCTTCTTCATGATCCCTTGTTCGTCGTGCTGGTTTTCTTCGTGATCCCTTCTTCTTCATGTTGGTTGTCTTCGTGATCTCTTCTTCTTCATGCTGGTACTCTTTGTGATGTCATCTTCTTCATGTTGGTCCTCCTCGAGATCTCTTCTTCTTCGAGCTGGTCCTTCTCGTGATCTCTTCTTCTTCGTGCTGAAACTCTTTGTGATGACTTCTTCTTCGTGCTCATCTTCTTCATGATCCCTTCTTCTTCGTGCTGGTCTTCTTCATGATCCCTTCTTCTTCGTGCTGGTTGTCTTCGTGATGTCTTCTTCTTTGTGCTGGTCCTCCTCCTGATCTCTTCTCCTTCGTGCTGATCCTCTTCGTGATGTCTTCTTCTTCGTGTTGGTCCTCTTCGTGATGTCTACTTCTTCGTGCTGGTCCTCCTCGTGATCCCTTCCTCTTTGTGCTAGTCCTCTTCGTAATGTCTTCTTCTTCGTGCTCGTCTTCTTCATGATCCCTTCTTCTTCGTGTTGGTCTTCTTCGTGATCTCTTCTTCTTCGTGCTGGTTGTCTTCCTGATGTCTTCTTCTTTGTGCTCGTCCTCCTCGTGATCTCTTCTTCTTTGTGCTGGTCCTCTTCGTGATGTCTTCTTCTTCGTGTTGGTCCTCCTCGTGATCCCTTCTTCTTCGTGCTAGTCCTCTTCGTGATGTCTTCTTCTTTGTGGTCGTCTTCTTCATGATCCCTTCTTCGTCGTGCCGGTCGTCTTCGTGATCCCTTCTTCGTGTTGGTTCTCTTCGTGATCTCTTCTTGTTCGTGTTGGTCCTCTTTGTGATGTCTTCTTCTTCATGCTGGTCCTCCTCGTGATCTCTTCTTCTTCAAGCTGATCCTCCTCGTGATCTCTTCTTCTTCGTGCTGATCCTCTTCGTGATGTCTTCTTCTTCGTGTTGGTCTTCTTCGTGATGTCTTCTTCTTCGTGCTGGTCCTCCTCGTGATCCCTTCCTCTTCGTGCTAGTCCACTTCGTGATGTCTTCTTCTTCGTGCTCGTCTTCTTCATGATCCCTTCTTATTCGTGCTGGTCTTCTTCATGATCTCTTCTTCTTCCTGTTGGTTCTCTTCATGATCTCTTCTTCTTCGTGCTCGTCCTCTTCGTGATGTCTTCTTCTTCGTGTTGGTCCTGCTCGTGATCTCTTCTTCTTCGTGTTGGTCCTCCTCGTGATCTCTTCTTGTTCGTCCTGGTCCTCTTCGTGATGTCTTCTTCTTTGTGCTTGTCTTCTTCATGATTCCTTCTTCGTCGTGCTGGTCTTCTTCGTGATCCCTTCTTCTTCGTGTTGGTTCTCTTCGTGATCTCTTCTTGTTCGTGTTGGTCCTCTTTGTGATGTCTTCTTCTGCATGTTGGTCCTCCTCGTGATCTCTTCTTCTTCGTGCTGGTCCTCCTCGTGATCTCTCCTTCTTTGTGTTGGTCCACTTCGTGATGTCTACTTCTTCGTGCTGGTCCTCCTTGTGATCCCTTCTTCTTCGTGCTAGTCCTCTTCGTGATGTCTCCTTCTTCATGCTCGTCTTCTTCATAATCCCTTCTTCTACGTGCTGGTCTTCTTCGTGATCCTTTCTTCTTCGTGCTGGTTGTCTTCGTGATGTCTTCTTCTTTGTGCTGGTCCTCCTCATGATCTCTTCTTCTTCATGCTGGTCCTCTTCATGATGTCTTCTTCTTCGTGATGGTCCTCCTCGTGATCCCTTCTTCTTTGTGCTAGTCCTCTTCGTGATGTCTTCTTCTTTGTGCTTGTCCTCTTCATGATCCCTTCTTCTTCGTGTTGGTCTTCTTCGTGATCCCTTCTTCTTCGTGTTGGTTCTCTTTGTGATCTCTTCTTCTTCGTGCTCATCTTCTTTGTGATGTCTTCTTCTTGATGTTGGTCCTCCTCGTGATCTCTTCTTCTTCGTGCTGGTCCTCGTCGTGATCTCTTCTTCTTCGTGCTGATCCTCTTCGTGATGTCTTCTTCTTCGTGTTGGTCCTCTTCCTGATGTCTTCTTCTTCGTGCAGGTGCTCCTCGTGATCCCTTCCTCTTCGTGCTAGTCTTCTTCGTGATGTCATCTTCTTCGTGCTCGTCTTCTTCATGATCCCTTCTTCTTTGTGCTGGTTGTCTTCGTGATGTCTTCTTCTTTGTGCTGGTCCTCCTCGTGATCTCTTCTTCTTCGTGCTGGTCCTCTTCGTGATGTCTTCTTCTTCGTGTTGGTCCTCCTCGAGATCCCTTTTTCTTCGTGCTAGTCCTCTTCGTGATGTCTTCTTCGTCGTGGTCGTCTTCTTCATGATCCCTTCTTCGTCGTGCTGGTCTTCTTCGTGATCCCTTCTTCTTCGTGTTGGTTCTCTTCGTGATCTCTTCTTCATCGTGCTGGTACTCTTTGTGATGTCTTCTTCTTCATGTTGGTCCTCCTCGTGATCTCTTTCTCTTCGAGTTGGTCCTCCTCGTGATCTCTTCTTCTTCGTGCTTATCCTCTTTGTGATGTCTTCTTCTTCGTGTTGGTCTTCTTCGTGATGTCGTCTTCTTCGTGCTGGTCCTCCTCGTGATCCCTTCCTCTTCGTGCTAGTCCTCTTCGTGATGTCTTCTTCTTCGTGCTCGTCTTCTTCATGATCCCTTCTTCTTCGTGCTGGTCTTCTTCGTGATCCCTTCTTCTTCGTGCTGGTTGTCTTCGTGATGTCTTCTTCTTTGTGCTTGTCCTCCTCGTGATCTCTTCTTCTTCGTGCTGGTCCTCTTCGTGATGTCTACTTCTTCGTGCTGGTCCTCCTCGTGATCCCTTCCTCTTCGTGCTAGTCCTCTTCGTGATGTCGTCTTCTTCGTGCTCGTCTTCTTTATGATCCCTTCTTCTTCGTGCTGGTCTTCTTCGTGATCCATTCTTCTTCGTGCTCGTTGTGTTCGTGATGTCTTCTTCTTTGTGCTGGTCCTCCTCGTGATCTCTTGTTCTTCGTGCTCGTCCTCTTCGTGATGTCTTCTTCTTCATGTTGGTCCTCCTCGTGATCCCTTTTTCTTTGTGCTAGTCCTCTTCGTGATGTCTTCTTCTTTGTGGTCGTCTTCTTCATGATCCCTTGTTCGTCGTGCTGGTTTTCTTCGTGATCCCTTCTTCTTCATGTTGGTTGTCTTCGTGATCTCTTCTTCTTCATGCTGGTACTCTTTGTGATGTCATCTTCTTCATGTTGGTCCTCCTCGAGATCTCTTCTTCTTCGAGCTGGTCCTTCTCGTGATCTCTTCTTCTTCGTGCTGAAACTCTTTGTGATGACTTCTTCTTCGTGCTCATCTTCTTCATGATCCCTTCTTCTTCGTGCTGGTCTTCTTCATGATCCCTTCTTCTTCGTGCTGGTTGTCTTCGTGATGTCTTCTTCTTTGTGCTGGTCCTCCTCCTGATCTCTTCTCCTTCGTGCTGATCCTCTTCGTGATGTCTTCTTCTTCGTGTTGGTCCTCTTCGTGATGTCTACTTCTTCGTGCTGGTCCTCCTCGTGATCCCTTCCTCTTTGTGCTAGTCCTCTTCGTAATGTCTTCTTCTTCGTGCTCGTCTTCTTCATGATCCCTTCTTCTTCGTGTTGGTCTTCTTCGTGATCTCTTCTTCTTCGTGCTGGTTGTCTTCCTGATGTCTTCTTCTTTGTGCTCGTCCTCCTCGTGATCTCTTCTTCTTTGTGCTGGTCCTCTTCGTGATGTCTTCTTCTTCGTGTTGGTCCTCCTCGTGATCCCTTCTTCTTCGTGCTAGTCCTCTTCGTGATGTCTTCTTCTTTGTGGTCGTCTTCTTCATGATCCCTTCTTCGTCGTGCCGGTCGTCTTCGTGATCCCTTCTTCGTGTTGGTTCTCTTCGTGATCTCTTCTTATTCGTGTTGGTCCTCTTTGTGATGTCTTCTTCTTCATGCTGGTCCTCCTCGTGATCTCTTCTTCTTCAAGCTGATCCTCCTCGTGATCTCTTCTTCTTCGTGCTGATCCTCTTCGTGATGTCTTCTTCTTCGTGTTGGTCTTCTTCGTGATGTCTTCTTCTTCGTGCTGGTCCTCCTCGTGATCCCTTCCTCTTCGTGCTAGTCCACTTCGTGATGTCTTCTTCTTCGTGCTCGTCTTCTTCATGATCCCTTCTTATTTGTGCTGGTCTTCTTCATGATCTCTTCTTCTTCCTGTTGGTTCTCTTCATGATCTCTTCTTCTTCGTGCTCGTCCTCTTCGTGATGTCTTCTTCTTCGTGTTGGTCCTGCTCGTGATCTCTTCTTCTTCGTGTTGGTCCTCCTCGTGATCTCTTCTTGTTCGTCCTGGTCCTCTTCGTGATGTCTTCTTCTTTGTGCTTGTCTTCTTCATGATTCCTTCTTCGTCGTGCTGGTCTTCTTCGTGATCCCTTCTTCTTCGTGTTGGTTCTCTTCGTGATCTCTTCTTGTTCGTGTTGGTCCTCTTTGTGATGTCTTCTTCTTCATGATGGTCCTCCTCGTGATCTCTTCTTCTTCGTGCTGGTCCTCCTCGTGATCTCTTCTTCTTCGTGCTGATCCTCTTCGTGATGTCTTCTTCTTCGTGTTGGTCCTGCTCGTGATCTCTTCTTCTTCGTGTTGGTCCTCCTCGTGATCTTTTCTTGTTCGTCCTGGTCCTCTTCTTGATGTCTTCTTCTTTGTGCTCGTCTTCTTCATGATCCCTTCTTCGTCGTGTTGGTCTTCTTCGTGATCCCTTCTTCTTCGTGTTGGTTCTCTTTGTGATCTCTTCTTGTTCGTGTTGGTCCTTTTTGTGATGTCTTCTTTTTCATGTTGGTCCTCCTCGTGATCTCTTCTTCTTCGAGCTGGTCCTCCTCGTGATCTTTTCTTCTTCGTGCTGATCCTCTTCATGATATCTTCTTCTTCGTGTTGGTCTTCTTCGTGATGTCTTCTTCTTCGTGCTGGTCCTCCTCGTGATCCCTTCCTCTTCGTGCTAGTCCTCTTCGTGATGTCTTCTTCTTCGTGCTCGTCTTCTTCATGATCCCTTCTTCTTCCTGCTGGTCTTCTTCGTGATCCCTTCTTCTTCGTGCTGGTTGTCTTCGTGATGTCTTCTTCTTTGTGCTCGTCCTCCTCGTGATCTCTTCTTCTTCGTGCTGGTCCTCTTCGTGATGTCTTCTTCTTCGTGTTGGTCCTCCTCGTGATCTCTTCTTCTTCGTGCTGGTCCTCTTCGTGATGTCTTCTTCTTTGTGTTCGTCTTCTTCATGATCCCTTCTTCGTCGTGCTGGTCTTCTTCGTGATCCCTTCTTCTTCGTGTTGGTTCTCTTCGTGATCTCTTCTTGTTCGTGTTGGTCCTTTTTGTGATGTCTTCTTCTTGATGTTGGTCCTCCTCGTGATCTCTTCTTCTTCGAGCTGGTCCTCCTCGTGATCTCTTCTTCTTCGTGCTGATCCTCTTTCTGATGTCTTCTTCTTCGTGTTGGTCTTCTTTGTGATGTCTTCTTCTTCGTGCTGGTCCTCCTCGTGATCTGTTCCTCTTCGTGCTAGTCCTCTTCGTGATGTCTTCTTCTTCGTGCTCGTCTTCTTCATGATCCCTTCTTCTTCATGCTGGTCTTCTTCATGATCTCTTCTTCTTCGTGTTGGTTCTCTTCATGATCTCTTCTTCTTCGTGCTCGTCCTCTTCGTGATGTCTTCTTCTTTGTGTTGGTCCTGCTCGTGATCTCTTCTTCTTCGTGCTGGTCCTCTTCGTGATGTCTTCTTCTTTGTGCTCGTCTTCTTCATGATCCCTTCTTCTTTGTGCTGGTCTTCTTTGTGATCCCTTCTTCATTGTGTTGGTTCTCTTCGTGATCTCTTCTTCTTCGTGATGGTCCTCCTCGTGATGTCTTCTTCTTCGTGTTGGTTCTCCTCGTGATCTCTTCTTCTTCGTGCTGGTCCTCTTCGTGATCTCTTCTTCTTCGTGTTGGTCCTCTTCGTGATGTCTTCTTCTTCATGTTGGTCTTGTTCGTGATCTCTTCTTCTTCGTGCTGGTCCTCTTCGTGATCTCTTCTTCGTGCTGGTCCTCTTCGTGATGTCTTCTTTTTCGTGCTGGTCTTCTTCATGATCCCTTCTTCTTCGTGCTGGTCTTCTTCGTGATTCCTTCTTCTACGTGTTGGTCCTCTTCGTGATCTCTTCTTCTTCGTGCGGGTCCTCTTCGTGATGTTTTCTTCTTCGTGCTGGTCTTCCTCGTGATCCCTCCTTCTTCGTGCTGGTCCTCCACATGATCTCTTCTTTTTCGTGCTGGTCCTTCTTCGTGATGTCTTCTTCTTCTAATTCACACTTCCAGTTGGCCGGGGCTTCCGGCTCTCATTCCCCCTGTTTCTCTCGCTCATTCTCTCCACACCCCTGTTCTCTCTCTTCCTACGGCTTGCACCCAACCGAATTCCACCTCTCCAGGGGTAACCCCCAAGCCAATTGCTCTCCTTGAGTTCCCAAAGAAGTTTCCCGCCGCCTTTGGCCTTCTTCCATTAATGGCTTCCTTCTTATAAAGCCTATTAAACCTATATCTAGTAATTCCGTGCCACCCTTGCATTTAACAAGAGTGGGTGTCCCACTAACCAAGGAATATCTAAATCTTAACATTGACTCCATGCCACATGGGTGAGCATGATCTCAATAAGTGAGCTATTAGCTAACTCCAAGGGTGCTAAATCTAATTTAATCTACCTACATTGAATTCCCCTTGCTTGTGGTTAGGATTAATTTACCAAGTAATGGTAGGGGTTTTTTCCCACTTCATTTGGACCCTTTTTTTCTACTTTTTAAGGGCTTTCTAAGCCTCCTTTTTTTTTCCCCGTCCTCACCATCATTCTTCTTCTTTTCCTAATTTTTTCCTGTGGTTTCTTCACCGTGGTCAATTGCGGCCCCCGACTCGGTAGGAGGTAATTTCTTCCCCACAACTTTACTTTTCTTCCTTTTCTATTGTTTTTGTTTTTTCTTATTTTTCCCTTTTCTAACCTTCTCTTCATTTTTTCCTTCCTAGTTATTTTTTGGTTAACTTAATAAAATCCGTGGTCGCCATAAAGTGGCTCCTATTTAAGGAATTAGTGAACGGAAAGGCCATTTAGCCATATTGATCAAAAATCATGGGTTAATCCTAATGGATTACCCACTTCAACTACTAGTTGAACCTAACACAATTGATGTGCGGTCCATTCATCCTCGGGAGCCGTTTTGGCGGCTCACACTGGCCCTCTTGTGGTCTTCGTGCTTGTGATCCTTTGCTCGTGCTCGCCCTCTTGCGATCCAACTTGTGCTCGACTGTAATTATCGTTTTTGGTCGGATAGGAAATAAATCCAAAGCACCAAATCAGTATAGGTGGATTCGTTCGCGGGGAAAGACTGTTTATATGAATGCCACTATGTTATTGTCACGATTGATTACACACTTGCTTGCTAACTTCTCTTAACAGTTATCAACACTCAATCACTCTTTCTTGCATGGCTCTAAACCTAAACATTTTCCAATTTCCCATTCTTCATTCCTCATGATCTCACAATCATGTCAGTTTCTATTTTCTTCACTGTAATCACTGTACAGTGCATTCAATAATACGTAATTATATTCCGTAATCACTTTCAATAACCAATTCTTTCATAGAGATTACAATCTCTTCACATTCACAATTCCATTCACTAACTTTCTATCTTCACAATTCTCATACAATACTCATAACTTCGCTTCCAATCACACAATCACACTTCCTTAACTCCAATTTCATTAATACTTCATCTAATTACAATCCTACAAAAGAAAATAACAAAATCAAAAGAAACAAAGAGGTAGCACTAAGTTTGCCTCGGCTTACAACTATCACAGTCTGGCCTCGAATCCATCTTCCACAAAGTCTTTATCCAAAAATTGAACCTAACTTCCAGATTCCAAACGTCACATTTGCTTCTTAACCAACTTTTCACGTAACTTCCCAATCTTACTACTGAACTACGAAACTAACTGGCTAACTTCCAAAACTAACCAATTCTAATCCTCATGTGAACACAAAAACTAATTACACATTCTACATCGCCCTCTTGTGATCCAGCTCGTGCTCGCCCTCTTGTGGTCTTCACTCTTGTGATCCAGCTCTTGCTCGCCCTCTTGTGGTCTTTGTGCTTGTGATCCACAGCTCGTGCTCACCCTCTTGCGATCCTCGTGCTCCAACCTAATTCACTTCCTCTCGTGGCCGGGGCTTCCGGCTCTCTCTTCAATTCCTCAGTCTCTCTCCTTTTTCCATTCCCTCGACTTGCACACACACAAATGAGCTTCTCCAGGGGGTAACCCCCAAGCCCTTGCTCTCATTGCGTTTCCGAGGATGTTCCCCGCCGCGTTTTCCTTCTTCCATTAATGACCTCTTTAATAAAAAACCTATTAACCTATTACTACTTGTCTCCGTGCCACCCTTGCATTTAACAAAAGTGGGTGTCCCACTAACCAAGGAATATCTAAATCTCAAACTTTAACCCCATGCCACATGTGTGTGCATGATCTCCAATAAGTGAGCTATTAAGCTAAATTCAAGGATGTTAAATCTAACTAATCTACCTAAATTGAATTCCCCTTGCTTGGGGTTAGGATTAATTTACCAAGTGATGGTGAGGGTTTTTTCCCACTTCTTTTGGACCCTTCTTTCGTATATTTTTATGGCTTATTTAGGCCTCATTCTTTTTTTTTCTTATTTTATCCCACCATTCTTCTTCTTCTCTTAATTTTCCCCGTGATTTCCTCACCGAGGCCAATGGCGGTCCCCGATTCGGTAGGAGGTAAATTCTTCTCCACCACTTCGATTTCTACTCCTTTTCTATTGTTTTTTGTTTTTTCTAGCCTTTTCTTTATTTTTTCCTTTCTATTTATTTTTTTGGTTAAATTTATAAAATTCTTGGTTGCCACAATGTGGCTCATAATTAAAGAATTAGCGCATGGAAAGGCAATTTCGCCATTTCAATCAAAAACCATGAGCTAACCAATGGGATAATCCATTTCCACTACTTGTTAACTTTGATGGACACGATGCATGGTCCATTCGTCACCGTGAGCCAATTTTGCGGCTCACAACTCGCTTCTCCCAAGGTCCTATCCGCGTCTTCCACATATACGCGAATGGCCTCGAGTAGCTCGGATGCTGGATGAGAATTGCCCTCAAGTTGTGCCGGTCCAATGGCTCCGGCGCGAATGGCTACGCGGGTGCGGGTGGAGGGGGCTCTTCCCTGTCTTTGTCTCTGGCGCTTGGGAGGTGGTACAATCTCCTCTCCTGACTGTGATGAGCTGCTTTCTCCTTCAGACCCCGGTTCGGGTTCTGATTTTGTCCCTTCGAACTTCTTCATCATCAGTTGCGTTCCATACGCCATGTCCTCCTTCGGAATGGTCTCCTTGAAATGGTGATATAGGTGGATCACAAACGGGCAGAGGGGTGCACGCATGACATTGTGAATGCTCCTGGTCAACCTAATCACCACATCTTTCACAATGATGGCCCAATTCACCACCCTTTCGCCAAGGTAGGAGCCATACACGGTGTTAGCGAGGGTAACCGTCACTCGGGTAGGTTACTTGGGGTGTAAGATCGGTACAAAGAATTCGAAGACCCATCTGGCGCGGGGGTCCGCACAATCTTGTACCGCATAACCGTTCTTGGCATCCTTGTTACCGAACCTCCCCTTGGCATACTCCTCCTTCTTCCTGCTTGTCCATCCCGCCCTTTGTCGCGGAAATCCATACACCTCTTGCCACCTCCCCATGGTCCATCTATCCGGGCAAGCCCGGATGCTATCCCCATTGGGCTCGGGCAAAGGATCTTGCCTCATTTCCTGCACGGTTGATTTCACTCAAAAACTCCAACAGAACTCCATCAGAGAAAGACATCCCATGCGAAGGAGATCCTCTTTGAGCTCGGTGAGCTCCAGAGAATCCTTGGGAATGACTAGGCAAATATCCTTCTTCCCCGAGAACACCAGATTAGAGGCCATTTGATTCGGATGGTAGGACTTACTCTCTTAACCTCCGGTTGATTTCTTTCCTTCAAGTTGGCCTAGTTATGAGCTGAGGTCCTCTTCTTAAGGGCTGGGGTCCTCCTCGAATAAGCTGGCCCGGAAGGCTGGGATCCTCCACGAACAAGCTGGCCCGGAAGGCTGGGGTCCTCCACAAACACGCAGGCCTGGAAGGGCTGGGGTCCTCCTCGAACAAGCTGGCCCGGAAGGCTGGGATCCTCCACGATCAAGCTGGCCCGGAAGGGCCTGGATCCTCCTCGAACAAGCTTGCCCGAAAGTGACTCGTGACACTCCTCGTGTGGGTTATGGACTCCTTCACCTTGCTGCGGCCTCCCTCTTCAACCTATTGCAGTTTTTGGGAGATACATACCTTGGTTTACAAGCTGGCGGCGTCTCCTGTGGATGCCCTTCGTCTTACTCAGCTGTCGATGACCTTCTTCTTGCTCTTCGTGTAAGCTTGGCCCTACTCATCGTGTAAGCTGGATGCTCCTCGTCCTGCTCTTCGTGCAAGCTGGATGTCATCCTTCACCTGCTGGCTCGAAAGCTCCTCGTCTTGGTCTTCGTGTAAGTTGGCCCTGCTCTTCGTCTTGTGCAGGCTGGCCCAGAACTCCTCAACAGGCTGGCCCGGGAGCTCTTTGTCTTGGTCTTCGTGTAAGCTCGCCTTGCTCTTCGTCTTGTGTAGGCCGGCTATCGTCCTTCACCTGCTGGCTTGGAAGCTCCTCGTCTTGGTCTTCGTGTAAGTTGGCCCTGCTCTTCGTCTTGTGCAGGCTAGCCCCGAAGCTCCTCAGCCGGCTGGCCCGGAAGCTTTTTGTCTTGGTCTTCGTGTAAGCTGACCCTGCTCTTCGTCTTGTGGAGGCCGGCCCCGAAACTCCTCGTCTTTCTGATGATCTTCCTCGCGCTCTTCGTTAGGGTTGTCTTCATAGACGGACAGGGGCCGAAAGACAGCGGACGGACGGACAGTAGGATGGACGGACAAGACGTACAACACTTTTTGGCGGACAGTTGCGTGTAAAAAAAAATTACAAACCCTAAATCAAATTTTCAACTAACTCCCTAGTAAAACACCTGTGCACGACAGGTCGGGCGGCTTTCCACGTCGCATCAAGGGGCGGGCGCGTGCCTTCAGACCGCGCGCGCAGCATTTGGGGCCAGGCGCGTACCAATCTGGACTGGACGCGTTCATGTAGGGCCGGGCGCGTTCCAATTAGGGCCGGGCAAGTACGATTTAGGGCCGGGCACGTGCATACAGGGCCGGGCGCGTAGCCCTAAGGGCCTCACGCGTGCATTTCAGGGCCGGGCGCGTACGCGTCAAGGCCGGGCGCGTTGCACTCAGGGCCGGGCGCATACCGTCAAGGTCGGGCGCGTACCGTTAGGGGCCGGGCGCGCAACGTCACGGGCCTAACGTGTACCATTGTGGGTCGCACGAGCACCTGCCTATCGGGCGTGCGCGATCGAACAGTGCGTCTGCCCCTCAAAAGGGCTAAGGTATAGAGAATTTGAAAGAATTCAATTGTACCAGGGTGCTCTAACATTAAAATTATTTATTTCAATGTAGTGCTTTCATGAATGGGCACTCTCAACACCAAATACATGTTTTAAAACCGTGGTACTATTGTACCATGCTATCACCACACCACTAAAGTCACTTTTAACTTGTAGTACCCTCATGTCGGTCATCTTTTAATCATCTGAGCTTGAGGATTCTTCATTGTGTTTGCGCTTCTGTTCTGATTGGCAAACATTTTGGGGAAGAGAAAGCCTGCGAAGCACCACCGTATTGTCGCCGGGTACCTCATCGCAATCTTCATCGTCTGCATCATTGCCCGATGATGAGAAGTTCTCCGCTGCATTTTCTAAGACTGGTGCCACGTACTCCTCAATCTCTGAGGCCAAGTTTCGTAGTTGTAGCTCGGCTCCAGTAGTTGATGCGGCGTTCACAAGTCGTTTTACTCGGATATTCTTCCTTTTGTCTGTTACTCCATCCATGTTTTTGGAGCGGTTGCCTTTGGCCCCAATGACTCTCTCCGAGGTTCCACCTCGCCAAGGTCCCGTGAAGAAAGGGAGAGTACCATTGTACTTGCCCCTCCGTGTCCCAAACTGGCTGCTCATAGAAGAGGACCCAACCCTCGCGGAGAGAAGTTGTGGGGTTAGTATCGCACGCTCCACACCACCATTTGGGCCGAGTGCGCTACGGTGGACGGGTGGTCGAACTATTGTTGAAGAGGTCTTTTTCTTTACACGTAAAAGAGTTCTTCTGATCGATGCGGTACTTTGAGCACGTGGCCGCCGAAACAAATCTTGTAGTGGCATGTCTTCCTCTGAGTCCGGTTCTATTGCTTGAGGCAAAACCGGAGAACTTCTCACAACTTCAATGGACCCCATGGTGGCCAATGGCTCATGGGATTCATTATCGTTTCTACCACTGCTCACTTTGTTTCCATCGTGAGGAAATGTATTGTGCGCTGCAATGCCAATGACCGTCGAGATCACGGCCATCGCCACTAGAAGGGCCTGAGGCACTAGAGCCGTTTGAGTTGGGAGAATGATTCTCTGAGATGTTGTCATCTCCATCAAGATTTCCCCCCAATGCCGACCCATCTTCGTCTGCCCTAGCTTCTTGGGCACGATCATCACCCGATAATTCTACTATAGTATGGACTGCCGCTCCGTCGACATCATCAAACACAAAAGGATCCACTGGGTCACCGTGGACGTTGTGAAAATGGTCATGTAGTGCATCTCCACCGTGCTCGTTGTTTGCAGAGTTGTCCCTAGGTGGGCTATGATCAGACACGGGGTTGTTGTCACCGGCAAGGTCTTCCCAATCGCCGCCCATCCAATTGTAACCCTCGTCATCTGACTTCAAGCCCTCGTCCTCTGTGTTTGAAGGAAGTCCCCCGTCTGGATCAGACTCCTCCGAATGCACATTCTCCTCATACCATCGAATCGGGTCTGCTCGAGCACGTTCGCGGAGCAATCGACTATTCGTGTAGATGTAAATCAAATCTTCCGCTTTCTGTACTCCCAAGCGATTTTGGCTCTTACTATGCACGAACGAATACATGCTCCAATTACGCTCACATGACGAGGCCGAGCAGGTTTGTGCTAGTATAAGCTTCGCAATGATAGGCAATGATTGCCCGCCCACGCGGTTCCACCATTGGTGAGGCAAGAGGTTGTTGTTTTCAATTTCCCCAGCTCCCTCCGGTGAATATGGGCCTTGCAATTCTTCATACTCCGTGATTTCGAGCATTACTGCCAAAAAAGACACTCCGAGTGGACCACAGAGCGTCATAACAACCTTGCTTAGGGCTCTTTTGGCCTCACCATTGTTTTGAATTTGCAAGTTATTGGCTAGATAAGGATTCAATAAAGCCCCTGCATAATGGAGATTTGTTGTCATCATCTCCCAACGCCGTAGGAATGATCCTTCAAGGCGAGTTGCAATTCCGTCAAGCATGTTGAATGGCGCATTGCGCAGCTTGAACACGTGCTCCTTTACCTTGTTCATGGTCACCCAAGCAATTCCCATTGCCGGAGTGTCACCATCAAAAGTTCGCAATGCCTTTAGTATTGGTGCCACTACAAATTCAAAGTTAGTGCACCGATGCCAGAAAGTTTCGTCTAGAACGGTGGCTCGCACCTGCGATGCCTTCGCATGGGCACGGTGCCCGTTTTGCCTATCGAAAAGAGAGGATACGTAGGATATCAATGTTGGGTCTATCACAACCATCTCCAGGGCATTTTTTACTTCCAACAGACGATGGATCATTATGTAATTGCATGCAAACCTTGTTGCTGTTGGCCACAACAGAGACAATTTTGGCAAAAATCGACAAAAAAGGGCCATGGGCACATGGTGGTTCCGGATATACAATGCAATCTGTTTCGCCTTCTGGACGAGGTCTGCAAACATGCCTTCCTTCCTATATATGCCGTAGATTTCTTCATACCCATGGTGTCTATAGACCCCAAGAAGATATCACCCATTGGACATACGAGCATGATATTCATGAGAGGGCAACGTGTAACATTGTCCCACCCGTCCGAGCATATTGTTGCGCCATACTTGGCAATATCTACGCCGGTCTTCTTGTCCACAAGGTCTTTCACTTTTTTTTTTAGAGGCTCAATGTATGTCGTCCTCATGGCATTGTACGATGTCGGTGTATAATCAAAACCCGCCTTTAACGTTGCGAGGGTGGCCTTGATGAAGGCCGGATGTCTAACCACGTTGAATGCAATGTTTGCTTCATAAATAAAATGTGCCCATTATTCGTCCAACTCTTTTTGTTTTTCTATTTGGTAAGCCTCTGGAAAGCTCTGTTGTCGTACAGATCTTGGTGTTGATGATGTTGCTTGGCTTAGAAGATTTGTGGACTGCGTGTTCTCCTCATTTCGAGTTTCCAAGAAACTACCTTGTTGGGTGGATTGGCTAGAACAAGGTTCAGTGGAACATGTTGCTAGTGCGCTAGAAAGGCCAATGATCTCCGCCTCGGTCATCCTAGTAGGAATAATATTCCCGCATCTTTTAAAACGGGCCTTAACAGCTGTTGGGGCCTTAGTGCACGAAGTCTTCGTCCATTGTGGATACCCATAGTGTAACATGCACCTCCCACGTTTGTATGCGAATGTGTAATTGCACCAAACACATGTCACTTGATCCTTCTTGTTAAATGTGTACCAGGGGGCCTACTCCTTCGTTTGAGCCCTTTGTTGAGACGACATTACAATAAAATTGGCGTGCAATGTTGTGCCAAAGAGAATCCGCCAAAAGAAATAGGAAATTGAGTGTGCATAGAAAATGAAGATCCAAAGGTCACTCACAAACTTGTAGATTCATGCAAGGAGCCCAATAAGGAGTTCCAGGACACGAAGCCAAGGATGTGAGGTGAGTCAAGCACATCGCATATAGTTCTTATATAGTGCTGGAGCAGGAGCATCTGGGGCCAGGCGCGCACAAGGGTGGCCGGGCGCATTCTCTATGTGGCCGGGCGCGCACGCTGTGGGGCTGGGCGCGCACAATGTTGGGGCGTGCACACTAATTCGACGGTATATTGAAACATTGCAACACTTAACATTTTGATATGTAAAACATCTCATAAAAATCCACTAAATATACATGATGCCGCTCAATTTACAAGGTTTTATTAAATATACAAAATATCGCTCAATATTAAATGGCAGTTACAAAATTGTAGAAAGCTCTTACTCCAAAACAATTCAACATTGCTCTATGTACATTTCTCGCACTGTTGTAGTTCTAGAATCCCTTAAAGCCAATAAAAAAAAATAAAAAATTGTCTTTCTCCTGAACTCGTGCCTTTAAGTCTTGAATTTCTTCTAGACATTTTGCAACTTCATTATCTTTCTCATCGAGCTCTTCTCCTAGATCCTCAATTGCGTCCATGCTTTCTTTTAGTCGCTTCTTAACTCAAAGATAATCGTCACGACTCACCCAGTCACCCTCCGTAGACTTTTTTTTATTATCCATGCCCTCCTCTGGTACCGCATCCGTCTTCGTGGCATCTCCGTCTTGTTGTGAAACCGACGGTTTAGGGTTCGACGCTGATATGATGGACAATTCTTGTTGCCTACGTACAGACTGATGACATCCAATATCCAAGTCAGATGATGAAGACGCGGACCACTCGATTGTTTGATTCGAAGGTTCAACTTCCATGGTTTCCCCGAGACCTTCTCCTGGGAACTTCGGCACAAACGGTATTGTTAATCCAATGACTGGCGCCATCTTGAAGTGTGTTTGGATTTCCATTGTCCTCCAATCAACCGGTACGCCAAGTACGACGTCCGCGTAAACCATCCGTAAAATTGAAATGTTTACCGAGTTGCGGCTCAATTTCGCCTCGTCGTAAATGTGCTGGTACGCTTGGATACAACGCTCCTTGAAGAACTCATTGGTGGAGTACCCCAAGTTGGCCCTGTTTGTACGTCGCATTAGAGAATACCACAAGTATGGCCAGAGGTGCCCCAAATGATACCATCCAATGTATTTTGTACATTGTGCAAATGTCCATGGAGTTAGAACTGACTCCCAACCAGAAAATGCCTTCATCTTCTCATCCATCAACACGTGAAGGCGCTTCTTCTGCTTTGAGCATGCGTGACGAAAATCACGTTGTCGCTCTCCGTGGGGACTCCTAGTGGTAGATGGTTGTCTAGAATCCATGGTGACGAGGTGGAGGAATACGAAGGTGGCAAAATACAAAGGTGTCAATAGACACCGAAAAAAACTTCCCAAAAGTGCCAAGCAAGCAGCCGCCACGTGGCAGTTGCAAGCCAAAGCGCCTAGGAAGTGGGGTCCGTAACTTTGAAATCTCATATTTATAGTAAATTAGTGACCTATGGCGGGCGCATACGACCAAGAGGCGTGCGTACGCGCGAGGGCTGCGCGCGTACGCTGGAGGGTTGCGCACGTACGCTGGAGGGCTGCGCGCATACGCGAGAGGGGTGTGCCTTGAACTTGTGCCTTGAACTTGACATACAATACTTCTACTTACTTATAACCTAGTGCCTTGAATTTATACTTACTTATACAATACTTATACTTTTACATACAATACTTAATACTTATACTTACTTATACAATACTGATACTTACTTAGGCACACGATACTTATGCTTACTTAATGATTTTTTGGGGAGAGTTAGTACCTTCAATTAGCATGCTCAATGATTTGTTCCGCAAACTTATACTCATATTAAGATATAATATGGATAATTTGTATGGTAGAATGCCATCTCTTATCATTTGGAAGGCGGTTGCAATTAGTTACATATAATTCAACCAAGAATAATAATGTTGCATTAATATTGGGGATTTTGTTACCTCTCAAATCATTTATTATGCAAGAAAGTAACATGGTTTTTATAGTTTAGTCTTATGATTGACATGTTTGAGACAAAAATTTAAGTTTTATTCTTCAACACATGATATAAATTCCACTACAAAAAAAATCTCGATGATACTATAGACTATTGTAGTCGGTTATCAAATATTAGACAAAAGTGAATTTAATTTATTGACTAGGGTGCATGAAGTTGTACAATCATGGAAGATCATAACACATTCATCAAATATATAATTTAAACATATACAAGATTGTATAGAACATTCACTTTATTACATCTAACCAAATTATAAAACATGCTGAACCATACAAACTTGATTAACGTCAGAGATAAACAATATTATTTTGAACTAAAGCCATTTACAAATGAAGTGCAATTTACAAAATTCACAAGGTCTATGATTTCAAAATGTTACAAAATTGCCCTTTTGTCATTCATGGCACTACTTCCATTGCTATCAAATTCTACGACTTTAAAGTAAACACCAACTTCGCGTATTCCTGGATTTGATTGTCCTTTTCTTGGAGTACTGCGCGTAATTTTTGAAGTTCTTCTTTGTTGCGGTTGGCTTCTTCTACCAGATTCTTGTTTTCCTGTAAACTCTGCTGATATTTAGCAAGAAGTTGAAGATGAGCCTCTCGTCCAATTGGAACATCATCAAAAGACTCTAGGTTTTCATTGATGTTCTCATATGCAACCGCGTCCATCTCAGTTTGATCTTCGTCCTTGCCGGAATCTTCTCCAATTGTCGGTGTTTCTTGGAGGGCAGAATCTAGCCAATGGCATTTAATAAAGCCCTCAATCTCCTTGCGAATAGATGGGTCGCATCTAGTGTCTGAGTCATCACTGGAAGTGTCAGACCACACGACTTCCTCGTTTAGAACTTCAACTTCCTTCGCCTTTTTTCCTAGAGCTTCGCCCGGAAACTTGCGCTCTATTGGTAGTGACGCCGTGGATAGTGGTGTCATCTTGGAGTTTGGTTGTGCTTCCATCGTCCTCCAATCGACTACTACTCCGAGTATAATCTCAGCATACACCATAGGTAAAATGGGTAGATTCACCTCGTTTCGGTGAACCTTTGTTGTGTTGTAGATGTGCTGGTACGCTTGGATGCACCGTTCTTTGAATACTTCATTGGTGCAGTAATTTAAATTACCCTTGTCGTATTTCCGAAGTTGCGAATACCGCAAATGCGGCCACATTCGTCCCGAATGACACCAGGCGATGTACTTTGCACACTGTGTAAATGTCCACGGACTTGGTACATCTCCCCAACCTCGAAATGCCTTCAACTCACCATCGATGAATATGTGAATGCGTTTCTTCTGCTTGTGGTTGCGTACTCGTCCCGCATCACGCTCTCGTTTCTTCATTTTCTTCTCGGAAGCCCGAATCTCAGAAGGCCCACTTGAGTCCATGCTTGAAACTAGCGTGAAGGGGCACCGCGAGTAAAAGGGTGTCAATAGACACCGGAAGTAAATGGGTGTCAATAGTCACCGGGAGTAAAAGGGTGTCAATAGACACCGGGACCCACTTCCCAATAGTGCTTAACAAGCAGCCGCCATGTGGCAGTTGCAAGCCAAAGCGCCTGTGAAGTGGGCCCATCGTGCCACGATTCCCAAACTTATAGCAAGGCGCGCATGCCCCCCATAGGCCGCGCGTGTACGAGATGGGACGGTCTTGCGCGTATCAATCATGGTCTCGGGAGGAGGAACAGAATGGCCGGGCGTGCACGCTTTGGGGTTGGGCGCACGTGAATGGGGGCCTGATGCGCACGAATAGTGACAGTGCGCGCGCGAATGAGGACCGCGCGTGCGCGAATAGTGGTTGGGCGCGTGCGCTATGGGGCCGGGCGCGCGCGAACAGGGACCATGGAAAGTTCTGATGTTGCAAATTGGATTAGCTTAAATGTTACAATTTAATTTCAATGTTTCAAAGGAGATGCAAGAATTGGGTCAATGGAAATAGGCGATCACAGATCAAGCGGAAGACGAGCATCTTGGAAGACGAAGGGCTGAAGCGATCACAGACCGAGAGGAAGACGAGCATCAGCAAGCGCAGAAGGCGATCACAGATCGAGAGGAAGACGAGCATCACAAAGAGCAAAAGGCAATCACAGACCGAGAGGAAGACAAGCATCACAAAGAGTAGAAGGCGATCAAAGAAGGCGATCACACGACTCAAAGGAAGACGAGCATCATGGAGAGCTGAATGCGATCACAGACCGAGTGGAAGACGCGCATCCTGAAGAGCAAAAGGCGATTAGAAAAGACGATCACACAACCAAGAGGAAGACGATCATCACGAAGGATAGAAGGCGATCAAAGTAGACGATCACACGACCAAGAAGAAGACGAGCATCACAAAGAGTAGAAGGCGACCTTAAACCAAGCCGAAGACGAGCATCACAAAGAACAAAAGACGATCACACAACCGAGAGGAAGACGAGCATCACGAAGAGCTGAAGGCGATCATAGACCAAGAGGAAGACGAGCATCACGAAGAGCAAAAGGCGATCACAAAAGAGGATCACACGACCGAGAGGAAGACAAGCATCACAAAGAGTAGAAGGCGATCACATGAACAAGAGAATGACGAGCATGACGAAGAACAGATGACTATGACATGACCGAGAGGAAGACGAGCATCACGAAGGGCAGAAGGCGATCACTGACCGAGAGGAAGATGAGCATCACAAAGAGCAAAAGGCGATCCTTGACCGAGAGGTAGACGAGCATGACGAAGGGCAGAAGGCGATCACAGAAGGCGATCACAGAATTGAGAGGAAGACGAGCATCACAAAGGGCAGAAGGCAATCATAGACCGAGAGGAAGACGAGCATCTCGAAGAGCACAAGGCGATCACACGACGAAGACGAAGAGAAGCATGACAAAGAGCAGAAGGCGATCAGAGACCGAGAAGAAGACGAGCATCAAGAAGAGGAAAAGGCGATCACAAAAGACGATCACACGACCGAGAAGAAGACGAGCATCATGAAAAGCAGAAGGTGATCACTGACCGAGAGGAAGATGAGCATCACGATGGACAGAAGGCGATTACAATCCGAGAGGAAGACGAGCATCATGAAGAGCAGAAGGTAATCACAGACCGAGAGGAAGACGAGCATCACGAAGGGCAAAAGGCGATCACAGACGGAGCGGAAGACGAGCATCACGAAAGCAAGAAGACGATTACACGATCTAGAGGAAGACGAGCATCACGAAGAGCAGAAGGCGATCACAGATTGAGAGGAAGACGAGCATCACGAAGGGAAGAAGGCGATCACAGACCAAGAGGAAGAGGAGCATCACGAAGGGCAGAAGGCAAACACAGATTGAGAGGAAGACGAGCATCACGAAGCGCAGAAGGCGATCACAGATCAAGAGGAAGACGAGCATCACAAAGAGTAGAAGGCGATCACAGAAGACGATCACACGATTGAGCATCACGGAGAGCTGAATGCGAGGACAGACCGAGAGGAAGACGCGCATCTTGAAGAGCAAAAGGCGATCACAAAAGACGATCACACGACCAAGAGGAAAATGAGCATCACAAAGAGCAGAAGGCGATCAGAGTAGACGATCACACGACCGAGAAGAAGACGAGCATCACGAAGAGTAGAAGGCGATCTTAAACCGAGCCGAAGACGAGCATCACGAAGAACAGATGACGATCACACGACCGAGAGAAAGACGAGCATCACGAAGAGCTGAAGGCGATCACAGACCGAGAGGAAGACGAGCATCACGAAGAGCAAAAGGCGATCACAGACTGAGAGGAAGACGGGCACCACGAAGAGCAAAAGGCAATCACAGAAGAGGATCACACGACCGAGAGGAAGATGAGCATCACAAAGAGTAGAAGGCAATCACATGAACGAGAGAATGACAAGCATCACGAAGAACAGATGACCATCACACGACCGAGATGAAGACACTACGGGAAATTGAGGCATCAATAACCAAGAATTAGACTTCCACATTCACATGTACGTCACGTACATAACCTATGCACTTCACATCCATGACAACATACACATGCACGTGTATGTATCATTCACTTACATTCACCACACAAGCTAAGATCATACATGTAGATAATAGCAAGGACATTGAAAACAATACTTGCAAGTAGAAAATCAACACCAAAAAGGGGGCAACACACCCCCTGGCATTAAAACTTATGCCATTTCCTACCGAAGACTCCAAATTCAACGAAATAAACTTTCAATGAAGGCTGGCTGAAATACACTTCAGCTCGTGAAAAAAATCACTGAAAAAACCTTACCAATCAAATGTCACAAGCCTCCAAAGTACGGGCTTCCCAAATCTTGCGGCAGTCAATCCTCTTGCAAAGGTTGGCGATAACTTTGTTGTTATTGCTCCAAATTCTTTGATTCTAGACTTATTGAAAAACTAACTTAACAAGCCAAAAACTCCGCAAATTTCAAATCTTGAATCGTCTTCACCTCAAAGATATTGTCCTCCAAAGTCAGTGCTCAAGGTTTGTGTTGACGGCGGATCCCTTCTTGCTTTGGCGGCCATATCTCCCTTGAAAATGCTCCAAATTCTTTGAGCCTAGGCTCTTTGGAAAGTCAGCTTGATAGGCTTGATCTTCTTCGAATCTCACTACCACCTTTTACTTACTCCAACCGTAGTTGTAGATCTAGCCACAGCCTTCTCCTATCTCACTCTAATTCTAACTTACTACCCTCTTTCACATACTCCACACACACACACCTTGGAAGAGAGAGAGAGAGAGAGAGAAGGAGGAGGGCAGCCCTTGCAAGCCACTCCCTCAAACCCTAGCCGCCACCTTTTGTCACCCTAAGTCTAACATTCATCCGGTTGGGCATTTCCCATCCCGGTCTTCTTCTTTCTACCTAGTTGCACACTCCTATTCATTTTTATCTACTTTTCTACCTATTTCATATTTCACTTGTATTTCTCTATAGTCTAACTCTTATTTAAGCCTTTAATTCTCCCTATTTCTATTTTTCTACTTGAAATCTTTTAATAATCATAATATAGTATGGATATTTTCCTCTTGCCATTCTTTGGCATACATTTTTCATTGATTGCTTCTTCAAAGTTTACAAATTCAATTTTGTGGGCACTAACATATTTTCTTAAAATAGCCATGAGTTATTTTTGAGTTATAAAATATATTATTGTACCAAATAATTTTTTAGTGACGCGGTGATTTGTGTCAAATGTATTACTAAGGAATTACTAGAATACAACCCAAGTCATCACCTATTTGCCACATCAACAATGTCAAACAGAAGTAGACATTCATCTACGTCAGCAACTTTCTAAAAAGTATCCCCGAGTTATTTTTTAGTTATAAAATATATTACTGCACCAAGTAATATTTTAGTGATGCAGTGATCTGTGCCGAATGTATTACAAAGGAATTACTGGATTACAATCCAAGTCATCACCTATTTGCCACATCAACAATGTCCAAGAGAAGTAGACATCCATCTACTTCAACAATTTTCTAAAAATACCCATGAGTCATTTTTGAGTTCTAACATATATTACTTTAGCTAGTTATTTTCTAGTGAGAGAGTAATTCTTTTCAAACGTATCACTAATGAATCTCTAAGGCACAACCCTTGTCAGTCACCTTCTTGCCAAGTCAACACTACCAGATGAAGCATGGATGAAAATACTGGGATGACGATATGAACAATGTTGGCCGTCACATGGTTTTCATCACCTCTCTGCCCGCGAAAACTTTAATTACTGTAAAATGACTAGGGCAGCTAACTAGCTAGATCCGGGCAACGTCCGCAAATCCTGAGTAATTTTGTAGTAATTGTTTTCTGGCTAGTCATTTGTGCTGTAGTCATTTACAGGCCGATTTCTCGTAGTGAGACGAGCATCACGAAGAGCACAAGGCGATCACAGAAGTCGATCAGACGACTGAGAGGAAGACCAGTATCACGAAGAGGACAAGGCGATCACAGAGCGAGAAGAAGACGAGCATCACGAAGGGCAGAAGGCGATCACTGACCAAGAGGAAGACGAGCATCACAAAGGGCAGAAGGCGATCATAGACCGAGAGGAAGACGAGCATCTCGAAGAGCAGAAGGCGATCACACGACCGAGAGGAAGACAAGCATCACAAAAGCAGAAGGCGATTAGAGACCGAGAGGAAGACGAGCATCAGGAAGAGCAAAAGGCAATCACAGAAGACGATCACACGACCGAGAGCAAGACGAGCATCACTAAGAGTAGAAGGCGATCACAAACCGAGAGGAAGACGAGCATCACGAAGAGCAGAGGCGATGACACAACTGAGAGGAAGATAAGCATGATGAAGAGCAGAAGGCGATCACAGACCGAGAGAAAGACGAACATCACGAAGAGCAGAAGGCGATCAGAGACCGAGAGGAAGACAAGCATCACGAAGAGCAAAAGGCGATCACCAGACACTAAGGGCAGAGGGTGAATTGAGCGGAATCAGGAAGCCTCCTTCTCTCACTCGAATTGATTCACTATCCTCTTATTGCATGTGCAGGAAGGATCCCTAAATTTTACTAGTTACAACAATCGCGCGGAAGCGCTGCCCAATTTTCAATAGAATTAGAGTTTACAGTAACCTAAAAACACTGGTTTCAATATATAAAAGGAATTAATCGGAGCTGCAAGGATATGTAGGGCAGGGTGCACGAGAGGATCCTTTAGGGTGAATATGCATGACCTATGTATGTGATGTATGGCGCTTGGTCTAAATAAATGTATGTGTTGAGCATTGCCCTGCTGGTTGTATGATTGTGAGGCCGGGGTTAACCTGGATAAGTAAATGAACGTCACCATCATATTAAGCACAAAAAAATAGTAAGGATAGAAAAAGAAAACACCAAAAATGAAGTTATAACCAGGGAGATAATGGAGATATAGATTTTGGTGTTAAGAAAAGAAGTTTGTCTGCTGTCAGCTGCTGTCAAGCTGGTACCGTGACCTGAAACCGGTCTAGGGGGGTCTAATGAAGTTCATAAGGCTGAGCTAAACCTATTTAACGCAAAAAATGTTGGAAACGGAGCCGTAAGGAAAAACTTATGCTTGTTAGAAGTTCGGGTCCAATTTAAGGCTGAATTCAGCCATCACATCACCAATCAGCAACCAAACATCTAAAGTAACCACAATAATAAGTCACCATTCTTGTGTGGGGTATGTATGGCTGGTCTCAGTGATGGTTGCACAAGGGGCTGAATCCCGTGTTAGGATCTTGTGTTCAAGATAAGCCACCCGTTAGGGGGCGGTTTATTTGGCTCACACCAGTTATGGCGCCTGGAGATCGAGTTGCTCGTAAACGCCAGGCTAAAGGCTGACGACCATTTGGTGCTTGATCACTCCTTTTTGGTGGAGGACTACCGGCAGCGAGAACTCACTCCATTGACTCACCCAGGTATGCTACTCAGCCACGTGGGCCCAACTCACCGGTTGTTGTGGGATTCCTCAAAGCATTATACAGATGATGTGGCCCGATATTGCCGGTACCTGAACCGGTTCTCAGCGGCTTACCCGGAGTTCGACTTCCTGGCTGGAGACTTGGATTCGTAGCAGGAGTCTGACCTCATCCTGACCCAGATGCCAACCAGTGGGAGTGAGGCAGCCCCTTTGGCGGTAACTTCAGATGGTGGGTGCGCGTCTGGCTATCCCCCACAAGGCTTGGAGGGATTCTACAGCCACTATACGCCTACGGTGCCACCTCGACCTCCTTCCGCTTCAGACCCCGGAAGTTCAGGCGTACAGGCTCTGGATGGAGCACGAGGCGATGGCTCCCGCGCAGTTTTCTTTCCTAGTGGCTAGGAGTACACCAATGTCACTTTATCTGAAGGGTGTTAGCCGGGAGTCCCTTCCTCCCAAATTTTGTTTTTTTTGAGACCTAGAGTTTTGCAGCTACATACTCTTACTAGGCACCAGAACCCTTGAACATCGGAGGACCGATGTAGTTTAGAAGGGGGATAATGTTAAGCGGTGAACCAGGATTAGCGGACCCGGGTAGTATTTTTCTTTTTTGAATCTGGTTGAGTTTTAGGGCTCTCCAATGGATGAACCTGACTGGGCAGATGATTTCCTTCCTGGACAGCTTTTCATCCAGTGGGCTGGCCGGATGAAACCTGGCCAGGCGGATGATTTCCGTCCTGATCAGTTTCATCCGTCAGTCGGATGAACTTGGGCAACTGGATGACTTCCATCCAGCCCAGTGTTCATCCGCCGGATGACTTCAGTTAGGGTTTGGTGCACATGGAGGAAGAGCTTGGAGCTCGAGCTCTCTCTCTCTCTCCCATTTGGAACTTAGAATTAGAGCTTAGACACAATTAGGGTTTGAGAAGTTTAGAGGTTTTTGAGGTCACATTGAGTTAGAAAGACTTTGCCATGTAAAAACTACGACCTAGCCAATAAAGTCCGACATGATTTGAGGTTTTATGAGGAGTTTTGAGCAAATCAGGGTTTCATTAGGGTTTCTAGGGTTTATGTGAAAGTGAGTTTGTAGGTCAATCTCCCTTTAACAATGTTGATGAGGGAGCAAGGCACGTGGCTAAGCGGCATTCACAGCGATTGAGAAACCAATTCTCAGACTTGTTGGCCACTAGTGCCATTAAGACTTCATTTTCCATGTTGACTAGTGATATTGTTTTGCTTTCAGCAGAGGACATTCACCAAATTGGCCATGTGGACCTTGTCATTGCGGGTTGGCCATGTTAAGGTATATCCATGGCTGGACATCATAACGGATTGAAAGATACTTGTTCTTTGCGGTTTCACGACATGATCCGCGTACTGCATTTGCTTTAGACCATCTCAGAAGCAACCACTAGGTTAAATTGTAGAGAATATATTGGCGGTGGATAGCTCGAGGTCGAGGACCTTGGAGGGCATACACGGCATACACCAGACTTTGGGTTTGTCTGTATTGCTTGATGGGGTTGTAGTGGGATTGCGAGCACATTGCCCGCAATTGTGGTAGACGAATCTAGCACCCGCTTAGACCATCAGGAGTTATCTTAGGGCGATATGCTCGCAATCTCTCGCCCAGGCCTTGTTTGGGATTCCATGTCTCGAAAGATGGTTGGGCTTAATGCGGATGAGCGGGAGAGAGCTATGGGCTTTCCCACGGGCACTACCAATGCGCCCGGCATTTCAGAGCAACAACGTCGATTTTCACTTGAAGAAGCAATGGATTTAAATTGCTTGACCTGGATGGTTTCGTTGCTAGTGGCAGAACAGAAGGAGTTAGCTTCTAGTTTCATCGGTTACATGGGGTTTTATGAGTTGCGGGCGGCCGGAGAACCATTTGTCTGTGTCAGGGTGACAGACAAAGTGGTTGGGGGCGAGAGGGCCTTGGCACCTCATCCATGGAACATATGGAGTACCACAAATCTTTTTGCAACGCCCAAAGCCAAGGATCTTCATCATCGGAGGTGTCTTGTATGTGAGCGGTGAGCGGAGAGCGGTGAGCAGAAAATTGTGTTATAGAGAGCAGAAAATATTCGAATATTCTCTGAATAATCTAATAATAGTGGAATGTTCTGCGAATATGGCAAAGTTATTTTTAGGGGGGTTTCATTTTTCGTCCAAATGTATTTTTGGGGCCTAAGACCGTGGAATTATTTTTTCTAAATTTATAAAGTTTCCAGTACTAACTCAAATTTATGTCTTAAATGCAAATTTTGGAAGGCATATGTGACTACTTTTTAATAATTTGAAAACTCATAATGATTTTCTCAGTCCCTCAAAATAATGGTTTTGGTTATAGATTACCGCGTTGGTGATGTACCCTCTCGTTTCCGAGAGGGTACATCACATCAATTCCATAAAAACTTGTATTTTGTAGAACGCAAAGGGTAAAAATGAGCAACTATACTATCGAACACCGCAAGGATATATTTCTAATAGTAGATATAATGCTTTGTCGAGAGACAATATAATGGTAACAATTATTGATATTTCTCATTTAAAATTATTTCAGCATAGTCTCTCAAAATGACAATCAAGTACCCTCTCGGAAACGAGAGGGTACGCATTACAAAAATAGTAGAAGTAGTTATTCTATTCTAAACTCCAGAATGTGCCAGAATGCCACTTTCAAGGACTAGTTTCACCTCGTTGAAGCTAAAAGAAGTGGACGTCTGGTTGAAGTTTACAAATCTTCAAGAATATGAAGTACAGATGCTTGCAATATGTGAACGGATTCCGTCCACGAAATTCGTTCATGGTCTTCGTAAAGGCTGGACATGTACAGTGGGGAAACGCGCTTACCGTGATCGTATATGATGTCTCATGAAGGGGACTATATGAGTTTAGTGTGATGATGCACCCAAAGCCAGGCAGAGGAACCATGCGCACCGAAGTAATTGATGCAGTGAGGAGTTCGGCTGATCCCATTGACCGTCTTTGATTCGTATTGGGCTTGGCGGAAGAGCGCTTCAAATTCTTCCCACTCCTTTTCGCAGAATACTTGTCAGGATGGTCAGGGACAGAAACGGAGTTGAGGTCCAATGGTAGACTACCTGTTGAGAAGAGGCGCCTCGGGGATATTTGTTCCTTCTGAGGGAGTTGAAATCCGGCTAGTTGTAAGTCCACAATCTCACCACGAGTGAGATTCGTGCCAATCATAACAGGCCAAACTTCTGGGATAGGAAGCTTTTCCCTGCACATCCATGGACGTTTTAGACCATTCACACAATGGTCAATATCATCATTGCAGAAGTAGAAGTCAGTGTCTTCATAGGTGCTCTTTGCTCTACATTCGAATTTGCCAGTGTAGATAGGAGCAGGAGTTGGCTTTCCTCGTCTCACAATCCTTTCCGTGCATTTCTTTCGAACTCCCCTACGTTGCGCCCAACATTTCTTAGCCAAGTTCGCCGGCACACGAGCAATATGCCACTCGGTTAGATTGGCATGGGTCTCTTGAACTGCCGTTACAAGGCGAATTCCAGCCCTGCACACTAGAGACACAGCCGGGATTGGATGCGGCGGTTGTCATGGTGAAACCTCGTCATGGGAAACACCATCATCTTCGTCAACAATGGACAATGGAATTGACGATGACCGAAGTCGTCTAGAGGAGTACCGGGGATGGGAATAGTTTACCCTGTCGAGACGATGTAATTCGTCATCGGCTCCAAGAGGTAAATTCGCTTTGCGCTTGTGTGTGCCAAACACCTCCGCGCCTTGCATATAAGAATCACGCGTGCAGAATTCATTTGCCCCCGGCATATCCATCATAGAATCTCCTAGAACGCGTGGATCGCCCGTCTTTTGGGCTTTTTGTTCGGCAGCACGAAGCTTCAACTCTTCTTTGCTCGGACCTGTCCCTCCAGCACTACCTTTCAAAAATTGATAATAATTAACTACCTGAAGAAAAGCCCGAACATTATCGTCTACGATTGCGACATACAAATCTCCACCATTATTGCCCGAAGCTTGCTTCTATTTGTTGTGGATGGATTCAGCAAGATTACAAGAGGGCATTTCCGCGAGTTCATCTTCAGACATGCTCTGTATACAAACAAGCACGTTTATTAGGGAAACTATATATGAAAGCACCGAAATTGTACATAAACGATAAAGAAATACCTGAGTCATGAATCCACCCCATTGTCGATATCGGAAGTGCCAGAATGCCAACCATAGATCAAGGTGTTGAAATCCGCTTTCCGAGATTGCTCCCGACGAAGCCCACCATGCACGAATAGATTGGTATAATCTATCAACCTCTTCCATTGTGTTTGCCTTCCTGTACTGGTGGCACAGTGCCTTGTGTTGCTCTCGTAAATGTCCTTCCGTGATGAACTTGTCAGAATGCTTCACCATTGATTGTACCCAGTGGAATTTACACGTGCGTTCTTTATCAACCATCACTTCGTCCTTGTTGCCGCTACCATAAATAATCCGAACAACATTCCAATTAGTTTGGGCACTGTCTGCCATGAAACCTTTGAATTGAGGTGACGAAAGTCCATGTCGAGCCATTACAGCGTTGAGATTTTTCCAGAATAACATCCGCGCTGCCGCATCCTCCGACTACATATCACAGCATGCAATGCTCATGACACGACAAAAGGTGGCATCATACACATGGTAGGCCAAAGTTGTCCACTGCTTTACACGTTTTACATGATCAAATATCAACCATGCGTGTTCCAGGTCACCGCCTTTTTGTAGCACAAGGTCCTTACAATAGACATGAGGGAGGCATGCGACATATTTTGCAGACCAATGTCGAGCCCAAGGGAGGTACCTGTCCTAGAGTGAATGGATGCGGCGTAACTCCTTCGAATTCTGTAACATTATACGATGCCGTTCGATGGTCTCTTCGAAGGAATTCACAATCAGGATTAACGCATCGTAGGTGCCCGACACACTTGGAAGTCCGAAAATGTAGTCCGTCGTCATAGATGATATTCGTTGTGATAGTCTTCGTCCACACGTGTCCATCGTATCTCTTGTCCATACCATGCATGAACTTTGCTTGAGTAGATGACGCCAACGATTGCGCAGGAGGAAGCTCAAAAATAACATCGCCATTAAATTGGTGGGGAAGATAGTCCACTTTCACATGGCGCATTCTATCGTAGTCTAGAAGTTTCAAGGGATTCTTACAACCTGGACGTTGACGGAGCTGTCTCAAGCACAATAGAACACTAAGTACAGAGGAGCCCATTGAACGATCAGGAGGGCATGACAGTGGTGTACGAGATGTAGAAGGATACGATGTCGGTGTGGTAGTCCTAGGTAGGCACAACATAGGAGTGGTAATCGGAGGGGGACTAGACGATGGGGTAGAAAACTTTGGTTGACAACTTGTCTGAGAGGGGGACTCATCATCCGAGGACATGATCACTACGCTCTCCGTACCAGGTTCAACCTTGACTCTAACTCCAGCTGGGAGTGGAGTGTGCATGCTGCATGACGATGATCTATGAGGAGTATGGACATGGGTTGGGGTAGAGATTGCAGAATCTAAGAGTCCATATACCCGATAGTGACCTGGGGGAAGTTTCCACACTCTTTGCGATCCCACGTCCACAACGTGCTGCATAGCAATGGTATGACTGAGCTCCAAGGTTGCCTCGTCGTAGACTTCTTCCTCAATGTAAATATTGTCCTGCAAGAAAGAGAAAATCTGAGACTCAATAACAAGGAAGTCACCGATGCAACGCCATCACTATCTAAACGACAAGTAAGTGGCACGCCTACACCACTGGCACGAAGAAAAACAAGTGAAGACGCTGGAGCCTGGGAAGAAGAAGCCATGACGAGGGAATGAGAGGATGTGAGTGTGTGTGATGCAAGCAAAATTGGTTGGCTCAGATACTGACCTTGGCAGTGTTGTGGCAAGATTAAACTAATTAAAAGAGTTTATAGAGAACGGCGCACGCATAAAATTAGGGAGAACTTTAAATACAATTTTGGAGAGTAGTCATTCTAATGCAATGGAATAAGTAGACGGCGTGATATATATAGAGTTTAGCAACTAGGTATAGCCTAAATACTGCACGATTCGAATTGTTTAATAGAAGTGGGTGGTGAAAGTTGTGTGGAAGTGTCAGATAGTTTAACCACAGATTAGAGTCCTTATAAAGAAGGCCGCCGTCATGACATAAATTTGACTAAAACTAGTGTATAGAGCGTTGAGCTTTTTAAAGCGGACAGGTCGTATTGGGCACACGATATCTACACCTAAAGCAAGGAGAAAGGCATTAAATCGCGTGCCAAGAGTTTGGAAGTCTACACTATTGAGCTGATGCTAGGAACGAGTTGTAGAGGAAAATCCATTTAGATCAGATGCCAAAGAGAAAGAAACGGGCGGCCCAATTCTCTACCTCGAAATAACTGAAGGCATCACAGGAGTCGCGAATGCGGAGGTACATGGGCTTAGAGGGTACAGCTAGAATATTAGGTCTGGAGTTTGGGAAGCTGGACGTAGTGACAACGTCGAGACGGAGAGGAAAAGGAGCGGCTGATAAGGAGCAGGAGGTTCAAGTTTCGATGAACGATGCGCGTGTTTCAGAAACGCAGGTACACGCTTGATTTGTTGCGAGGGAGTGATTGAAAATGCATACAGCTAGAAGGGTTGAGGTCATAATGAGTTGAATCGGACGAGTTGGGTAGTGGCGGAGGTTGACGGCTCATCCCAACCATAGTTATAAGTAGAGCGACTTCTAATGTATATCTTCTTTCATTTGTGCAACCTTGGAGGTCTTAGGTTTTCCAGTCGATAGTATTGGTTAGCAAGTTCCAGTGTTCTAGTGCAGAGCGATGCCGAGAAGTTCTGTGATAGAAAGGGTGCCAACGCGTTCTATGCAGGTGATTGTAGACAAGGTTAGGAGAGACGTAATGATGAGGGTTTGGTGGGAACTATGAGTGAAGGAACTGTGAGGTGATTCGGAGAGAACTTTTGTGAAGAGGGTACGATATGTTGCTAACATTAGATTGAATGGAATTGCAGATGGATGAAGAAGACGCTGCCGGCGATCCGGTATTGCGCACAGCAACTGGCCGCGAGATGGTGCAAGTCGGTGGAGAGGACGCGCGTGAAGTCATTGTGGAAGTCGCGCACGAAGGTGGAGGAGAGGGTTTGGCGATGGCCATGCTCGACGCTGAAGAAGTCCGAGACACCGGCGGAAGAGACGAGGCGGGACCTGGAGGCGATAACGAAGTGGAGAAGGATGCTTTAGAGACGTTGACCGAGAGTGGAGGCGAAGATGAGCAAGAGCCCGACAAGGGACGTGATGATTCAGAAAAAGGCGACGAAGAGGAGAGCGACGAAAATGACGATCTCGACAGGATAGACGAGGAGGCGGAGAGCTAGGAGAAAGCAGGAAGTGAAGCGGAGGCGGATAACGATGCAGCCGCTGCCGGCGAGGCCCTTGTTGACCTGGGTTTATCCGACTCAAGCAAGGACATCGATGTCGGGAGAGGGTCAAGGAAGAAGGGCAAACGCAAGAGCAAGAAGAGGGAGAAGAAGTAGACTACGCCAGACCTTGATGACGACCTCGGCCAGGATCCGGATGCCTCTATAGAGCAAGTAACGGAGCGAATTGGTATCGTGTACCACCCTGATGCATTTGCGGCGATCAACCTAATGCGGCGACTTCGGATGGGTAAATTCTCACATATTCGAATTCCATTGTGCCGCATGATTCCAATGCAGGAGCTTTGAAAAGTGCACAAAATCGAGAAGCAGAAGATGATGGCAGGGTTTTCTCATGGTTATCGAGATGGTGACACCTCCTTCTACCTTGCGGTGACTGGCAAGGAAGGAATTGATCGGCCGGTTGATGATGCGATTTTGAATTCTTGGTCCTCAGACTGGAAAACCTTAAACGAAGAATTTGAGTCCGAGTTGGCTGACGACGAAGACCTAAGGCATCTGAGTGGGAAGATGTTGTTCATCTTTGATGGCAACCACAGGTATGAGGCGTGGAAAGAGTACATCGGCACGAAGAAAGCTCGTGACACAGAATTTGTTAAGAAGAACGGGAGGCCGTTCTGCATTATACTTGACATTACACCGAATGGGTATCCACGAATTCTTTCAGCGATGCACGCCGTCAACAAGTAAGTGTCTTTCTGAAGTTGCAAGGTTTGCAAGCTTATCAGGTTTTTCTACTAATGACCGTTGTTTTGTTAGGGCAAACGAGACAAACCATGTCGTTACGAATGTCATGTGTGAGCCGCAAAACCGGCCCACGAGGTTGAATGGACCGCGCATCGCGTCCATAAGGGTTAACTAGTAGTGAAAATGGGTTATCCCATTGGTTAGTTCTTGGTTTTCGATTGGATTGACCAATTAAGCCTTCCGTGCACTAAATCATCAGTGGGAGCCACATTGTGGTAACCGGAAGTTTTAGGAAGATAACCAAAAAATAAAGAAAAAAAAAATTAAAAGAATAGAAGAAAACAAAAAGAAAAAAAAATAAGAAATGATGGAGAAAACCAAAACAATAGGAAGGAGGGAAAAATGGTGAGAAGGAGAAAAGAAGGAAGAAGGAAAAAATCAAAGAGCCTCAAAGAAAAGGGAAGAGGAAAAAATAGTTTAAGGGACCCAAAGGCTTGGGGAAAAAACCCTCACCATCATTTGGCAAATTAGCCATAACCCAAAACAAGGGGAATTCAATCTAGGCTAATTAGGTAGTATTTGCATCGTTGAAATTAGTTTAGAGGCTCACTTATTGAGATCATGCACACACATGTGGCATGGAGTCAAAGGTTAGATTTAGATATTCCTTGGTTAGTGGGACACCCACTTGTGTTAAATGCAAGGGTGGCTAGTGATTTTTTAGTTTTTTAGTTACTATTGTTTAGTGTGACCATTAATGTGCCCACCCAAAATTGGCGGCTGTGAACGACGAAGGGAACGACCTTGGGAACAAGAAGGGAGCAAGGGCTTTGGGGTTACCCCCCTTGGAGGCGCTCATTCGAAGGTGTGTGAGGTAGGAGTTAGAGAGGCGTGTGGTAGGAGCTAGGAACCGAGAGGAGGTGTGTGGAGAGAGAGAGAGAGGTAGGGTCCAGATTTCCCCCTCTTGTGGGCTGGAATTTAACTCAATCGTTACGAAAATTAGCGAGTAGATAGATCAGAGCGTGGGCTTCCCAACAAGCTCAAGAGCGCGCGGTTTGGAGCTGTGACGACGAAGATACGAGCTGCGGAGTGAGGACGACCAGCTGGAGGATCAGCGGCGGATCTCACTTGTCCTCAGATTTCCCCTTGTCAGTCGCACAGTTCTTGTCCGATGAAGCTTAGATTTTAGGCGTAGATAGATCAGCGCGTTGGCTTTCCAACAAGCTCAAGAGCACGCGGTTTGGAGCTGTGACGACGAAGATACGAGCTATGAAGTGAAGGCGACCAGCTGGAGGATCAGCGGCGCACCACACACGGCCTCGGGTTTTCCCTCGTCAGTCACGGAGTTCCGGTCCAATCGAGTTGGTCTTTTAGGTGTAGATCGATCAGAGCGTTGGCTTTCCAACAAGCCCAAGAGCGTGCGGTTTGGAGCTGCAAAGACGAAGATACGAGCCGCGGAGCAAGGGCAACCAGCGGATCTCAAACGGCCTCGGTTTTTTCCTTGTCAGTCACGGAGTTTTGCTCCAATCGAGTTGAGCTTTAAGGTGTAGATAGATTAGAGCGTTGGCTTTCCAACAAGATCAAGAACGTGCGATTTGGGACTGCGACGACGAAGATACAAGCCGTGGAGCGAGGGCGACCAGCTGGAAGATCGGCGGCGGATCCCATAGGTCCTCGGTCTTTCCCTCGTCAGTCACGGAGTATTGCTCCAATCAAGTTGATTTTTCGGGTGGAGAGAGATCAGAGCGTTGGCTTTCCAACAAGCCCAAGAGCGTGCGGTTTGGAGCTGCGAAGACGAAGATACGAGCCGCGGAGCAAGGACGACCAGCTGGAGCAACCGGCGGCGGATCCCACGCGGCCTCAGTTTTTCCCTCGTCAGTCACGGAGTTCTAGTTGTATTAAGCTAAGATTTTAGGAATAGATAGATTAGAAAGTTGGCTTTCCAACAAGATCAAGAACGTGCGGATCGGAGTTGTGACGACGAAGATATCGGCTGCAGAGTGAAGAGCACCAAGAAGAGGAAGACGACCACAATCACAAGAACGAACACAAACACGGCAGAGGGTGAATTGAGCGGGATCAGGGAGCCTTCTTCCTTTCCCAATTGATTCATTATTCTCTTGATTGCATGTGGAGAAGGAACCCTAAATTGTCTAGTTAAAAACACTACGCGGAAGCGCTGCCAAATTTTCACTAGGATTAGGGTTTTGTTATAAATTCAACCAATTGGTGGTTTAATTGTCATTAGTAAGGTTGGAATGGGATTACTTGTGTGAATGCATGTGAATGTGTAGTGCATGATATTAAATGAATGCATATGTTAAGTGAACACTGCTGGTCGTTGGCTGTGGGTCTAGGATTGAATCAAATGGTTAATTGAAGGCTGCCATCGTGTTAAGCAAGAAAAACTAATAAGAATACAAAAAAAAAACATAGAAAACGGAGCCATAAGGCAAAAGATAAAGAGGTTCAAAGTCCGGCAATAAGTCAAAGATATAATTCATCCCTAATGCACTCATGATAGATAAAACATTGCGTTAAACACATCATGAACCGCTGCGATCTAAATGGGAGGTATGCATGTATGTCTTGATTGTTGATTGAACAAGGGGCTGAATCCCTCAAAGTAGGATCTTGTGTTCAAGATAAGCTTCCCACTAGGGGGGGTTTATTTGGCTCACATCATGCACCAACTTGACCGCGTGCATATATATGGCACTCGGCCACTAGAGTACTACAAGGACTTGATCCCGCCCCATCGCTATGAAATGTGCGTTAAAAAGCCTAGCACTACCTAGTACCCGATTCCCGCTTCGCAGATGGTGAAAGTGCTATTCTAGGTATTTCTCGTTCCTCACATTCCAACATCTTACAAATTTGAATTTGAAGCTCATTCTTGCTTACGGGGTTCTTGCAGGACGAAATGCATGAAACCGCAGTAAAAGAGCGACTTGCGTATCTAGCAGAGACTCCAGAGGACGAACAAACTGGACGAGGTATGCAAGAATATATGGAAGGCCAGATCCGTCTGAAGCGTGATAAGCTGACGAAGAGGTTTGGCAAGCTTGCTGGGGTGGCAAACCCAGCTAACGGAGAAAGCTTTCTTGACAAGGTAACCATACATTCAACCTTTAATCATCATTTTTTAATGTACTTTTGAATCCAATTTGTTTTAAAATATTTCTAATTATTTACAACAAACTAGGACCCATAGTACATTATTAGGCTTTCAATTAGACTACTAGGCTTTATATGAAACGAATTCCAAGTTTAATGAACTGCAGGGACCACCTCGTGCAAACCTCCACTTCGATCCTGTGAGGGTACCCAGGGTTGTCTGGATACCACCCAGCATACCCTCTCCTAACGAGAGGGTATGTTGGGTGGTACCCGGATGACCCTTGGTACCCTCTCGGAATCAGGAGGGGACTCGTCCTGGTGGTTCCCTCTCTATTCCGAGTGGGTACCCGGTGTCGCCCAGGTACCACTGGGGGTACCCTCTCGCTACGAGAGGGTACTCTCGGTGGTACCCGGGCGACCTCGAGTACCCTCTCAAAATAGAGAGGGAACCACCAGGACGAGTCCCCTCCCGATTCCGAGAGGGTACCAAGGGTCACCCAGGTACCACGGGGGATACCCTCTCGTAGCGAGAGGGTGCTCTCGGTGGTACCCGGGCGACATCGGGTACCCTCTCGGAATCGAGGGGGGACTCCTTCGGTTGGTCCCCCCCCCGATTCTGAGAGCGTACCCAGTGTCGCCCGGGTACCACCGGGTACCCTTTCGGAATTGGACATGACAATTTCACGTCATCCTTGCTCAAATTTTAGTGGGTCTCTATCGTCTACCGGGTACCATCCAATATACCCTCTCGTTACGAGAGGGTATGCGGAGTGGTACCAGTACGGGATCGTGAGAGGACCACCCGCACGAGTCCCCTCCCGATTCCGAGAGGGTACCCGGCGTGGTCTGGGTACCACCCAACCTACCCTCTTGTTACGAGAGGGTATGCTGTGTGGTACCCAGTACACGCCTGTTAACCGGGAATTTTGACTTGTTATTAGGATCCTGGTAGTAATTTTTTTTGGAAGTTACTAAGTAGTTTTGAGTAGAAGTAAGACATGGATGAATCTGGACAGTGGATGAACCTGTCCAGAAATGACAGTGGATGAAACTGTCGGGACTTTGGATGAATTGTCCGGACAGGGATGTCATCCATCCGGACATCTTCATCCATTGTGGAGGATTAGGGTTTGGAGGGGGTAGAGAGTCACCCCCTTGGACCTTGGACACACACTTCATTGTGAGAGCTGATCTCTTGAGGTGTTGCAACTAGAGTGTAGGAGGAGGGTTAGAGAGCTAGGAAGTAGAGATACCATGCAAATCTGGAGTTATTGGGTGTATGAGTGTGGTGTATGGATGTTTTGAGGAAGTAAAGCAAGACTTACTACTATCTATTGTGCAATTGTCTTGTGTCTTGAAGTTGTGAGTAGATGTTGTTGCTAGGGAAGCATTTAGGGAATGAATTGGTCATGGGTATAGCAGATTCGGCTTGAATGCACTAGATCTGATATAGATCTAGCCCAATCTGCAAAATCCTACACATTCTTAGTGGTTGGGAGTTAGAAATAAGTCCGGATTTGTTGTGATTAGGATCTGAATTGCTATAATCGAGTGCAGAAACTTTATATCTGTGAGTTAAACCTAAGAAAAACCACAGAAACGAAGTCCCAACTAACCCTGAATTCAGATCTAGATTCAAATCTAGGTCGAATCTAGGGTTTTAGACTCAGTAAAGGTCCTGATCCGGACCTTTGTCTACTGCCTTGAAACAACAGTTTGATAGAGCATAGAGTACATTGTTTTCTACTAGATCTTGAGGTGAAATCCCCCTTTAACAACGCCGGGTACCACCAAAGTGCCTAGAGAACATCTAAATCTTGTTGTCTAGGTGCGAGTATTAGCTGCTTGTGACGTCGGAAAATTTACTTCTCTTAATATGACTTGAGTTTTCTTCCTTTGATTATGTCACACCACCAAAGAAAAACACAAGGCGGTACTAATTTTGTGTTCATTTGAATAACGAAACAGGTTCGAAAGAACAACGACCGGCATAACTTAGACCGAGTGGAGATGGGGCTTGAGAAGCTTCAGCTCGTGGCCACAACAGTTGTTCCCTCTAAGTATAAGGTCCTGTGGCTGAGGATGTGGAACGAGTCGGACTTTCGGCGAATACAGAATCACTTTCCTGAGTATCCTTGCTCTGAAGCGGACCTTAAGAAGTTCCTGGCACGAGCGGTCTTCTATGCGTGGGTACGTCTAGTTTCTGCTCCTGTTTATCTTCTTGTATTCTCATGTATTCATCACGCATTCTTGTTCATCTATTACAGCTTTAGGAGGAACTCGGGCCAAAGATGGATGATCTCCTAGGCAATCTGGAGCTGAACCCCCATCCGAGAGAGCAGCCACTATCCTGGATGGAGTACTTGGTGATGTGGAAGCTCCGCTTGTGGGACCTTGCGTACAACAGCCACTTTCTGGCAGAGTCTCCATTCACTCGACTGTCGAAATGGGAGGACGTCAAGGATCATGGAGATATCGCAACCCGGTTTGCCTACCGATATATCAAGCATGAGCTCTTTGAAAAAGGTGCAATATCCTCTCTACCACTCTGGATGCACACGGCATACTCAACGTCGTCCAGCTCTTGCATGTACTCTCCGTATCAATTGTCTTTGTTTCCGTTGGATCATCGCAAGGACTGTTACTGGTATGTTGAATGTCACAAGAAGTATTGTCATGAAGAAGAGCTATTCATGAAGGAGGGGCACGGTCCTCTGAATAACATCAAGGAGGACGTCCCGGAGAAGGCTGACACAACGAAGGAGAAGAAGAAACGCTCAAAGCCAATGAGCTCAAACACAAGACGTCTGCAAGCCAACAAGAAGGCTAAGGAGCGACGTGCTAAGATGAGAAAGGCGAAAGGCAAGTCTGCTACGGACGAGGACTTGGAAGAGGAGGATGATCTTCAGGTAATTGAGGAATCAAGATTTCCCGAGTCCTCCGTCCGTGAACATGGACTCGCTAGCGTTGCTCTAGGCGTCTCGACACCAGCTCACGTCACTCTGTCGGATGATAGGCCAATGGAGGTTGAAGTATCATTACAGAAGGAGATCCCCGTACGCCTTAGCACGAAGCCAGCACCAGCGGAGGATTCAGATGCTGCTCCCTTAATTTTTCGAAGTGTTCAGCCTCTTCGATCTCTCAAGTCACCCGCTGCTAATCCTACAATGTCCGTTACGCACTCCCACTCCACATCCACGAGGGTGCCGCTCGACGATCCGACCCCGAGTCTCAACATCACCCCCTCGAGTCACATGATCCCTGGTGGCGCAAATCCAACGTCGACACAGCTTATCATGAACAAGTCAATGTCACGTGATGTTTGGAATGAGATCTCAGACTTTGTCACTGATTGCAATGACGGAAAGACTTGCCTACTGCGAGGGAATGTCGTTCAGAAGGGGCAAAGGGTGGACCTCGTCCTTGCGCAAGTACCGGACAATCTTCCCGTGCCGGATGTGTCGGTACTTCAAGATGAAGTCCCCCAGTTGGAACATCCTTTCCACTGGCTGGATGAAGATGCTCTTTGGTTTTGCCAACGTCTTCTTGCATGACGATGGTGGTCTATTTTTGACGTTTTCTCATGACAAGGACGAGACAATGCAGACCTTTAAGGCGCACTTCCAGGGATTCGGATTCAAGATCATGAAGGAGTGGGTCGGTGTGAACAGACTGCCAGAAAGATTCGCTACTGCGGCTTCTGGGACCACCAACTTGTTCAAGGTTGTGCTTCTTGTGCGTGCTAACTCTCTTCAAGGTCCAGTCAAGGCGTACCGCAAATCAAACTTCCGTTTTCGAAAGCATCCGGCGCTTGAAGAGCTCTCATTGGATATTACTAGGAGTAATGCCATCCTCAATTTTGTGAGTAAGGAGACACTCACTCGGACTGCTGATCGGGTGTGGCGTGGAGCAAAAGAACGTGGTCTGTACTTCTACACGTCGTTGATTCTATCTGCATCAGACGAAGGGGACGTCGTAGTTGACATTACCGCCGCTACAAGTACGCCTAAGAATTTCTCAGTATTTTTTTTTCATTTCAATCCCACGCCTCTTCACTATGTCTGCTCTTTTTTCAGGAAACTCTATTCGAGTCTGCAAGGATCACGGTCATCACATCGTTGCGTTGGAGGCCGATGCGGAGGTATTTGAGGCCGTTCTAAAGCCTCTCACTATGTAAGCCCAAAAATAGACCCCCTAAGAGAATCCATTTTTAAACCTACAAGGTCCTATTGTTGCACCACTTAAACCATTCCTTATGCTTAACCACACATTCTACTCTTACTGGATTCGGATCCTTGGCATATCTATTTATACATTTAGAATTTAATAATACTATTATCTTAACCCAGTTAAGTGAATTCGATTAACCTTTCCTTGTAATCAAATACTCGACTCTGGATGAATCTAAATAGGTCTAAGTAATTATTTAATTATTTGTTACCTAATTATTATGGTTATTAGTTATTATGATTATTATAATTATTTTTTATTATTTTTATCATTTAATTTTTATTATTTAGTTATTTGTTTTTCTTTTTTCTTTTTGAGTTTAGGTCAGCTGATCAGGCCTGATCCAGACCCTGGTTGGAGCAGCAACTTCGGCAGCCCTTATCTTTTGATTCGGGACTCCGAATACCAAAAAAATTCCTCTTAAAATGATCACCAGCTCAATTCCAACTTGGATAAACCACTAAATACCTAATTTGAGATTGATACCGGCCTCCACCAGCAGTCGCAGCGGACAGTCCCTGTGAGTCCCAGGTTTTGTGTTTTTTTTCTCAAACATCTTAACTTCCTAGGGTTAACTCCGAATTGAGCGTTTTCAACTTCTAATCATATTAGTTTTTCGTGCTCTTGACGATGGACTCCTCAGAATGTCCAACCAGACCTTGAGGACTGCCACATACAGACGGACAGCGGCGACTCAACAACCACAACAAGTATTCACAACTTCCTCGTGAGTTCACACCTCATTCAATTGGGAACACCATTCACCAAATTCTCAACGATACCAGCAAGCACCAACTTACAAGCATCGGCATTCTTGCATCGGCCAGCGAGCAATCATCACCAAGTTTTGGAACCCTAATGTAAAAAAAATCCTCGAGCGCTTCCGCACAAGTTTAGAGATCCCACAAATTCAATCAACACAAGAAGGAACTACAACGACCGCATGCATGTGGGAATTAGGGAAAGTAGCTTCACCCAGGAAATACTCCCTGGTCCGAGCGCTGCAGCCTCTTCTCGCCTGGATCCTCCAGCTCGAGTCTTCTCAGCTTGCGGCACCTTCACACCACCGCGCACGCACACGGCTCCACGATCACCAACGCCGACCTTCAACAGCGCCTCCACACCGAAGCTCCCACCGCAGGAGCACTCCAGCGCGCTCTCTCAAACCACAAAAAAAAAACGGCCCTCTCTCCCGAGCTCAGAACCAGACCTCGTGATCACAATCACGGACCCTTGCGCGCACAGGTGCGCCCCTCGCCGAGCAGCCTTCCGGAACAGAGCCCCAGCTCGTGCAAGCTCCCTTCGCACGCCCTCGCGGCGCACACACACTCAACCAAAAACAGCCGACAAAAGAAAAAGAAAAAAAACGAGAGCTCGAGCTCCGATCTTCGCGCACACACACAAGAAACAGAGAGCCAGCTCTCCTCGTGCGCCAGTGCGCACCCTCCAGCTCCCCGAAACACGAGACCTCCTCGCGCGCAGCAGGTGCCGACCCCGGCACTTCACAAAAAAAACGGCGAGACTCTCCTCGCGCACAGGAGCGGTCCAGCTCCCAAGAAAGTGAAGAGCCAGTCCCCGCGCGCTCTCCTCCAGCTCGCGCAGGAGCCTCTTCTCCAAAAAAAAACACAGAGAGGCCAGCCCTCCCTCGCGCCCAGGGCGCACACACCACCAACAACAAAAAAAACAAACCCAACCCAAAGAAAAAAACGAGAGCTCCTCCTCGCTCCAAAAAACGGCCCCTCGAAAAACCCGTGAGCTCCAGCTCCCTCGCCAGCGACTCAGCCTGGCTCGTTTCTCTCTTTTTCTCTTTTTTTTTCTTTTTCTTTTGGTCTTTCTCGTTTTTCTTCCCCGACAAGACTGGCTTAGTTTAAATGAGGCAGCCCATGACCTCTCACAGAAGTGCAGGATTGGCTACTTACAGCCGTTTTTGCATGTTTTTAGTTTATTACTAGCATTAACTCGCCGCTTTGCTCCTGACAAGCCTCCCTAAAATTAATTCCATGGTGGCAAGAATTGTCATGTGGCATGTGCATGGGGAAGCACACCCAACCACCTTCTTTTCTTTTCTTCCTTTTTTTTTTTTTCTTTTCCTCTTGATCTTTTAAAGACTATTACACTAGGTCTACTACTATCTACTGATGATTTGCAATTTACTTATAACTTCAAAAACTAACCACACAGCTAGACTCCCAGCACCCTAATTAGTCTACCTAAATTTTCCTAGCATTTTTGGAGTTCCTTAAGTATTTTTCCTGAGTGGTCAAACCGTTGATCAACTAGTCAACCCCTAGAATAAAATAGCAATTCAACTCGGAAAATTCTAGAAATTTTACCACTACTTCTACCTGCTAGGAGACACTCTTCCAATTTTTTCCCATATTTTTTTTTTACCCATTTCTCAATTTTTGGTCATTTTCCAAGGACTTCCTTCCCATTTTTTATCTTTCTCTTCATTTCCATTCCACTTCCACTACACTTTTAAGTATATTAGTAGGGAGGAGGAAAAAATAGGGAACTTAGTGTCCCATCATGGCACTAGGCCTATTAATCTAGGACTTTGACTCTAATAGGTGGGTTGACCACCAATTTAGCTAAAATTTGGTTAATACTATCAAGAAAACTCGAAAAAATGAAGAAAAAAGAGTGAGGGCCCACTTTGGCCACTCACACACTATCCAAGTCCCTGCGATGCGCGTCGAAGACCACATGGATGTATCTGACGACGAGTCTGACTAGTTGACTCTACCCTCTGACATACCAAGTGTCATTCCAGATGCTGCCGACATGGACTTCGAGCCCCCCCAAAGCCTGCCAAACAATCGAAGCCGTAAGTAGGTGAACTCAACGGTACCTTTACCAAGAACGTTATTGATGTCATAATTTTCTTCTTTATCTCGGCATCGGTTTTCATAGACTCTTCTTTAAACTGCAGACGTCATTTCTCTGTAACTCAAAGTCCCGAACGTTTTCCTTTCTTGCCCATATACGCGCGGGATATGGCCAATGCATTAGCAACTTCCAATTCCCCACCTTCTTGTCATAGAAGGCAGCGTTTTGATCCAGAAGTTTATAAATTTCTAGACATTCAGGCTGAGGAAGACAATGACTTTGACACTCTCTATGGGTCAGATAAATGCTCTGCAAGCGAATCTTAGCGTCGTGGTTATTTAAAACATACTAGCATTGCATCATTATAGATTTCTTCATTTTTTGGGAGATTGCAACAACAGTATAATTCCTGGACAAAGCATAGTCTATATTTGCTTAATTATGGCATCAAAACAATTTTGCATCAAGGAGGTGTTTAAAATCACACAAATAACACTAACTTTTTGCTATCTTCGTTTCATATAGAAATTTCATTGGAAATGGTGAACATAAAGATAATCATTATTTTTTTACGTAGGAGGGTGAACGCACACTACGGTTGTACGAATTTGTAGTCACGGCACAATTTCAGGGCCAGGTACAAGTTTGGACTCAATTTTAGACTAGATTTTTTTATATTTTGGAGAAAATTTTTAGTAGGCATAGTTCAACGTCTTGCATACATTGAAGAATAGAAATCAAAATAGTCATTGCATAAAATTAAACCCTTAAAATGAGTACAAACATAAAACGTTGGTACTGTCACGGTTTCAGGTTTCACATGTTTGTACTCATTATGATGGTTTTTAGTTATCATTTTTACATTTTAAATAGCTATATATGATCCCCTATTCTTTGGCTATCACGCCTTGCTATTTGTATAGATAAAATGATAGCCAGTAAATAATAAATGTAACAAATGTGGCTTTTTTTTTGGGGATCCAAAACATGAGTTTAAAGTCTTTTTTTTCCTTTTTTTTTTAAAAATTGGCGTTTAGGGACTATATTTCTAAGGCGGCCATCAAACGAATTTTGAAAATTAAAAAATCTTCCTCTTCATTTTCGGTATCGGAGATGTAGGTCTCCATATTGCCTTAGTTTTTCTAGAATTCTCATATATTCCTCTCTATAACGCTTTGTACTCAGTTTGTACAGTGCGTACTTGTTGTACTGTATGGACCAATCAGGGGAGCCCCTTTTGTCTTCCAATTTTGGATTTATCTGACATCTCCACGTTGTCAGCTGTTGCCTTTTCAGCAGGAATCTCTCTTGAATTACCAAAATTTGAAAGGCGGCAAAATTCTTTTGTCGCTTGCAAGTTATCCACACACAATGACGATGTCATCCTTCTCTGAGTACCTTCTCGAAATTTTGAAGCAACCTTCTTGGAGTTGCTCCGCTTTGGAGCTTGAATTGGGCGTGTCACAACAACCTTTGCAAGTGAGTTGGATTTAGGGTTTTGTTGTATTCTCTTTGAATAGTTCTTTATATGTGTCCATGTATATTTACTTGACAAAGCACATGATTCTGTTTCTAACTTATAGAGGTTTAGGTTTAGGTAGCTAGAGTCTTTTAAAACCCTTTGCTAGTTGTACATGATGTACCAAAGTCTAGTACAGAACGTAGTATTCAAGACAAACTGTACTATTTGCGAAGTCCCTGATAAATTTGCGACGTGCAGAATTGCCCATCTTTTCTAATTTTGAAGCAAACTTCGTGCATTTGGAGCTTTAATTTGGAGTGTCAATACAACCTTCGCAGGTGAGTTGGATTTAGGGTATATTGTATGTTTCTTTTATGTGGTTTTTGGATGTTTTTTGTGTATGTTTACTTGACCAAGCATACTGTTTTATTTCAAACTTATTGAAATTTAGGATTTAGGTAGATAGAGTTTAATAAACCTAGATTGCTAATTGTACTCAACAAAATAAAGTCTAGTACAAAAAGTACTGTCTAATACAAAGTGTACTATCTGCGACGTGCTAAAGTACCCATCATCCCTTATTATCCATAATTTTTTGTCATTGTATTGCAGCCTCAACCATGGATTTCGCGTATGGGTCCGAATTTGAAGCAGACGATTGGTTGATTCAGAGCAGGACCTTCTCCAGAGAAGATGACCCTGCAAGGACTTTCTCTAGAGAAGATGACCCTTCCAGTTTCTTCTCTAGAGAAGATGAGCCTGTAAGTGACTATGACTACGATGACGATCTCCCTAGATCTCCGCTTGCCAGATCACACGAAGAAGGCCTTGCTAATCACAAGGTGAAGAAGAGTGCTTTGGAAAAGGAAGTTGAGAAGTTGACGTCTCTGAAGACCCATCTTCCTCCATGTGCCGTCACCGAAGAAGATTTTGAGACAAAATACGGGCTCCCCAATAAAGGAAAAAATCCACACAAGTTGCGACCTCCAGTTGACATCCAGGTCAAAGAGGTAACTGATGTTTTTGGGCCACCTAAGGGAAGGAAGGGGAGAGCTGGTTATAGTTACGGAGATTGTAAGGACCAAAAAGTCTTAACCCGCATTAATGAGGTTTTTCCCTTGGTTTATTTGAGAGATCTGCCTAAGTCCAAGGTTATAGCTAAACAATTTGCTAGGGGGATTGTCATGGAGGTGAAAAAGAAGAAACTTGTGAGTTGGGCGGAGTTTGCTGCGGCCTCTGACAAAAACCAAAGAAGCAAATGGTTAAAGAAGGTGAAGATATCTTTGAGGGTTCTAGGACAACTCACAGGCAAAACGGAGGATGAACTCTTTCTGCATGAAAGGATTGATGAGTTGTTTCATGATCCTACTGTTAGGGCTTTTGTAGTTCCAAAAGTTCTGAACGTAGTGAAGGAAGAGGAGGTTCCTATCCAACAGTGTAGCCCAGAAACTGATAAGAATTTACATACCTGTTGAAGTTGATCAAGTTCGTGGGATTGCAACTTCACGTTGTGACGATGGACTACATCTCTATCAACAAAAAGAAAGCTGATTTGTTGAATACTGTGTCCCATGAAGAAGGGGTCCTCCGCCGAACTGAGGAAAAAATTGTCAGGATGCAAAAGATTCATTGTGTACGCAATGTACATGGTGTGCATGATGTACAAATTGGAGCAGATGAACAAAACCTATCTAAGAAGGAAGAGGCGTACCAAGAGATGCTCAATGATGCCAGGATGGATTACGAAGGTGCTGTGTTAGAGCTGAAGGGATGTAATGTACGGTACGAAGAGCTTCTAGCTAGACAAACTTGTTTGAGGAGGCAATTTGATGCTTTGTTGCTCCAACTTACTCATACGAAGAGAGGAGAAGATGGTATTGCAATGAGACCTACTCCCCATTGCTCCGTATTTGATTTGAAGGCAACATCAAAGTCTAACTCAATATTGATGCAACCTTGTGCGCTTTGCTTCAACCATTTCCCTTTAAACGACATTGTAGTTAGTACTTGTGGGCATTTATATCATCCCTGGTGCGCAGCTGTTTGGTTTAGGATGGCTAGCACATGTGCAGATGTAAGTTGTGGCACATCAGTGCATCCATCTTGGTTTCGTAGTTTCGGATTTGGACAACTGCCTACACCTCTTCAACAACTTACAGAAACTTTAGATTTGGAGAAGGAACAACACAGTCTCCTAGCCAGCTTGACATTGAATATATTGAACTCACATCCAGACATCGGTATGTTCTTTATCCTACTACTCTTTACTTGTTTGAGATAGTTGAATGTTTACACATGTTTTCTTTACACGATTTATATAAAGAGTACAAATTGTACTAATATGGTATTTAACGTATGTTCCGTATACATCATTTTTACAAAAGAATTAAAATGAGTCTACTGTGATGTGTATATTGTATATATTTATATGCAATTGTCTGTTTTTGAGGCATAGAGAACTAATTGTCTTGTCTTACGTTAGTGCAGATCCTGAAAAGATTTATCAAGATCAAATGGCCCAATCCACAGTATGCACATGGACTCAAAGCGCAAATGAAACAGCTATTATGGACAATGTTGGTTTTGAGATTAGTTGTAGTGGGAGCCGTGGAACACAGAGCCTAGGAAATAATAGCACTGTTGGGAGTCAGGAACCCAAGGTTCAAGTTTCAAGGCACCCATTGCGAACACAATCACATTTGGGTCTTCCATCTATAGACGAAGTAGACTCCCCTGACAAAATAAAGGAGGATCTTTACGAAAGGACAAAAGTGGATGTTGGCAACAAAATAGAGGTGGATGTTGGCAACAAAACAGACCTGGATGTTGGCATGTTCAAGACAAATGCGGGTGTTGGCAATGATGGGATACCAACTACTGTCGTAGAGGCTACTGAGGTTGACCCTGATGAACCATCCATGAATCGTACTGTAGAAATGGAGCTTGAAGAACGTATACAGAAGTTAAGAGAAGAAGCTGCGGAGTTTGAAAGACTTCGGAAGTTGAGGCAAGAAGCTGCGGTATTAGAGCGCCTCAAAAAATTGAGAGAAGAAGCTGTTGAGTTGGAATTCAAAACTGAGGCATCAAAACAAATAGAGTTGTCCAAGGCAGTGATGAAGGTGCCACCCCCACCTCTTCTACCTCTGAATGATGCTAAATATCCACCAAAACGAAAGACTAGAAGTGAGATTGCCGCTGAAGCTAAGGAGGCAGAGGAAGCTAAGAAGAAAAACAAAAGATCCAAGAAGAATCGGTGTGGATATGATACTTTTTGTGGTGCATGGAGTTTAGATGGTACGAAGTGGAATACTTTGTGTTGTTTGTCACATCTGTTGTGTAGATGGGGACATAGTGTTTCATAATTCATGAACTTTCTATTTACTTAACTGCCAAGGCTTGCATATATTGATTTTATCACCTATATTGTGTCGCATGTATTGCCAGAAACATCCCATGTATTGCCGGAAACGTCCCATGTATTGCCAAGAAAAATTTGTCTTTGGTACAATTTGTACTGTAGGTATAGTTTGTATCGCTCAAAGTCAACTTGAAAGATGTCGTGGTAGTCTTTGCGGCGCTGGTGCCGAGACCCGGGCTTTATGCTACCCTTTTGAACCGGTCGTCGAATACTATTTTATTTTCTTTGGGTAATATTATTTCATTTTTTTATTGTGAGCATATATATATTTATTATATAATTAAAACTGCTATACCCTATTTTACCATTTTCTCTACTCCACTTTGTAATAAATAATATTTTCCTATGATTTTTTCTTTGAACTAATAAGACGACATTGATTTAAACACAAATTTGAGTTTATATATATAAAAATTAGATTAAACTAAAATACTTTACAATAACTATAATTACGTGGAGATGTATATATACATATATATATATATATATATATGAATGAATAATTAAACACTTTAAATTTTTGTATTTACAAAAAACAAATATTATACTATACTATTATATGCATATATATTCTAGAAATATGAAAAAAATGAATCATCAAGTATACAATTGTCGAAGACCATAGATTAGCCTAACCACATTAACATCAATCCAACATTTAATTATTTTAATAAAAGATTACCATTCGTCCTCCCATCAATCCGATATAGATTCTCCATACTTAGAAGATTTACATCTTTTATTTTCAAACTTTATTTTCGAAACAAGTTGATTTAAGTAACAATTATAGACATAATCATAGTAATGACATAGTAAATCCTTGAACGTCACAAGGGAACCGTATACACATGACCGTATTTCACTTTATATAATGCAAAAATTGTACTATAACTTAACAAGATTTACACCTTATTATTGAAATTTCTTAAACTAGCATCTTTTATTGGAGGTAAATTCCAACTTTGAATTTTATCAGGTTTGAATATTGTATTGTGTATGTAAGAAATTGTGCTTGTCGCATTATAGTGGTAGCTCTTGATGTTTAGCGATTAAGGCAAAGTTGCCATGTACCCCTTTTGAAACAAAGAGTCCGCTGAAAAAGAAATCGGGCACTAAAAACACACACACATATATATATATATATATATATATATATATATATATATTTATATGTGTGTCTATACATATATATATATATAAATAAACATATATGTATATACAAATATATATACACATATATGAATATATGTATTTATACATATATGTCTATAAGTATTTATACATATATGTCTATAGGTATTTATACATATATGTCTATATGTATTTATACATATAAATCTATCAGCATTTATACATATATGCCTCTATGTATTTATACATATATGCCTCTATGTAATTATACATATATGCCTCTATGTATTTAAACATATATGCCTCTATGTATTAATACATATATGCCTCTATGTATTTATACATATATGCCTCTATGTATTTATACATATATGCCTCTATGTATTTATACATATATGCCTCCATGTATTTATACATATATGCCCATATGTATTTATACATGTATGCCTCTATGTATTTATACATGTATGCCTATATGTATTTATACATATATGTTTAATATGTCTATATGTATTTATACATATATGTCTATTTGTATAGATACATATATGTCTATTTGTATAGATACATATATGTCTATTTGTATAGATACATATATGTCTATCTGTATTTATACATATATGTCTATCTGTAATTATATATATTTGTCTTTGTGTATCTATACATATATGTCTTCGTGTATTTATACATATATCTCTATGTGAATTTATACATTTATGAATATATGTATTTATACATATATATATATATGTATATATATATATGATATATATCATACTTGTATATATATATATGATATATATCATACTTGTATATATCATACTTGTATATATCATACTTGTATATATCATACTTGTATATATCATACTTGTATATATATATATATATATATATATATATATATATATATATATATATATATATATATGTATATGTATATATATATATATATATATATATATATATATATATATATATATATATATATATGTATATGTATATATATATATATATATATATATGTATATGTATATACATATATGTATGTTATATATCATACTTGTATGCATACATGCATATATATATACTCTATAACAGTTATATATACATGTGATATGTGTATATGTATATACATATTTATATCATATATATATCTGCTTTCCACTCCTAGTACTTTTAATAAGGCATTTGCACTATTCTACATATCACTTTTAGTGTAGTGTAGACTAAAAGCAAACCTGTATACTATTGGTGAACTAGGCAATTAGTGTCGTGACAAAAAATTACACTATATGCTAATTGCTATAGTATTTGCATATTCTCGTTAAGATTGTATGAAAAAAAAAACACTCGTGCGCATTTAGCCTGTCAAGAGTAGTTCTAGAATATTGTGAGTAGATTTTGAGTATGAAAAGCGACTGAGATTTCTAGTACATTCAGGAATATCAACCATTTGGAAGAATTTTTTTGGAAAAATGAAGGTGTGGATATGGAATGAAGGTGAAATTGGAAAATTAGATTAAAAAATCAAATGGAGAAGAAAATATTGAGAAAAAATAGAACTTAGATATGGAAAAAAAATGGAATTGCATTATAAGGTCCAAACACTTGAAAAAGTAAACATTTGAAGAAGCCAACATTAGAAGAAAAGAAGACTTGAAAAAAAATAAAATTAGAAAGATATACATTAGAAGAAAAATCAAATGAAAAGAAAATACCTGTAAAATGAACATTTGAAGATAAAAAACAGATGAAAGTTTAATGTATAGAAAAATGAAAATTTGAAGAAGTATATCTTTGAAGAATGAAACTTACGAAGATGTATATATTTGAAAAATAAACGGTTGACTTGGAAAGTAAAGGTAAAGAAAGGAAGGCTTTAGAAAAGTAAGGGTTCCAAAAAATAAGGGTTAAAAAAAAAAGGATTTGAAAAAGTAAGGATTTCAAAAAGTAAGGGTTCAAAAGTAAGGGATCTAATAAGAAACGGTTTAAAAGAGAGGGATTGTAAAATTATGGGATAATAAAAAGTAAGGGTACCAAAAAGTAAGGGGTTGAAAAAGTAAGGATTTGGAAAGTAAAAGATTGCAAATCTAAAGGTTCAAGAAACTATTGAAAAGTAATGCTTTAGAAAAGTAAAGGTTCCAAAAAATAAGGGTTAAGAAAAGGAAGGATTTGAGGAAGTAAGGTTCCAAAAAGTAAGGGTTCAAAAGTAAGGGATCCAATAAGAAACGATTTAAAAGTGAGGGATTGAAAATTTATGGGATAATAAAAAGTAAGGGTTCCAAAAAGTAAGGGGTTGAAAAAGTAAGGTTTTGAAAAGTAAGAGATTGCAAATGTAAAGGTTCAAGAAACTATTGATTTGAAAAGAAAGGCTTTGAAAAAGTAAGGGTCCAAAGAAAGAAGGGTTTTTAAAAAGTAGGGGTTTGAAAAAAACTAGAAGTCAACAAGACTTCATTATGGCATGGCATCAATTAGGTGGTTTATTGGGGGTATCATTAATGGTGTTGGCGGCAACACTAATCTTCAACTTATTCACGAATAGAGTGCAAAGGTTAGTACAATATTGTGTCACTACACCAAAAGTGATATTTAGTGTACTAGCAAACTCTATTATTAGTATAAATAATTTACAAACTATAGATGAATTAATTTTTAAATGATGTAATTTAAAAACTGCAATAAAATGGTTTGACTAATGCGTTGCTAAGCAAGCGCCATCCGCTATCATAATACTAAAATCAGAAGCAAAGTCATAAAGTCAGAAAATTGATGATGTCTCTAATTCAATATAAAGGCATGCATAAAAAATGTAATCAAGTATTTAAACCTTAACCCCTAAAGGACCAAGTGTAAATAATGGGCATTTAAAAAGTTTGGTCAGGTTCCTATGGTGTCAATTTCCAACATTCCTTTTTCAAAGCTTTCCTACAGAAAGGCATTACAGATATTTTAGTGGAAAAATATTTTTTTGCTAAATTGGACATTTGAAGAAAAAGTTATACTAGGGATTAGAATTTCAAATGGGAAGAGCGGGCACCTTGGGCACCTCCAAAAACTTTTGCTAGGACACTATATTGTTCAAATGTGAGATTTTGAGTACTCTATTGAACGCATAGTACAAAATGAACCATTTGCTTGACTTCAAAAACTATAATCTTTCAATCCGAGTGGCCAAAATTTATGAAAATTTGAGAGTATATTACTCAATAAGTCTTAATTGCTCAGATCCTACGGTCTGAACTAAAAATCAAAGTTTTTGTTGCCTTCTTTGTTCATTGTACTAGAAACCAACAATTTTGAAGTGTTTTTGGTGTAAAATTTTCACGGTACTTTAGGGGTTAAATATAGGTGTACAAATTATTGATTAAATGAACACTTAAACTGACCATTCATTTCATCAGTCCATCATATGATTCAGTGAATAAGTACTCCATGACTAATTGATGTACGGCCTATTTAATTAAATATTGGACATGCTTGTGTTTACCAATGATATGCCTAGTTCTTGAATGAGCCATTTAATTCGCTTAACTTTTCTTCTTTACATGACATTTCTTCTTCATTACATTGATATAAGACGTCATTTCCTAAATAAATTGATTACTACCCATGGCACCGGTTCACAAAATAAAGGATGTCACATTACACAAATGGATGACCGGTGGTACCCCGTTAACACTCAAAAGTGACCGGTGATAGGCTGTGGAAGGGAGATAACCGGTGATGGGAGGTCATGTGACCGGTGATAGGCGGTTGTGGAGACTTCTTCAAAGGGCGGGAAACTGTTTCAGCCGGTTGCCATTGTCTCGCACCTTGTGGATGATGAGAAGGTGGCGCCAACCACAGTTTGAGAGGTGTAGGAGGAGCGCATGCTTGTGCGGAAGGGGAGATCTGGAGTGCTAGATCAAGGAGAATTTGGAGGCAACAAGTGTGGTAAGAATTGCAAACAAGATTGTCTCACCCAACATTTTTTGTTAGGTAGAAGTGTGGTGCTTTCTAGCATAGTGTGTTAGAAACGTGAGTTGTTTTGAGGTGGAGCGCCGTGTGAGTGAGCACTAGTTTTGGTGCTTTCTAAAGTAGCCCTTCATTTTCAACTAGTTGCTTGTGCATCTAAATCTGAGAGGGTATTGTTTGTTTGTAGTGCACATGATAGAGAACTGTTGACCCATTTGAAGCAAGTACCCGAACCTAGTGAATCTGATGCTTACTAAATTGTAATGTGAGTGGGATTTTTGGATTTAGGTTTGAAAATTTCTTGTCGATGTTGTGTCGTTCTCTTCTGTGCTCCTAACTTGCACCATCTTAGAAGTATGTGAAGCTGTAATTTGTTGATTACGATCATTTTTGGGTTTGGATGACCATTTTATTGTATTCGTAATGTGTACTGTTTGTACTAGTTTGTACAATATGTACCATTTGTAGTGATGTAACTGTTTGGTAGTTATTTTGAAATGCTCAACCTTGGCGGACATTGATATTTTGTGGTTCTTGATGTTGTCTGGTATACAATGTTGATCTTGTGTTGTAGTTGCACGAGTCAAAAATCAGGAGGTGGGAAATGGGCTGAAGAGGTGAAAAATGGGTTGAAGAGAAGACGTTGCCAGAGTTTTTGGCTTGATCCAACCACAAACAGGTTTTTTGGCTTGATCCAACCTTCTCCAATTTTGTACTTTGTGTATTGTTTTATATTTTTCTACCATTTTCTACACTAATGTCTTGCAAGGGCGGTTTGTCATTTCCAAGGTTGAAATGGTTCGCTTCACAGGAAGGGGCTCTAAGATGCTTTTGGGTAGGGGACGTACGTTGGAAGGAAGTGGCAGTGGGAGATTGATTACAACGCGAGGGATCATCCGAAATGTGATAGCTGCAAGGGAGGAATTGCAGCTCTTGGAAAAGACTCTGGATACTGAAGATGAGGAGCTGGACGATGAAGACGAGGAGCAAGATGGTGAAGACGAGGAACAAGATGATGAAGACGAGGAGCAAGATGATGAAGACGAGGAGCAAGATGATGAAGACGAGGGGCATGATGATGAAGACGAGGAGCAAGATGAGGCAGACGAGGAGCAAGACGAGGGGCAAGATGATGAAGAGGAGGAGCAAGATGAGGCAGACGAGGAGCAAGACGATGGGCCCGAGGAGCAAGACCATGAAGACGAGGAGGAAGGAGAACCCATGGGGATAGAGGAAGTTGATGTGGAGTTGGGAAGGCTACCAGAACCACCTCCATGTCTCACGACGGACTTCTTCACCAAGCACTATGGATGCAAAGATGAGGGTGCAAATCCTAGTAAGCTAACCAAATGGAAGGGCCAACCATTTGACGATAGCAAGTGCGTAGCTTTGTTTGGTGAGCCGGTTGGAAGAGAAGGACGGAATGGATACAATTGGAAGGCAATGAAGCAGAGGAAGATCCGGCAGAGACTTGAAGAACTTCTTTCAGCTCTATACCAGAGGGATGTAGTGCCACACCTCCTTCCTCACAAGATGGCCCGAGCAATCGTTTTGGAGGAAGATGGAGAAGCGGTCAACTGGGCGGCGTATGGGGCTGCCACCAACAAGACACAACGGGAGGCGCATAAGAGAAATCTTGTGCGGCTTCAGAAGTTGAAGGAAACTTCGACAGCGGTGGCCCGTACAGAGTGGAGAAAGATCCACGTGGATCCAAAGGAGCTCCACTCAGAGGTGTGCGAAGGTGGAGGGAGCTCCTTTGGTGGACGAATTATAGATGGGGAGGAGTGCCACAACAGGTTATCCATTAACTTACCATCTACTTAAGTGTCTAGCCTATTTGTTAAGTGTTGAGCCTCACATGTAGATTTTGATGTTATTTATTTTATTGCATGTTTTAGATTGCACAATGCGTACTATGAATGGTAATTTTTATATGGTTGCCCAACTAGCTAGTATTTGAGTTGGGTCAATGTGCAACTGCTAGTTTGTTTTGTTTTTAAATACTTCAAAATGGATTATTGTATTGATCTGAACAAAATTGTGGTAAATGTACAGTTTCCTCCATGACTGTACTCATAGGTATGTGGATTGCCACAGGTATGAATACATTGGGAGAGTTCTTGAGATGGAGAAATTGGAGTTGGAGGCTGCGGTGGATCTTGAGCGCCAAGTTGCATCAGCAAAAAACTCACAGAGGACCGAATGTGAGTATGAAACGGGAGTTTTATCTTGCATGAAGTCAAAACAAAAGGATTATGAAAAGAAGGCACAAGAGCTACAGAGTCTTTCAGATGTGGCACCAAAGAAGAATGCTTTGGAGGAATTAATGGAGGGCACAAGTGTGGCATTGGAACGGTTGCAAAGAGATGGAGTCATCTTACAAAAGGATCTAGAGCATCACAGCGACCAAGTTGCAAGGAAGCGGTTGGAAGTTGGAGCTCTTGAAGTTGAGCATGCCCAACTTGGACGTGCTCGAAGTGGCTTTCACTTGAGGCCTATGCCCATGGTATACACACCATCAAACGAACCGTGTACTTCACAGGGTTCCCTTGATATTACAGATTGCGTGCTTTGTGGCTTTCCATTCCCCAACTATGAGATTGTGATCTCTAGTTGCAAGCATCTATACCATCCATGGTGTTCGATGGTGAACTTTTCACAGTCGAACAAGTGTTGTGCTCGTGGTTGCTCCATGGTTCAACCGACTGCTTGGACCGCAAGTTTTGGATGGAGGGGTGCGCCGGGTTGGGGGCAAGGACAAAGTGGAGGCAAGGATTTTCTGAGTATGATGTTGGAAATGGCTCCATCTATCGCTGCATGTGTAGCATCTCGCAGTGACGCTGCTCGAGCTCCAAAGCTCTATTCACCCACACCAGGTGATGTGTTCTTCCCTATTTGTACAAATTGCTTGAAGTTGTACTACGGTGAATGTATCTATACATTGTTTTACAACAATTTCTTTCAAGCTGGATTTGTTTGTACTTGTATTCGAGTGGATTTGTATATTATGTATTTGGTTTGGACTTATGGTATTGAGACGTCTAACCTTTTGTACTGTTTTGTGCTTGTTTGTACTTGTATGCTTTTAGATCTTAGTTTTGTAGGACTTACAACTGAAGTTGGACATTGGTTCGATTTGTTTGTACTTATATTCAACTGGATATGTATGTTTGTTATTGGGTTTGGACTTGTGGTACTGACAGCATATACTGTTTTTATATCACCGTTAAAGTTTGTACATGTATACTTATATCGATGTGTTTTTAGGACTTAGAATTTTGATTGTACATAGGTTTGTGTTTAGTTGCACTTTACTGTACTGTTTGGTACTACTAATTATCACTGACTTCACCTTTTTGTACTGGTGTGTACAAATGTGTACTAAGGTGTATTGTTTTGTACTAAGGTGTATTGTTTTGTACTAATGTGTATTATTTTGTACTAATGTGTACTGTTTTGTACTAATGTGTACTGTTTTGTACCAATGTGTACTGTTTTGTACTAATGTGTATTGTTTGTACAAATTTGTTTGTAGTCTGTAATTGTATTTGTATTGTTAATGTATTTTGGTTTCGACTTATGATACCAGAAGCTCTAACATTGTTGTGCATTATTGTAGTAACCAATATTGGCGAATTGAACATGGGGGTAGAAGAAGAGTCTCAACCTCTACTCAGAACTGCAAATGAAGGTCCCACAATTGGTAATGAAGATCCTACACAAGTCACTATATCAACGTTGTAAGTACATCCGTGCTCCGATAATCATATAGCTTGTTATGTTTTATTTTCTTAGATCATTCTCATTCATGCATGTTTTGTACATTACCACAAGGTTTATACATTATGTATTCGATTAAACCATTATTTTATATAGGCCTATGCTTGTACAATATATGCTTGTAGAGCCTGAGCATGTGGACCTAGGTAGCAATGTAGACCCCATTTGCCTGAGTGTATTGAGTTAATGAAGTATTACTCATATGATATTGGGTTTAGGTTGCCTTTGGAGCCAGCAATGCCGGTGGAGTCAGTGGCTCCGGTGGAGTCGGTGGCGCTTGTGGAGATAGTGGAAGTTGTGGAGCAGGTGCAGAATCAAGGCAATTCAGACACTCCGGCTGGATCAAGTCACCAGAGGAGATCAAAAAGACCAAGGCCAGAGAAAAACATAGAAGCCACCGCAAGTGAAGTAGACCAAGAGAAGAAACATGGGAAGAAAAAGACAAAGAAGAAGACCCATCTACGACCCAAAGTGAGAACTTAATTTTTTTTAATTCACTTTGTGGGATTACAATCGGCAGCTAGTTCAAGTTTGCAATGGCTTTCTATTTCCTTGGAAAAGTCTATGCCACCATTATATATCTTTGAATTGATAAAGAGACTTTTTTACTAATATAGATTTTTTCTATGATCTACAAAGCTAACATGTTTATGAGGTTGTATTTCTAATTCATTTTTGTCCATAGGCACAACTATGGTTTGATACAATGGACTTATCCAAGGGACTCGAAGTTGTTCCAGTGTCCGTGTGCCTGGATAGCTTGAAGGTCCATGAATTACAAGAATTTACTTACATTAACCGCTCCAAGATGTCTGATTTTGCATCCCACCTATCTAAAGTCACAGTGGATTCCCCACAGTTTTGCCGTGATTGCCAAAGCAATTGTCTTGGACAAGGCTGCAATTGTGGAGTACGCACAATCAAACAATCACCTTATACTACCCAAGGTCGACTCCGAAGTATCCTTCACCAAACTGTAAGTGTGAAATATATTTTCCGTCTTGTACCTTCTTGTACAATTTGTATTGCGCTTACCACTATGTACAATGTTGGTACATCCTATACGATTTTTTTAATTTCATCATGGTTTTGGCAGGAATTGATGGAGGAGGTTTTGTTTTGCGATGGAGAGTGGTGCATGGAGCAAGACGTTGGTGGTTGTCCTGGTCACATGAACAGAATTTTTTTGCAGGAATGCAATGACGCATGCAAGTGTTTGCTCTCTTGTAGAAATCGGGTGGTCCAAAGTGGAGGGCGTATCCCCATACAAGTGTATTGGTCCGGAGTGAAGGGATGGGGACTTAGATCTAAGAAATTTATCAATAAGGGGACTTTTGTGTTTGAGTATGTGGGGGAGATTGTGACTGATGCAGAGTTGCAGCATCGTAGGGCCTTGGGGAGACTTGGGAAGTCAGAGGCGTACACTATGGCGCTCAATGCCACTTGGAAACCAGAGGAGGACTATTCGAACAATGTTGGATTTTGCATTGACGCCACAAATTTCTCCAATGTCACAAGGTTTTTGAATCATAGGTATTTCCTTCCAACATCAAAATGTATGAAGACAATTTTACTTTGAGATTTATTTGGAAAATTGTGATTTGTATTAATCAAAATTGTGTGTGCATGTATTTTTTACAGATGTGAAGATGCAAACCTTATAGATGTTCCAGTGACGATTGACAACAGTGACATACGATTGTTCCACGTAGCCTTTTTTGCACGAGTCAATATTCCGGCTTGGGAGGAATTGACCTGGGATTATGGCTGTTGCTTTGATAGATCACAAGTTAACGAGGTAGATGCAATATTTCCTTTCCATTGTCAATGTGGTAGCACTCGCTGCCGGGACAGTAAAATTGACGATTCAGCCATTCAACTCACACTTGACATTTTTTGATCTTGAGTGAAATGATTCTACATGTTCTATTTTCTACATGTAGAATCATTTCAATCGGAACTCTAAAACATTGAACAACTTCCATAATTATATCACATTCTTATTATGTTATTGTTATATTGTTTTAATTCAAAATCAAGGTATTATATGTATAACATTTGTATCCAGTATAATGCTTGTACCAAATTATAAAAATTACATAGAAGGTAGGATATTTCTAAACTAATGAATATACATAAAACGGGATACTCAGAAACCATCAATGTTTCATGACCTTTAGGATGACCACTAAATGCAATCTAAAAAATGAAATAATTAGCAAATAAACATGTGCAAAAAAAATACTTAACTGTTACAATCTAAACCATCAAAACGTCATGACTGTTGTGGTGACCGCCAACTGCAAAGAAAATAAACTAATCAGCAAAAAAAAATGTGTAAAAGATGTACTCACAAGATTTGATGATGATTATATCTAATGCTTTAAACAATATAGAATTTAGTACCTCATAGGATTTGAGTTTCTTTAGATGTACTAACCTAGCAACAATTAATCAAAACACTCCCAATAGTTTGAGTATGGCTGTAGACATTCTCTTTAGTCACTAGCAAAATCCAGAAAATGCTCATCCAAAACCCAATCCAATGCAAGAGAAACTATAATATCATAGAAGAAACAACAAGATTTGTGTACAATCATCGCAATTAATACAAACTAGCTAGTACAACTAGTACAACTTGTACAACTAGTACAACTAGTACAACTAGTACAACTAGTACAACTAAAACAATAGTACTATCTCGTACAAATAAAAAATGCTAAAAATAAAAGTCCAAGAGTAAATATAATACGCAATTGTTTCCAACATGTACAACCACAGTACACTAAGTACAAATTGGTACAAACGGTACAAATAATGAAGTTGATGCCTAGTACAAACATATCATCATTCCACAAAGACAAGTATAACCTTTACAATTAGTACAAACAAAACAAAAAAAAATTGACTAGAAGTACAAAATCTAAAACACCAAAATTTGCATACTTTGTACTTGGTTGTCACAGTAGATTTGTAACAAACTAGTACAAACAATACAAATAGTATACTTGACTTGGAGTACAAACATATGATCACCCCACATTGTACCTTACATTTGTTTTTACACAGTACAAATTCTTCTAACAAACACTCCAAACAACATTCATACTTTCATGAGTACAAATCAATATTCCCAACTATGAATCACATAAATTTGGGTACACAATGTTGGTACAAACAAACTTATACGAAGTAGAGCAACTTACCACAAAATTATTTTCTAGTTCATACAATCTCCAAGTGATAGAATATTTAGTTGTACTCCTGCCATAGAACACGTAATAAATATCCTAGACATAATAGTAATCTGTGTACACACTAGAAAAAAAATAGTGGTAATGGATAAAATTATTTGTAACAACTGACCACCTTTCCAAAAAAACTGTGATAGTATTTCTCTCCAAATCAACCTTGTTGCTAAGTAAAACATTCCAATACTAAATGGCTTATAAATCTTTTTCCAAAACTAATAAGTTGCTTGAAGTTCTTCACTAAACTAAATGAAAGGAAAACAGCAAGAAACCCAAAAAGAAAGGAAGAATGCAGATAGAACTTATCCTTTTCTGCAGTGTGTATTGAAATGAACTTAAAAGGCACTACTGTTGCTCCCATCTTGAAATCTGTATGTAAAATCCATTGTAAGATAGAGCACATACAAGCTACATATTGATTTTACAAATTTGAAGTTCAAAATGGTACATATTGTACAGTACTCGTACCAACCATAAGTCCTTCGAAAGACAAACCTTCAGGTCTTCTGATTAGCTGATTCACATGTGGTGGTAGGAGATTGGTGAAGGATTTCTGCATCTTCTAACACAACGTGCCCGAACAATGCCTCACTGCTCCTAATGGCTTGACTAGGAGAGCTGTCTATAGTATTACAAAGTCCTAGATAGAAGGCACTATTGCCACACTGAGATTCAGGGGTTTCAGAAACATACCCATCAGTTGTTGTATTCGCAGATACAGGACGAGCGATGCACAATGGGAAGTAAGAAGTGATGAGTTTCTGTACAAGTCTAGAGTTTTCGAATGGAAGGTAAGACATTGCTACAGATATAGATTGAGCGGTGCACAATAGGAAGTAGGAAGTGATGAGTTTCTAAACAAATCTAGAGTTTTGAAACGGAAGGTAAGACATTGCGAAAGAACGCAAACTGGAACAAAAACACATGCATTGCAAGAAAAAGAAGAAAAAGAATCTCCTCACACTACTTAGAGGTATCTCAACAATGACCAAGGTCTGAAAGTAGTGACTGACAAACAAGACATCTAAGTTCTTGCGAAAAGCTGATCCACCAGGGATTGTGATACCCCCTTATATCCCTTTGATACACTCATGATACCCCACAAAACCCTCTTATATCCCGTATACTACCATGATACCCTATAATATACCTGTCATAGCGGTGACATATACATGTACTACGTGGTGACATAGTGCGCGTCACATTCCGTTACACGATACCCCGGGTTGCAAAGGTATATAGTATATAAAGTCAAGGTATTAAGGTCAAAGTATTAAAAAATTTAATAACATTTAAGAGCATGCTATATATAAGTAAAAGAACAAAATCTTCCAAACATATAGAAACTTGTTAGCGAAAGTATGAAAGTAAAAGAATTAAATCATACGAAAGCATGGAAACTTGTTAGTAAAAGTACCAAAGTAAAAGAATCAAATTTTCCAAATACATGGATAAGTTTTGCCTAACAAAAAGTAAGAGTTTATTAATATCACATATCAATACAATGGGAACATAGATGGAACAACATTGCAAAGTGAAGAATCAAAGTACAAAGGGCTAAGACCTTTTTTATGTCCTTATATATGTATTTTGAAACCTCTACGTAATACTAATTATGTGAATATTTTAAAAAATAGACGTGCGCACATGAATATAAAAGGAAAAAGAACATTTTCTTATGAATATTACAAGGTGAAGTAGTGAAAAGGGTAAAAAGTGAGCTTGGAAAAAACACTAATATGGGATAAATATTTTTCTATGTTTCAATTGTTAAATATATATGTATAGACCTTTACATACATTACAAATAATGTAATGAATTTTAGTGTATTCCTTATACTCATACTTTAATTAAGTAAAGATGATTGCTTAATAAATAAAATAGAAATTGACCTTAGATTTAATTCTTTTAATATGATGTTTGAACTATTAGGTTTCTACGCTTTGAGAAGAATTAATTACTTTTCTCTGATAATTTTACTTTAGCACTTTCTCTTGTGTCATGTTAAGTTATGTTACAATTATAGATACAATTACAAGGACAGGCATGGTTGAGTGAAGTTACCATACCTCGTTGGAAACAATACGATTCCGATGGTAAGTAAAAAATTAAATAAAAAGCTTCATAAATATTACACGTTGTAAAGTATTTTAGTGTATACAATGTGTATGGAATTTCAAAAAGGAAGTGAGGATGGAACAATAGTGTACAAAGTCAAGAAACAAAGTTCAAAGTGCTAAAACATGCTTTATATACTACTTAATATATTTTCGAAGCTCTAAATAATTTTAATTATTGTAATGTATTTTTTTAATAGATGAACTTATATAAATATAAAAGAAAAAAAGAACAACATATTTATAATATTACAAAGTGAAGTAGAGAAAAGGGTATAAAGAATAATATGGGGTATGACAGTTTTATGTACTGTTAAATATCTATGCTCCCAAAAAAAAACTGCAAAATGCAATAGACAAAAATATCAAAAGGCCTTATTGGGGAAAATCACCAAAAACCACACGATTTGAGTAGCGTGGTATGACGGGACATGTACGGGTCGAAGACTAGGTCAGATGGGTAGTTGAAAGCCCGGCACACGCGCCACGAGGGGCTGCCACGACAACTTTCAAGTCCACCTTGATCCAGGTAACGAAGCCGACTTGACCAAGTCACCCAAAGGCTCTCTTGGTCATTTGGAAACATCAGATATTGTCCTCTCCTATATACGACCCCATTTCCAAACGGACAGTCGATATGGGATAATGGAACAAGTCCAAACCTACCATGTTTTGAATGGTACAAACCGTATCACTTGTACAAGATGTACGATCAATATAATAGTGGTACAAACTATATAGTGAAATTCATGCTATACGATACAACCAATACCTGAAGCAATACATGCTAAGTTAATCAATTAGTAAAGAAAATGTTCATGAATCATGAAACATTGTGTCATCCTAATTCTCATCCTCTCTTAATCTGTCTAATCCAGCCCAAATGGTAGCAATGTTGTCTTGACTCAAGCTATAAGTAACTTCTCCACCTTTGCGTCTACCCACTTTTGGAATCATAGCAAATTTACAATGCACAATAAGATGGGCATCAATATGCGCAGGTTGAGAGTTGCCGAGATACACATAGCCATTGTTCCACTTTTGGTAGTAAGTACCTCGTACAACAAAATCTCCAACTTCATAATTTGGGCCCCATGGGCATGTGAATGCCGAAGTGACTTGGTGCTTTGGCAAGGAGAATTGGAGAATATAAAATTCAACTCCTTCGGCGTTTCCTTCCCTAGCAGGGACAACAAAGTTGTCACCGGGGTGAATGAGGTCAGCAATTTCTTCACCCTCCAGAGCCTCCTCTTCAAAGGTATCTTCTGCTTGATCCACGCAATCAAGCATAACCTCTCGTACTTCACTAAGGTTATATGGTTTCAATTTCACCAAGTCCCAACCCTCTACATGAGATTTGTTAACACAGTTAGTGCAATCAACGTCAAAGCAATAAGCACAAAAACATGATAATTTTCGAACAAACAATAAGGTTGGATCAGCAACAGAAAACGAGTACAGTGAATGAAGAGCCTGAGAGCCTTTTACTGTCTCGCAGTCAAAACTGCGTTCCCTCATGCAATCTTTGGGAATTTTCCAAAAATGCCTACGCACTTCTTTGATCCCTGTCTTCTCAAAATTCGTATCCACTTGTCCTCTCATTGTCTCATTGAGAAAACAAACTGCGTCGTGCGCATTTTGCATCCTTCTCCATGTGTCATGTAGTTGAGATTGCCGTAAAGCACGCTTGACAACAGCACCTGCACCATCCCACTCCCCCTTTCCATGGCCAGTGCCAAAAAAATTCCAATTCATGGTGCAACCATTGGTGAGGCCAGGATACCTTGCAACAAAGTATAGGGCTCGAGCACCTTTGAATTGGCTTGCACATCCGTCGGACCATACAACATGGTGTTTGGGGCGAATCCCTGCTAAATACAAAAACAGATTAATGACCACAACATATATAATAGTTGTTTAATTTAGTACATATCGTACAATTTGTGTGTTTTAAAAGAATCACGTACAATCTCGTATATATAATACATTTCAGTTCATATTGTATAGTTTAGTACATACTGTTTATTCATTCGTACATGTTACACTGTATACTCCACGGAAAAGAAATAAAGAACATAGTTAACATACCTTGCGACTGTAGCCATTGCCAGTGCTGCATCAAACAATGCTGAACAAAGAGAGAATCATGCTTCTCATCATCTGATATATAAAAATGAGAATCCTTTACAGTTTCTCCATTTCCATTTATTATATAAGTAATATGCACTAGAATAGTAATTTGAGTTGAACACCAATACATGCTTTGTATTTGGTTTTGAATCTCAAAAGTGTAGTTCTCGGCATAATCAATATGTGATAAAATCATGCCTTCACCCATGCATTGCATTGACCGCTTGCAATGGTCATCCTGCCACCTTGCAATGAAGTTATGCCTGACAAATTCGGGTAATTTGGACTTCAAGTATTCAAAAAACACTATGGTAGAAGTCTCCTTGTATGCTTCTACAATCCTCTTCCGTAGCTTTCCCTCCCGAGTGAGTCCAATAACTTCATTCTCAAAACACTTCCATGTAACAAGTGTTGATGTGGAAGATTCTTCAGGACAAACTGCCAACTTCAAAATACCGCAATCTATGCATGTACCCATAACACATGATAGTGCATGCCACTCCGCATTCTCCGGTTTTGAACAAACAATTTCTTGCCAAAGCGATGTTGTTCCACCATATGTCTTCAAGTGGGCTTGACAATTTGCCCCTTCTATCAGAGTATGACAAACTTCACAGAGACACTTACAATTATTAAGAAAGTGGAGTCCTTTTCTTGTATCTCGAATCCTATTGAACCCTTCTCTAAGCATGTCAATCTCAACATGGTAGCGACAGCAACATACATTCCTTTCATTACAGGCTCTAACAAAATATGGCTTCAATTTTTCAAATGCTCTCATTTTGATTACAACATCAGGATGCGCTTCCACAAATCTGTTATAGAATGCCGTCTGCATACAAGTGTAGAAACTATAAGAAGATATCAAACTATGAACAATATTGATACAAATGGCATAAAATTGATACATAATGTACTGAAAGGTAAAAAAAAAATACATCATACACTAAACTGTACATAATATAGTCGAAAGAAGATATAATGCAGCGAACTTTTAATTATAAGATTTGGCACAATATGAAAACCATACAGAATGTACTAAAGGATGGAAAATATACATACCTGGGTTTCAAGCAAGTAGTGGGTGCAGTGTTTTTCGTATGTCTTCCGACTTATCCACTTTTGAACGATCTCCTTCCTGTTGGGACTCACGCGAGTTTCTTCAATCCACCATTTTACAACAATGTCTCTAATTTCTTCAGACATACCTGGCCTCTTCTTTCGACTTGCCAACACAAAAGGCCTGTTGCCCAAACGCATACTCTTGCGTTGTGATGCTACCCTTAAGTTCACCTTTAAAATCCTAGACAAAGCTTTTATGTTTTTTACATCTGAAGATACAGCTGCATCTAGAAGAACAGCCTTCCTAGCAAGCTTGTCTGCTGATTGAACACCCTTAACGGCCTCCAACTCTTTCTGATAGTTCTCCAAAAATTGAAATTGAACCATTGCATCTTGTTTACAAGGATAATAGTTTGGAAGGAATGACCTGATGCGCTCATCCTCCAAAAAACACTCCATGATCTTCAGTCTTGAAGATGCGGTAGGACAAGCTTGCATCTTAGTCGTGAAAAAATTCACGATCTCGGATACCACATGACATACTTCGCGTGAAGACAACTCCCTACCTTCTTCTCCATTTTCAGAGGTAGTGGCAAGCAATCTTGCTTCTTCTTCTCTCTCCTTCTGCAGTTGCCGACGTTTCTGTTGTCTATCTGCTTCCCCATCTCTCAGACTATCTCTAGTTGCAACGTACTCCTCAGCCCTTGCACGAGGACCCTTCCTTTTTGATCCCGCACGTTTATCTACAACACGATTATTTCCCATTGCCCTTAACGTTGACAACCATATACTCTAAAAAGCAATGAAATACTAGTCTACCGCTATCAACACTTCACCTCAAACCGCCATCAATCTCATCTACATTGTCATCATCTCTGTAAAATTCATCCCCTAAGTCCACTTACAATCAGTAACATGTCAAGCACAGTGCCCTAAACGTCGAGCACATTGCCTTCATCTCTAAACAAGTCGACGTCTCCACAACCCTAGACCCAAAATCAAGGTGGCTGAAGCACTAAATCTACGAAGAGCATACATTCTGTATCAACATTGATCAACTGTACAAAGAATGTACAAACAGTAAGAAGAGAGTACATTTTTGGCAATAATCATGTGAACAAAACAAAGATGTCACCTGTCAGAAGATACGACAAACACACCATGTGCACGATGTGCACGCTTTTCCAAATATACACAGATTCGCTGGCATATTTGGGATCCAAAATTTCATACTAGTTGTACTCGTTGTACTGTTTGTACTGGAGAACCAAAAACGGCCAGGGGGTCGACCGTAGTGTGCGTTCACCCAGGATGAATGATTAAACAAAATTGTGCAAAAAATTGTAAAAATTTCTTTCTAATTTAGGTGGAAGAATATGCAATCACAACAGGCACCCGACCCAATAACACACCAAACCTTACATTCAATTCAGTGTTTTGTCGACGTGGATGCTTTTTCGAGGTTTAGGGTGGATTCATGATTCCTTGTTTGTAGATCCACACTACATAAACCTCTTCATGATAATTACAAAATCAACTACTTTGAATCTAATAAAAAGACGGTATAATAGTTCAACCCTAACCTCATATCCAAAAACTTAAGCTCAAAAACTTCTAAATGCGCAACACTAAATGTGTATCAACCATTAACAACCATGATGCACCTATGACATCACTACTAGAAGTTCGAGAGTATGTAATTGGTCGTTTGCGTCTATGATTAGTTGTAGGTGGGCAATTTGTAACTATACAAAGAGGTAATACCAATGATTAAGGTGACGCTGTACCATCGATTTAAAGTTTTAGGCCGCCGTCAATCTCCCCACACTCAAGTCATGGCTTTTAATTAAGCCTGGCCATAACCATCTAATTCAGCATTAATTGTACCTTGATAGCTCGCGGCCATAGTCCCTACTTATGACCAGCTTGATTATCATTTGACGCCCCATGATTGTGTACAACCGTGATGGAATTTTTTGTGCACGCGTCATTTGCCACGACACACTTAGAGCACTTCTAATGATTCATGTACAACGTTGATGGGATGTCTCAAGCTCGCGGCCATTGCCCTCACACACGTTAGTACAATCATGATGAAGTTTTTCAAGCACGCCGTCACTCTTGCTTTGGAGGGGATGTTCTAGTGTGAAATTATGAGAGCCTAGATTAATTATGAGTGGTTTGCATGTCGGTGTGTATAAATTGAAAGTTTGGAATGGCTAATGCATCTTTTATTTTGCGAGGAGTTTTGAGTTGTTAGTGAAGATGGTAGAGACTCGCCATATGGCTCGTGTTCGTCGAGAGAGAGAGGCAATGGATTTGCAGCTTCATGCCGAGGATTTTAGCGATGAGGGAGGTGTCAAGGAGGAAGGGGACAACATATCGACAACCAATGTTGATGTAGTTTCTGATGGATTCCGTAGTCACAAGGACTTGATGGATCCCGGGTTCGATTGCACCGACATGTTTGACATTTTTAACGACGAGGGTGTAGATTACTTTGGTTACTGTCGTGAGTATTCCGACGACGAGTGTGTCGGTGGCTGTGTTATGCGCGAAGCGGAGGGCCACTGGCGATCGGATATGGATGTGGTGGAGTCTTCTGACCTGGAGTTTGGTGATGGCGATGCGAATCTCGAAGACGACCTCGGATTCGAGTCGGATCAAAAAGAGTCATTTGACGATGGGCATGCGTTCATGTATGGTGATTGCGATATTGGCTCTGATGTAGACTCGGATATGTACGCGTCGTCTTTCTTGAAGGACCGCTAGACAGTTTTCAGAGTACTCTATCTTCTGAGTAAAGATGTTCATAGTTGCCTTCCAGACCTGTATATGTTTTGTTTATGGCAATTTGAAATCTTATCGTTCTTTGCTACCTGATGTTTTTAAATTTTCAATTGCACTTGAGATCATGATGGTGCAACTATTTTATTGCCCCGGACTTACCTTTCAAAGTCATGAGTTGATAGCTGCGGACTCACCTTTCAAAGTCATGAGTTGATAGCCGCGGACTCACCTTTCAAACGCTTGCTGGAACAATCACTAGTCCACTTAGTTTCGTGGGGAGGTATATTTGCCACTAGTTCGTGGAGAGGTGTATTTGCCGCTTTCAATGACATAAGTTGATGTGCCGCTAGTTCTCGTCCTCTACCGGTCGCGGCGGTGGACAGTTCTTTTCGTTTGTTGGTGAAGCTCTCGGAGGACATGCCTTCTACCGCCATGGAAGCTCTCGCAAACCGAGGTGAGTTTCGGGAGCTACACTTTGTGGTCTTGAAAGTCTTGTTTTTTTGTTGTGTTCTTGTTCACCGTTGTTTTTTTTTTTTGGTGGTTTGCGGCTCCGTCTTTGGAGATGCATCCAGGGCGCTTGCCGTGGAGTTCGATGAGTACCCTCTCGTTTCCGAGAGGGTACACTTTGAAGCTCCAGAACAAGTGCTCTTCAAGCAACTCCGTCAACGGAGTTGCATCCAGGGCATGGCTTGCTCTGAATGCAACTCCATTGACGGAGTTGCTTCAAAAGCCCTTGCCCTGGAACTCATCGAAGTTCCAAGGCAAGCGCCCCGAATGCACTCTGTCAGTGGAATTGCATCCAGGGCAAGCCATGCCCTGGATTCAAGTCCATGGAGTTGCATCCAGGGCATGCCTTTCCCTGAATGCAACTCCATTGACGAAGTTGCTTCAAGAGCGCTTGCCTTGGAACTCATGGAAGTTCCAGGGCAAGCGCCGTGAAAGCAACTCCATGGAGTTGCATCTAGGGCAAGCCATGCCCTGGATGCAAGTCCATGGAATTGCATACAGGGCATGGTTTGCCCTAAATGCAACTCCATTGACGGAGTGCATTCGGGGCCCTTGCCCTGGATGCAACTCCTTAGAGTTGCATTTAGAGCATGGCTTGCCCTGGATGCAACTCCATGGTGTTGCATTTGTGGCAAACACCCCGAATGCCATTCCAAGAAGTTGCATTCAGGGCATGGCTTGCCCTGAATGCCACTTCATGGACTTGCATCCAGGGCATGGCTTGCCTTGGATGCAACTCCATGGAGTTGCATTTCTGGCAAACACCCCGAATGCCACTTCAAGAAGTTGCATTCAGGGCATGGCTTGCCCTGAATGCAACTCCATTGCCAGAGTTGTTTTCGGGATGTTTGCCCTGGATCTTACTTGAGTACCCTCTCGTTTCCGAAAGGGTACTCACTGTAGCTCCAAAGCAAGGGCCTGGAGAAACTGTCAATGTTGTTGCATTCAGGGCATGGCTTGCCCTGAATGCATCCTCATTGATAGAGTTTCTACACGACTCTTGACCTATAGCTACAGTGAGTACCCTCTCGGAAACGAGAGGGTACTCTTTCATTCATTGCAATCACGTTAGATGCGACTCTTGTTATTATCTTTTTAGTTTCAAAGTTTCTGTTCAGTTCCTACTTGTTTTGAGTTCTCATAGTGGTGAACTGTTTCTAATGTTTTTGTTTGTCAGACCCTAGCGTGGATTCCAGGTTGAATGCCTTGCTGATCCAGGGCTCAGAGGACGATGTTGTCTTGGGATGCATTTGGCCACGCATCGCTAGGTCAGTGCATATGATCAACCACCGCACTCCTGATTCTGGCATCCGCGATGTTGTTGATTGCATTTACTCCATTCGGCAGCTTAGTGCCCGATGGTGGTCACTTGTTGAGGGTTCTTTGGAGGTCACAGCGGTGAGAGCTTCGCTACACATGGCTTTGGTTTATGGTGGCCGTGGAGATGGCCCTGGACCTCGACACATTTGGATTCCTCACTTTCGGCGGAGTTTTAATCGCAATCTTCTATTATTGGGTGCGCGGACGGTTATTCCATTGCCATTTGATGCAGCGCTGCTTCGACCAGTGCGGACGCTGTCGGCATTTCAGCTTCACCAATTGATCGTCATGTTACGAAGGGCCGTTCGTTGCAACGAACGGAACGGCCAGCTGCTAGTTTTATTTGGCAGCACAAATGTATGGCAACCACTTATGCGTTTGGACATTGATGTTGAGTACTAGTCTTAGTGCCCACATAGAGTGAATTTTGACATTCCATTTTTGTATACTGATTTCAGAACTTCATATTTTTTATATCGGCTTTTTATTTTTCGTTTACAATGACGTCAGCACTTTTTTTTTGGTACTCAGTTCTTTTTATAATAGTTCACGATGACGTCAGCCCTAATTTTTATATAGTAACCAAAAAAAAATATTGGCCTACATAAAGATTTTTTAAAAAAAAAGATCACGGTAATTGGGCCCCTTTAATGCAATTTGTGCACATGAAATGTATGATTCTCCGGTCTCTTTTTCTACACACCGCTCTCCGCTCACCACTCTCCGCTCACATACGAGCTTTTCCCCCTCACCATCGAGTGGAGAATTGGCGCCAAAGTAGGAGATTGGCCCACCAAAAGGACTGGGAGGAAGTTGTGAAGAAGATATCCATGGAAAAACACACAGCTCACCAAATGGAGGTGACTGGCTGACTAAGCCAATTGGAAGGACTTGGAAGCATGATGGGGATGGGGGAAGAAGAGCTTCCTCCATCCGGCATTCAATAGCAATTAAAGAGGGAAAATTGTGCTCCAAAGGAATAAAAAGAGGCGGTGACCAAGGATACTTGGAAACCAATAGTAGGCTTGGCGGATGGAGCAGTTGCAGCAGAGGAACATGAGTTTCTCAAGGAATACATGGATTGTTTTGCCTTCAATCTAGAAGATCTAGGAGTGTTGATGGGGCAACAAGTACGTATCAACTTAACGGACAAAGCACCAATATACCAAAAGGCGTACAAGTATAGCGATGTTGAACGGAGGATGATACGCGCTCGTATGGAGGAATTAGTGGCTGCAGGGCTAGTGGAGTTGGCTTCAATGGATTGTGAGTATGTATCCGTGACGGTTATGCCATCTAAGAAAGATATCTACGGTAATTGGACCCAGGAGAGGATGCGCGGGGACTACGAGAGGATTATTAAATTCACCAAGTCGGATCGTTATGCCATGCCAACGCCAGAGGAAAACTTTGAGGCTATTGGTCACGCCAAAGTATTCAGTACGCTGGACTTGCACTCTAATACCACCAAATTGGATTGAGAGAGGACGACAAGGAGAAGATCATGTTCTAGGGCATTGATAAAGATGGGAAGGGCTTGTTGTTCCAATGGAAGTGCTTACGAGTTGGATTGAAGAAAGCGCCTGTCGAATTCCAGAGGGTTATAGGCTGATTATTCTCGAGCTTGGACTTTGTGAGATGTTACATTGACAACATCGTTGTCTTTAATAAGAATCAAAGGCAGCATAGGCTACACTTGATGGAAGTGATTGCTAGATTAAGGTTCCACGGTTTGAAGTTGCACCCTGGTAAGTGCAAATTCTACTTCAACCGCACCAATTTTTTAGCCCACATAATATGCCTAAGTGGATTGGATGTGGTAGCTAGCAAAATTGAAGTAGTCATGTCTATTCCTAGACCAAGGGATGTTAGTAGGCTACGTGCACTCTTGGAGATGTGTAACCACTATAGAAAGTTTGTGAAGACTTTCAATGCTATTGCCAAGCCATTGATCATGTTGACAAGGAATGATCAACCTTGCATCTAAGGAGATGAGTAAGAGGTGGTTTTTAAAAGTTAAAAGACCGCTTGGTATCAACACCTATACTTCGAAGGCCGATAGCGGGAAGGACATACTTGTTACATATGGACTCGAGTGCATCAGGAATCATTGCGGTGTTGATACAAATAGATGACCACGGGAAGGAGTTTGTGATTGCGTACGCTAGTCGGTCCAACAACAACGCGGAGGCTCAGTATAGTTCATATGAAGAGGAATGCTTGGCTGCGATATGGCCAATTACTCATTTTCGATGTTACCTTTATGGTAATAAGTTTCAGTTGGTTACAAATGATGAAGCTTTAAAGTGGTTGATGGAGTCTGACAAACTCGCAGGGAAATTAGCGTTGTAGGCCTTGATGTTGATATCGTACGACTTCCAGGTGGTGCATAGAGCGGAATTGGTGAATACGGATGCCGACGGCCTTAACCGCAATCTAATTCCAAACCAAGCGGATGCTACACGCACTAGGTGGTACAGTGAGGATGAGGCCGATTCGTTGCCAAGTTGACATTGTTTGGCCTTTCTAAGCATGTTGGCGATGCGTGAAGATGACACCGGAGAAGCGACTGCGGCCACAGTAAATGGGGATGGCAGTGAAGAATCTGGAGGCGCCAAAGGTATTTATGAGGACACGAAGGTGATGTAGTTTTTGAAGAATGAAGAAGTGGTGCTCACGTGGTCCGCTAAGGAGAGAGATCGGGTCTTACAATGAGCCAAACGATTTGTGTGGGAGAGGACTGATCTTTTGAGAGTGTGGCCGGACGTTACACGAAAGGTTGTGCCGATTCCATTGGAGAGAGTGAAGCTTATCATGGATACATATGAAGATCTTGCACACTTTGGAGTGCGGAGGACTTACAGCTTGCTTCACCTTCATTATTGGTGGCGAAGAATACAGTCACAAGTTCAAGCTTTGGTGGCCCGGTGCATGATGTGTGATCGTGTGTGAGCGTCTTTTAACAATCTGATGCCACAATTGCAACCATGACAAATTATGGGCTTGGGATATAGGCGGAGATTGGATTTTGCAAGTCCATTGCCAGTAACACCTCGATACAACAAGTATGTATTAGAGATGATTGAACACTTCTCTAAATTGATAGAATTGGTAGCCTTGCATGAGTAGTTTAGTAAAGGAGCCGCTTACTCTTTCCTTGAATGTGTTTTGAGTCACTTTGGAGCTCTGTCAGAAGTTCTCACAGACCAAGGACGTGAGTTTTTGGGTGAGTTTTAAACGTTGTGTGAGCAAGCGATGATTAATCACTGCGCCACTTTGAGGGATCATCCTGAAGCGGATGGATTGGCGGAGCGCATGGTGCAAACCGTTAAGAGGGCTTTGAAAGTATAGTTTGAAGAAGGGACATCAACAAGATTGAGACTTGTAGTTACCGTGGATAGCCATGGACAACCGGTTTAGCAAGCAAGTATCATTCGCGTCATTTTCTCCTTACTTCTTGTTGTTTAGAAGGCAACCGATTTTATCAAAGGCCATGCAAGCAGCTGCTGACACCGTGTTGGCTAACATGGACAATCAAGACACTTGGGCTTAAGTGTGTGAGCAACGTGCAGATTTGATTATGCGGGTGATGCCTATGGGGTTGGAGAACCTCTCCATTGCTCGTCGGGATACGTTGCGCTATGCTATGATACGGAAAGGAGGCTACTGACTGCAAATGCGGCATTTTACTCTTGGAGACTATATGTATATGTAGCAAGCAACGCCCACCACTTTGGATGTGATGGCGGGTCGGGTGATCTTGCGAGTTTATGAGGTGAAAAACTCTGGAATGTTATTGTTGGAAGGTCGCGATGGTAAGGTGTGGAAAGACCACATGTGCAATTATGCGCCTTGCCATTTGCCACACATTGATGGCACGCTACACCCAGGCCTTTCTCACATCTCTACTGGACTGCGATGTCGGTTGTGTGGTAGTGCCAAACGGGCAGCCACAATGGTCATTTGTGACTTGTATTCTATGGGTGGCATCTAGAATGTCTGACCCCACGTCTTTTAGAGGTTTCACTAGGTCAATGGTCGTGCCCACATTGTTTAGCACATTGAGAGTCTATGCAGAGAAGGTCTAGCCATTAAAAGTGCTAGAGACGATTAACGATAGGGCTCTCATTGCACCCGGCCTATCCTTTGTCTATACGGTCTGTTAGTGTCTTTTCGGTCGATCAACTGGATTTCTCCAGACTTGAGAGGTTTTCATGATCAATCGTTCCTCTAGTTTACATTAATTGTGTGGTTTGCCGGTGTGAAAAGGGCTTCAATACGGGCGAAGGGGGGCGAGAAAAGGGGTCCTTGTAGACTTATTACTAAATGTTGTGGTCTGGGTATTCATTTCTTTTTCACTAGCTTAGGTTGCTGAGTGATTGATAGTTTCTTTGTGAAATATTGTTTTCGTTGTTTATGGAGGCAAGGGTGATAGTTTAGCCACCATTGCTCCGAGTTTGTCTCTAATTATGAGCTCTCAAAGGTTGGCACGATGTCATCTTTGAACAATGTGTTTGTGCACGACAACTGTCAGGATCTGCGCATGGAGGTGTTTAAGTAGGTGGTTTCCGGTTAGAAACCACCTAGGGAGTTACGAAGTTACCAAGACGCTTGGAACTTGGCTCTAATTAGAGATTAGGATTAGGATTAGTGCTGTGTGAGGGCTAGGTCAACGGTGGTGTCTTTTGGCACCTCATTTGGGACTTGGAGCCGAAATGACTTCCACGTGTGGTTGAGGGAGACTCATCTTTCTCAGGTTGAGTCTCCCACGTGATGAGGTGAGGGTGTTGCAAACCACAACCTTATCGTGATCATGCTTCAACTCTTCAAGAGTAGCATGGACTTGTTTATTATGTATGTTAAAAGTGTTTTGTACTTGTTTATAGTAAAGGGGTCCCTGTAGACCAATTACTAAATATTGTGGTTTGGATATTCATTTCTTTTTTCCTAGCCTAGGTTGCTGAGTGGTTGATAGTTTTTTTGGGAACTATTGTTTTTGTTGTTTACGGAGGCAATGGTGATAGTTTAGTCACCATTGCTCCGAGTTTGTCTCTAATTATGTGCTTTCACCTGTTGACACGATGGTATCTTTGCACAATGGGTTTGTGCACGACAGGGCACATTTAAATGATTATTTTTAAAAGCACATTAAATTATAATGCATGTTGATGGTTAAAGTAAGGTTGACCGCACAAATACCAAAAAATTTATATATAGATAGATGTATGTCCAATTGTAGAAAGTTCATGGAAATTTTCCTATTGATTGCCAGATATGCCTTGAAGAAATTGTCACTTCAAAATCAACATTGCTCTTACTGAGATTATTAATTTTTCTTAAAAACTTGTTTCGTTTGGATACCACTAAATTGAATGTTTGAAACATATATTAAATTAGATAAATCAATTAAAATAATGTACAACAATATTTTAGGAAGGGATCTTCAGGCATCTTAGACTTCACTCTATTTTGTTTAACTGAAAATTTGCATTGGAGCAATACGAGATTTTTAAAATGATGTGGGATTATTATTTACAAGTTCTAGGAATTGTGGTACACAAGTAATGGTGTCCAATTTGTAAATGTCATTTTCTCTCAATTATGTTTATCTTTTGCCACTCATTCTTTTTTTTCTTTTACGTTGCAGATTTATGTAATTTTTTTAATCCATTAATACGACTATAATTCAATTTGAGAGGAGATTAAGAATAGAATATGTGGCATGAGCTTTAGGATGAATGGATTAATTACTATTACAATTCGTGATTGAAATCATTGTGTAAAATTGACAGATACTCTCATAGAGTCTTGGTTTGGAATGAAATATAGGAAAAATATTTATATTTATTTGATTGTTGAACTCCAACTTACAGTCAGGACACATAAGGTAAGCCCCCCGTAACCAACAAAAACTCATAGTCAACGCCTATAAAATTGGGGTATGTCCAACCCTCTTTCATCCCATTACCACCAACTGAGCTCCAAATGGAGGTTTGCTATTAGTCAAGGTCCTTACTTTTGGTCGTTGGTTATGGAGGGTACCTACTGCAGGCCACCCACTAAACATGGCTGCACAGTTTGAAAATATAAAACTAATTCAATTTTCATTAAAAAAGTATGAAATCACTTGGGTTGGAATTGTAATTCTATTGGCTATCACTGACAAGTAATAGTATAATTATCTCCGCTCTCCATATATGCACATTCCTTAACTTGTCGATTTTAGGGGGGCTTACCTTACTTGTAATGGTGTTAGGCTCGATTACAAAAATAGGAAGTGTAAGAGTACAAAATTATCATGGTTTTTAATACTTGGATGTACATTACCATATATGGCTACTATAGCATACAGGAACTGAGTTTTCTGCAAACGGTATTCCTTGGTAACCAACTAAAACCCACAATTGACAACTATAAAATTGGGGTATATCCAACCCATTACCACCCATTCAACTTCAAATGGAGATTTGGTATTACTCAGGACCCCTTCATTTTCGTCGGCACTTTTGGGGGTACCTACTAGCAACCACCGGCTAGACATGACAACACAGTTTGAAAATTTATAACTAATTCACATTTCACCAGAAAAACATGAAAAACTAGGGTTGAAATTGCAATTCTATTGACTACTGAAAAACAAGTGTAAGATTATTCGTCCTCTAAATATATGCACATCGCTGAACTTGTCGTCCTCTAAATATATGCACATCGCTGAACTTGTCGGTTGTGGGGGGTTATGTACCGGAAGAGGATGCTAGCAGAGATTCTTGCCTAGGATCAGAGTGGCAAACTCCTCGATTGGTGGCCATCTGCGCCGTAGTATTGCCTTGTGGTTTCTTTCGACAATTCTGCAAATGTACAGCCATCCCTCCAGCGTGATGCCAACCGAGGTATGTGAATGTCTAAGTTTGTGGCAACTCTACCAGGTTCTAGGGCCACTTCCTGCGGAACCCCAGGCGGAAGAGACATGCACCTGTTCCAAGCAGGTTGTAGGAAGACAGCCATTGTTTCTCGGCTTACATCTTTGCCTGACGTGGGTCGCATCACACAGTGCGCTCTTGCAACGACTTCTCCCCCACACAACAGCTGAGCTGCTTCTCCCACTTGAACTATCACGTAGTCTGGCGGTATCACCAGCGAGGTGGTTCGGCCATGGCTGTCCATTATTACTAGCGATGAGTGCCCATCCGGAGATGAGCACTCCTGTACACTGTATTTCAGTTGAGAGAAGAGCCCACATGACCTTGGTTTCTCTACCATCTTACCTTCTTGACAGGAATTTAGCTTCGGTAGTTGACGAGCAATTTCCATTGGCACATCCTTCAGACAGCAGTTCATGCGCTCTGCTACAACATTGGGGTCTGCAGGAGCAACTCTAAGGAACAGAGGTGATGTGATAACAGTAAAGATGCCGTAGTCACGATGCCACTGCTGCCACCAAGTGGGGACTGAGTCTGCACAATCTGTGGTAATCTCTGGTTTTTTCCCTCCCCCGTCACTTTTCTGCAAGCACAGTACTAGTAAGTCATCACATACTACACGTGTCTAGCATTGCCTCAGTATTTGAAAGACTAGCGGCACGTCCTCGGTCTAGGGTATAGATTACAAGTATAGAAATTATTACAAGGTAAGAGAGTTGTATGCCGTGTTTTCAGAGCTTTTCTTCTTCTATATATACTTTTACGTTTATCTCTATTAAAACTTCCAAGGATTGTTGGACCACTTCATGTGCTATGTACCAAACCATCTGATTTTAAATAGTATACAAATGGGGGATCTTCGACCCCTTACTTTATGTTAATCTCTGTTAAGGATATTCAGAGCAAATGGGGGGTTCCTTGGGAGGGTTGCTGGATGAACATCCAACAACCAATCAAGAGGCCAGTTCCCTTCAATGTGCATTTGTCACCAAGTAAGTTGTATGGCCTACTGGAGGAGTGAACACCACAAGAGTACAACCCCAAAACCTATAGTGTCCTATAAAAAAGGTCACTTGAAACTCATCATGGAGGCTCCAAACTCATCATGGATTTTGAACAATAATTTTCTAAGAAACTAACACAACTAAATGAGGAGAATATGTGAGCCGATGCTTACTGACGTTTTGCTTGTGGCCTTTGCGAAAATCCCTCTGGAGGGAGGAAATTATTTCTTGCTCCAAGAAAGAGTGGTAATGGATGAGTCTGCCCTTCGCAGTGCCAGACTCCAGAATGGCTTGCTCAAGTGTTGCTTCACTAGCCAAATTTGACATCACCCCGAGATCTCCAGTTAGAAAGTTGTTCCATAATGATATCACCACTGTAGAACAGATTGCTGATGCTAATGGTCACAAATTAGCCATCAAAGCCTAATTATTGGAACCGATGAACCATGAAAGCTTCTCCCTCAGAAAGCCAATAGAAGATTCATCAGCCTGTTAATCCACATATCGAAAACATATGATTACGCATCAGCGCGACTGGTTTGATGAGCTCACCGCATGTTTCCATGAGATCGAGCGGCGTCACAGAGTCGAGCAACCAGTAGCCCCACCTCAACCATGCACATGCCCAACTGCTTGAACAGGCTTCCAAGGTCCATAAGGCTATCCCCTTCAGAGCTCCAGTAAGTTTTCAGACCGCCACAATCATCACACGAAGTCGGCTCACTTTGTTTCAGCTCTGCGTCACACGACACTCACTCTTGCACGCTCAGCTGAAAAACATGCTGGGAAGCATCACGGAACCTTACACACCAGGTAGTCGCCCGAACAACTCTCGTGCTTCACAAAACAAAGAATAATTTGGTGCAAACAACAAGGTCGGGTCCCGCCAATCCCACGCAAAAAGAAGAAGAAAACTTAAAGCAAGGTACCTAAGAAAAAGTGTTCCGTTCTACAAAAAGTCATTTTGTGCAAACGAGAAAGGATTCACCGTCTCTGTACCTCCAAAGCGCAGTTGCGCTGCAAATGAAGAAACTGATCGACCTGGATCCTTCAGTGGCACGTCCGTTCCCAACTCATGGTCCTGCACACGATCATATTATCTCAACTGGCCTGCTGACGACTCTCTATGTCAAGGAAATAACCGGTCTGGCATGACACTGATACAAACTCATTACCCTAGAACAGAGGGCTGCGGTAACTACAGGAAACATAGGACTGATCTGAAGAAACCGCAAGGCAACAACATGATCTTCAAGAAATTTCAATCACCAAACCATTGGTCAATGTATGCAGATAGGTGAAGAAGGATATTCCGTCTCCGATCATTCAACAAGATACATACACCTGAACATGTGTGGCAGCTATTCTTTTCGAAGAGAAAGGAAAAACAGACTCCATCGGCAGAAATTAAGCCCAATTTCGTTGAAGAGGAGAGGCCCACTTCCTCGTAACTTCATTAAGATGAGGATTGGTACCTTCAAAACGGTCGCACGTTCTACAGTGGGCATGAGGGCGAGCTTCTGGGCGAGGCGTAGCAGCCGATTGCGCAGACTAGCATAGTTTCTCATCCCCCTCACAGCTACAAAACCGTCGCCATTCGGTCCCAGCGCTTCCAAACATGCCTCTGCCAGCCTCCAATCCGGCTCCCCTCCGCCCTCGCATCCTGGCTCTCTCACCGGCACATTAGTCCGCTGCCCGTTCCGCGATTCTGCAAGAAGTTGGTGGTAATCGAGCACAAGCATGGTGGATACGAGCCTCTAATCCGGCAAGGCACTGTCACTCCAACGCATACAACCTCGCTCCCCTTATCTAAGAATATGCAACTGGAAGTCTGGAAGCTTCGGAAATCGACCCAAATTTAGGTTGTCGCCCTCACAACCAGATCAACCCCACAACTGAACTGAACAGTGCGACTTTCAGTCGACCGATGATGAGAAATCACTACTATAGCACAGATCGCCGTAATCAGTACCAAACGACAGCGAAAGGTCTGACATGTAAACCATATCTTTACACCAGCGAAATGGGAGACTTTTGATACTGACATCGAAGACGACAGCCGCCATGATGGGACCAGAACATCCTGTAAATTTGATTGTTCAGTGGGCGTGGCGAGAACCATTCCTTTATCATTGGCAAGAAGGTCGGAAAGTGAAGCAATCCCCGAGGATAGCCGAGAGTGTTCCAAGTCGTGTTCAAAGATGGCAATCACGTCCCACCGAAAATCACAATCCTTTACGGAAGATCGCCATGCGGGGTGACGCTGTCTAGCGAGGTGACCCCCTCAAAGAGGAATACACATGGTCCACCATGTGTGCGAACCACTTAATTGCCTAGGAAAGACGGCGTAAATTTGTAGCCAGAGGAGCTCTTGTAATCAATATCAACACTAGCACTGGAATAATAACAAACCTCTTAAGTGATAGAACAATCTACAATCTTTAAACGAAACTTTACGATCTCCCCCATCCTCGCATCATCCGTTTGATCCCGCTTTCCTCCGGAGGAGGCGGTGCTGGAGGAGTCTCGATAACAGGAGCCTCCGAAGCCGTTCGGTTCAGGTAACCTGGGTCTCTTAGATAACCACCTTCTCCAAACAGACTTCCAATGGAGCCACCCACTGCCTTCGTAAGAACCTCTGAGATTCTGATGCCACCCCTGTCTCTCAGTATGACCTCCAAAGCCTCCTTATGCGCTGGGTCCAAGGCCTCTACGTCTTTTAGTAGATTCTGGATTGTTGGTACCAGAAGATTGCTTATGCTTGTGGACGATAAATCTGGCAGTGAAACAGGGAAAATGAGAACAGCAAATCATTTACTAGACCTCTCTCTCTCTGAGCACTACTGCATTCCAAAATCTCGATCTAACGACAACATAATAATATACCAGATTGTCAATATCCGGCTCATGACTTCTATGAGAAGATCTGATGATAGATAAATGTGACGCCCTCATGTCCACTCTCTTAATCGAGGGACATACAATTCAAAAACAACCTCGTACCCATTTCATGACTCCAACGACATTTGGCTAAAAAGACAGAATCATACCGGTTGCATCGAGTGCTCGCACTGCTTCACATATAACGTCAGCCCTCTCACGTCGCCGCGCTAGTTTGGCATTGGGCATTGGTGTACCCGACAATATGACAAGCTTGTTCAGCAAATGTGTGGGGAGTTAAGTCACTCAAATGGATTCTCGAAACCTATTGAACCAACAAAACTCAGAATAAAAAGGACACTATATCAACAAAATTCCGCTAAAACTGCCGATCGGAACCACAAGCGATGACAAATTTGCGACATAGAAACACTTTCAGGTGGGCGCAAGGCAGGATTGACATAGGATATAATCTCGCAAGGTTGATGTTGTAAGTGGGATTGCCACAGATAGGGCACGAATTACCGCCACTGTTGCTTCATGCGACCCATCCTCAAGGAACGAGTCCATTTGCATTTTGACCTTGTCAACCACCTGCACTCAGCACAGAAACTCATCTTAGTGACATTTCCCATTGTAGTACGTAATACCATGTCCTTGATGTGCACAGAAATCAAGGTGAAACCCAGTACACCGCAGTTATGTCAAACAACACAAAGACTCTGCAATTACTTTTCGCATTGCGTACCTCTTCATCCTTAAAATGCTGTGCTACGGCACCAAACGCTTCGATGGTGGCGTGCTTGACATCAGCATTTGGATCTGAGCCCAGCGTCACAAGAGCTGGAATGACCTGTTGTGTGGCAGATTTCAAATCTACATTTCCAACCTGTGGCATACCGGTACATATGTCAGCACTGTGAGTCCGTGGCAGTAAACAACACCACAATAATCGGCGACAGAAAATACTTGTAATATCTATATAAACCAAACGAAATCCATTTCCCTGCGTTCAAAAACTTGACTACTTTGAATAGATGCATAAATACATTGGTCACTAACCAGCGCTTTGGAAAGTACAGCTGCACTGATTTTAACATCAGCGTTGGAGTTTACAACGAGCTCCCATAGGACCCCAAGAATAACTGCGTGTTGCTGCTCAAACGTACTGCATCTCAAAACCCAAATCCACATGTGCTGGGTAAGTCTATTCCATGCATCAAAGACTATTCTTCAATGCTTACTCATACTGCCCAAAGAAACGCAACTGCATAACATCTCAGAAAGCGTCATATGCTCCAGTCCTTCCAAAAACAAAAAACCCGCTAATCTTGGTTATTTGTTGTTTCGATACTAGCACAAACAGGAGCACAATACAAGTATACAAGACTAAACAATTACACAATAAAGATTGAAGCTCACTAGATTTATCTCCCCAGTTCTCATACTCATAACAGAAATTTTGTCCAAAGTATGTCAATGATGTCAGAGAGCATACCAAAGAAAGCGAACAGAATCAATAAGTTCCGAATCTTTGGTGGGTTTCCAGGCACCAAACTTGAGACTGGACTGCAAGATGAGCTCTCTGAGGTAAACAGCCAATTCCTCGGTTCCCATGTTTGGAGCACCCAACACTCCAGCCAAAAGCAGTGGCAACACACACATACTTGCCAGACGCTCCTCCATTGGTGTCTTTGGCTTGAACCCTACACATGCCAGATAACCTGTCCTTTACGCAGAGTACTTCCCCATACTTTTGAATTTGTCACAATAAAGAGGAAGACGCACATCGCACAAAGCAAATAGCGGTGCTCAGGAAATGAATGCAGCTTTCAAAACTCCTAATTGCAAATAGCATCGATTGTTCATCTCAAGAATGAGAAGAATAAGATCTTCCGCACAAAAGCTAGCGGGATGATGGTAGAAAAATCCAAAGAGTTACAGACAATCAGATTTCATTTCTCAACATCCTGTAATCCACGGTAGATCATGTACCTTTGACGCGGTTGGCGAATCTGAATGACATGTGCGCATCATCAAAGTCGTCACCATTGGCAGACCGAAATATCGGCAGCATAACCAGGGTGAGAAAATTGCCACCAAAACACTCACTAATCCTTAGAAGAACCTGCATGTAATAGGAAAAGTCAAACCATGATAAAGGTCCAAAAGATTTACATAATTCATTTACAAAGTCAAGATGCAAACTCAATCAAGCCAAATTTGGCTGCAAACCTTCCTCAATCAGCAACTCAAATACCTTGCAGAGGCTTGTGCGAAGGCCTTCCTCTCGAGGAGGAAGCATACGCGCAAGCTGGAGAACTGTCTGTAAACAGTCTGTAACTAGCCAATCGAATGCTGGCCAATCCATGTTAGATCTGGAGCACCGATCCCACAGAGTACAAAATTAACCCAAAAAAGCAAGAAAAGATCATAAATGTAATGGTGAAAAAATGGGACAGAGAAGATTAATATTGCAGAGTTCTTGGAGGTCTGAATGGTCTGAAGCATTAAAGGTACGCGTAAACTTGAATGCTTACCCAACGTACGCCTTGACAACGTCTAGCGAGAAGAAGGCTTCACCTTCCACTGCGTTAGGTGTTCTACTGAGTGGACATGACTCAACAGCAGCTTCATGCACTTCTGGAAGTAGCTGGATAAGCAAGCGAAGCAAGACACCGATATTCCACCGTTCTCTCTCTCCCAGAGTACGAAGCTGTGCCTCTGCAGTACCTTCAACTCCTGATACGGGTGGACATCGCTGCAGAGTCGGAACGATGTGATTATTACGACTAATAAATGACAGCCGCATTGACAATCGTGGAACTAAGATGTTGTGAGTTTAGGGTTCACCTGAGCAGCCATTATGAGCCTCGAGAGGACTCCCTTATAAACTTGAGAGAGGGATTGGTTTTCGCGTTTTTTCCACGCCAGTAATGCAGGAACAAGCTCTCTCAATGCTGTGTCAACAACAGGGCCCATAGGGTCGCAAACCAAGGCAAACATTAAGTCCTCGACCTGTCATTGTGCAAAACATCACTGTCAATACCATCAACAAGGACGACAAGTCAATAACAAACACTTACATATATGTGTCTGTACGAGTAAGTCTGTATCTAAAACATCGAAAGAGCTCCCTGCTTCTCTGCTGGCACTTGCAAAGCTAAAGAAGAGAAGAGAATGAAAATCAGAAGTGAACCAATAAATAAACTACATTTTAAAAAAAATAGTAGCATCTCTCTTCAAGATTATCACTTAAACATCAGCGTGAGAAATGATGATGACACTTACGAAAGTGGCAAATAAATACGAAAGAGGACTATCATCGAAGAATTAGGGGGCTAAATCAGATCACGGACGACACTTCAGATATGGTATATGTACGTTCCAGCAAGACTGACAAAAATCATTTAAAAATGACTGAGTGACTAAAAGTAAAGCAGCTACAGCCGACGACCGCATATCCTACTGGATTGATTAATAAACGACCCCATATCCTAATGAATTGATGAAAAACGACCTCATATCCTACTTCTTTCAACAAGTAAACCACCTCATATCCTACTTCGTTCAACAAGTAAACAACCTCATATCCTAGGAGAATAATTGAGAAAACGACGCTCACGCCCGCATTTCAAGGATGACCACAATTTGCTGAGCCGAACAGGACCCTCAGTAATATCTCCAATACTTTCAAGCTTATGTAGCAGTCGACTGATAAAAAACTCTGACGTTCTGAATAGAAGGGGTCACTAAGTATCGTTGTTCCACATGACACAGAAAGGTATCCACTAAAACTCTACAGGAACCCAAACTACAGTGCTTACTTTGTGCCCCCAGCGAGCCAGGAGGTCAAAATGCAGCTCCGTAGATTGGCCCCATGGCAAGGCTGACCTTGGAATACTTGTCCATGTTGGAGAAGAGAGGCAGCAGGGTGGCCAAATTATAAGCTGCAGCTTCCCGCACTACCGAAGCCGGATCGCCGACTAATTGCTCTATGATCGATAAGATGAGAGATGTTCGCATTTCGGATCCCACTAGCTGGCCCAACTCCCCACATGATTGCGCTACCAGCAGTCTCCGTTCCTCATATTTGTGGTCAATCTGTCGGCAACCCGTCGTGTAGTCAGAACCCAGTGCACAGAAGGTACTAACGTACCAACAGTTCGTAACATTAGCAGGTGCTTGATAATCCAGAAGGGAAGCAACAATTTGCTAAACCCCAATTCTAGCCAAAAATGGAGGCTGGGGTACATACCTGCTCCCAGCATTGCGGTAGTAACTCTGTTTCTGTCCGCAATTGACCAACATTCTTGGAAAGCTCTACACAGGCCTGAAATACAACACAATATTTTTCAGTTTCTACTGCATTTAACAGAGAGTATTACATGTCTACATTTCTCAGCCTCAAAAATCAGTACAATATACTAAAATATTTTATATATGAAGCACATCGCTGAACAAATGAACAAAGCTTTACTTAGATTATAACAAGAGCCACAAAGGTCAAAACAAAGAAGGATCATGCCTGAATCAGAACAGGATCGTGACAAGGCATAAAGCACTAGACTGTGAATATTTGAAAGCTTAAAAGCGAGGAACGCTCACTGCTGCTGATTGTCAATTCTGCCTGCACCAAAGATATAACAACAATAATGCACGGCGATTTCTACTTACATCCATAATAAGACGCCGTTGTTCTTCATCCGGTCGCTTGATCAAATTGAAGAGGAGGTGCGTAAGCGAATCTCGGACCGTGCTCTCCGGATGCCTCTCAATAGCACACATAATCAGTGGCAGTAACTCCTGCAGACATGAATGGAACGTCAACCTCGAATTTAATATAACAGTGTAAGGCTAAGTGATTAGCAATATGAACGAAAGCAACTAGAAAGAGAATATATCATAGTTATCATCGTTTAAAGAAAGGGTAAAGATAAAAACCTCTCTGTGGTTAATAAGCACATAAGGGACTATTTTAGGCAAAGCATCTGCCAACATCTGCACAGTTTCAACTTCCTGCTGACAAAGAAGACACAAAGTTAGCTGAGCAACCTTTGTCTCCAGTTCAACCGAATGTGCAGAACCACCGATGGCTATATCCAGCAAATTTCTACCCACGACTGACATGATGAAAAGAATAACAGCCCCAGCATATGAAGCGTAACAACATAGAACCAAGGAGCATACTGGTTCGTATTCATTCTCAGACTCTCTCAAGCTTACATGTATGTTAGCAGAATCCCTACTGTCATGTCCGCCTGATGTCATAGGCCCATTGCCACCTATCAGAATCGTACTGTTATCTAATATAACAGCTAATATATCTTCCACAAAGCTGAAGTCCTCATTCGCATCAGCACTTTGAATGGGTGATATCTTCATCTTCCCAACTGCTGTCGCATCATCCTTCAACACCAGAGTTCGAGCTTCGGATTTCGAAGCTGCCTCTGGGTGCGTCACTGCTGCATTTGAAGTGGAGTCAAGCTGTACAGATGTTGAATCTGTCTCTGACATTCCTACCGCTGCACTTGAATTGGACTCCAGCTGTGCAACTGTTGCCCCTGCCTCTATGTTGTGCGTACTTCTAGGCGTCCTATTTGCAATCAAACTCTCTAGCTCCAACTTCAATAAAGTAATCTCAGCTCTGGACTCATTTAGAAGCCTAGTTGAAGTCTCTATAGTCTCCTTCATCTGCTGAGCCTATCAGAAGAGAGAAGAAAATCAGCAAGCTCCTGTGACACCTCAACTGCAAAAACATTCAAAGGAACGAAAGCATGACCAAAAACTCAGTTAACCGATCTATTGTGCTACAGATCGAGAAACAAAACCCCTCCTAATATGACCGAGAGATATGACGAATCTGGAATGCACCGTGAGAATAAGATAAAATGCCTCGCATGTTTGAGAAATAATACGTATCAATGGTCTAGGCAAAGCACAAATACTCACCTGATTCTCCCTCTCTTTCACATTTTTTCTAAGTGTCTCCACACTTTTGACCAAAGAAAACTTCTCGATTTCAAGGGCTTCCTTGTCTTCAAGAAAAATATCTCTCTCCTTTACAAGTGCCTCTCTATCCTGAAATTCACAAAATAACAGAGACGGGAACATCTTTGCATATAAGCTTGTTTGCAAACGACGAAAGTATCATAGAAAGGAGATGTGTAAAACATAGACTAGCATTCCCTCATAAAATGCTAAGGATATGTCAACACACCTGTACCGCTTCAACCGTGGAACAAAGAAATGCATGATAGTAACGACGAAGAGCATCAGGAACATGTGCTGCAGTATCAGGCCAGTCGTCCAAATCAAGGTTCACCTGCAAAAAATTTGCAATGATTTAAAGCAGTTTGCAAACCTTTCATATACAATCTGACGATGTCAAACGCTCACAAGAAAAAAAGAATAGACGCTGATTTTCCAAGGCCGCATTCAAAAATACAAATTTGCACGTAGTATCTTCTGAAAGATGAGATTTACTAGAATTGTACTTCTTCCTACTCTCACTCTTCTCCTGCTTAAGACAGCGACTGAAAACATAACCACAAATTCTGAAGAACCAACGTCTGAGGAGATAGATCTTACACGTTACTACTGCTGTGTTTATCTCTTGCGGAAAGTACGGAAGACAAGTACCATGCTTGAAAACAGCCATCTCATGCTATCTTACTTAGTTCCGTTCATTGTGATAACACAATACTATGGAGACACGTCATATATTGGACGCGGACTTCGAAAAACCTGCTCCTCGGACCAAATTATATCAAAGCTGAATTTCAAGCCCTATTCAGTACCTCCTCCTGAAAAGTCATTGCAGAAATCTTGTAGCCGGCAACCATCAGATATTCCTTAACTGCACAATTTAAATCCAATCTCTCCTTCTCGCCAAGTTTCCCAAGCACCTTTACATTCCCGTTACTTGTCAACAGCTTCCCACCGTTTGTTTCCAAGTCCGTCAAACTAACGTCTGCCAACACGAGCCAAAATGTTAGTAGCTGAGATCTTTTAAAGGAATGTTAAAAAGTGTTGGAAAAGAAAAGGTGTTATGAAAGGTAAATCCGGGAAGAGAGAATTATATAAATAATGTGACACGTTGCGTCCTTGTAAGAATGGAAAAACACACTTGAATTCAAAACCAGCTAGTGGAGAGGCACACACTGGGCTCAGACAAGTCTTCAGCAACTTCCACATGAACCGCTAATTTCTCCTGTAAGCTCCTTATGTCCTCTCGAGCAAGGCGTAGTTCATATTCACATACAGCGGCTTTTTCAGCGGTCAACTCTTTCTCTTCGGCAAGCTGTACAGCATCAATACCTGAATGCACACACAGGATTGGAATTGAGTACGAGGAAGGTATTCGTGACATGAGCGGCCTAAATCGGTAACCAAGTTTCGACAAACTTCCATAGAAAGAATTTGCATGACAATATAAAACTTCCCTTCACGAACAACTGATCGGAGAGTTGTGATTTATCACAAAGTGCTCCGGGGCAGAGGACAAGCACTTATACAGTAGAGCCGCACTCGAGAAGACTGATCAGAGTAACAAAAGCAATAAAACCTACGAGGACCACAAGCTTGAAAATAAAAACCATCACATACACGACGCACATTATCTCCCAAGGGATCCTCAAGCATCGAGTGCCCGAACCACAGAAGCCTTGAACAAAGGATTGAGTGAAAGCACGAAGCGCATAAATTTTCTGAGTCATCCGGTTCTTGAACAGGCTGTGTTAACAAGAGTCAACACCATCACCAACATCGAGTACCGTGATGCTCCTACTATTTCTGGATGGGAGCTTATAAATGAACCGCAATGCACATCTGATCCATCAGGCACGAAACTGATGGTTTGTGCCACTGATTCCTTGCTACAGCAATATTCTTTTTGCCAAATAGAATTTAACTCGATTCTAACTCTGGAAAGCCCTAAGTCTAGTGCAATCTTCTAATCAATGCACGCAACATGGAGATTCGTCCAAACGAATCAAAGGAAAGGGAATGATTCAATATTCCCGGAATACAATTCTAAGCGCGGTTGTGCACAGCTCAAGGGATTAGAACCTCCACAATCTCTCAAACAGAAAGAACCTCCGCCAGAATCGAAAACACAAGCTCTGTGCATCATCATCACCGACATCATCATCGCAGGCAAAAAAAATTAGATCCTCCTCATCCCAAACCCCAGCGACGATGGCAATCCGAGCCTTGAGAAGCAAAATGGATCAGGTTTTTGACAGAACTCTTCGATACTAACGTTAAAAGCACAGAATAATATCAAATTCTGTGAAAAGCCCTAGGTCGAATGCAATCAAAGCACGTAAGTTGGATATTCGTCCAAAACAAAGGAAAGAAAATGAGACATGATACCCGGAACATGATTTCTAAGCGCGATCAGGGTTTAGAACCTCTCCCGAACAGGAAAAACCTCAACACAGACAGATTCTCCTAATCGAAAACCCCAGGCACAGTGTCGAACCTTGTAAGGCCTGCATTTTGGCGAGCTCGTCGGGCGGGAAGAGGTCGGAATTGGCGAAGAAGAGCTGCAATTTGGTGGCCGATTCGACGAGGCCGTCCTCCTGAAGCTCGTGCAGGAGCTCAAAGGCCGTGAGCAGGTAGTTCTCCTGCAGAAGGAAGTCGATGCAGGCCTTGCGGCGCATTTCCTTGGTGACGGCGCCATCCCCGATCGCCTGGCTGCTAGGAGAGGAGAAGGAGGTGCGAGCCGAAGTTGCCATGGCCATGACCGCCTGCTACCATAGCAATGAACGACTGCGCTTCTGCCGTTGTCTCTCTCAAAACAACTTCGTCCTTCATCGAAGTAGGCAAAGTTCTTACTTCCCTCGAACCGCGCCGGGCGACCCTCTCGCTGACCCTGTTCAGCCAATTCCAAATTTCATCCATCCAAGAAATCGCCCGTCAATCATCTAGAAAGCGTGTATTCATCCATCCACAGGAGCCAAATCGACAGATTCCAGAAGATGAAGGCGAATCTACGCTGTGGCCATCTCCAAATCAGCCCGAGTGGAACACCCGCCCTTTCTGCGGGCCCCACCGAACCATTGCTATCGGATCCCAAATCTACACGCTTCGAACACCCTGGGGCCCACCCAAGGCAAACAAGCAAGCTAGCAAGCAAGCAACCCCGCCTGCATCATCTCCATCCCCAATATCCCACCTGGATCCACTCTTAATTGCACCTCAAGGTCTCAAAATCTCATTTCTCATGCTCAATTGTGGCAACAGTTGGTACCCTTAGTGGTGTAGCTAGTGCTGGACGCGATCCGGAGCTCATATTGGTGTTGTGAGCTTTGAGAGTGTGTTTTGTGGTATGGTGATTATGTGATTGTTGTTGGTTGTTTTGGTCTGTTGTAGAGACGATGATCGTGAGCTTGCTGCTGTTGTGATGGTGGCAATTGTTATCCACCCGATTGTTGCGGGGAATGGATTTTGGTTTGTTTGGATGTTTGGTCTAAGAGTGATGCTAAATGCAGAAGAAGCATGTGAATGTTGTGGCTTGGTTTAGTCAGTTTTCGACACGATCGTCAGCTCACTCTATTGTTGCTGTGATGGTGGTGATGTTTTCTTTTGATGATTGAATTCTGGTTTGTATTGAGGGGTTGAAGTTTGATAGTTGAAAGGATCGTGACCAGATATGAATTCGAGCTCACTCTCTCGTTGTTGTCGTGGTGGTGTTTTTTTTGTCTTTTTTTTGCCTTGGATGGGTTAATTCTGGTGCCCAGAGTAGAATACGTACGTGCCTGCTGTTGAGGGTTAATTTTGATCAGTTGTGAGTTTGGGATCATGGATTTTTGTTGTGGTGGTGTTGATTGGATTGTTTGATGTAGGGGTAGGTGGCAACAATGCAGAAGCACAATGTGGATTTGGTGGCACCCCCGCCGGTGGAAGGAGTGGGAGGAGGGGGCACAGGGTACGGATGGAGCGATGTACCAGCTCAGATCATTGGCCTTGGCTTCAATGAAATTGACATCACCAGACATGCAACGTCCGACCTCGTTCACGTCTGGTGCATGCCAAGCACTGCCATGATCGGACACCAGGAGCCCCCACGCCCACTCCAGCAGGTCAGATCTCTCTCTCGTTTGTATTTGTGAATCTCAACAACATGATGGAATGCTTGTATGCAACTGTTTAATATTCTGATGTGCAAGGTTATATTCGTTACTTTGGCAGTTTTCATATTGCCGTCCCATTTATGATTCTTTCTCTACTCATGTGATAATTGTATTGTATCTTCACAAAAGAGTATGTCTAGAATATAAAAATGGTCTCGGAAAACTTACAATCAGTTTGAATTGTACTGACAATTTTGCACCTAGGAAGTGCCAATGGTACCGAAACCTACCAGTGTGACATGATAAATGTATCGCATCTACACAACCGAGTCTGTCTAGGATATAAAAATGATATCAGAAAATGACAATGTTTGCAACTTTTGAATCTAGAAAGTCCTGATTTAAACTACCATTGTGACGAATGCAGACATGTGTTGCTTGCAGGTGTCGTTGTTGGCAGCCAGGAATGAGAGGGAAAGTGCACAGATTGCAATGCGGCCCAAAGTTTCCTGGACGAGTGGTGACATGGTGGGATACCTTCAGATTCAATGCTCAGACTTTTGTTCCACCTCTGGCGACAGGCAAGTAATCCTCATGTTGAAGCATGGAATCATCGTACTTTGAGATTACACCTATTTTACTTAGAATCAATACCATGCACCTCTCGTTTGTCTTCTAATACATCCAAAGGAAGGGTAGATAATCAATGTGAATTTGGAAAGCAGGGCTGTCTGTATTAAGAAATTACATTTCTTTTACTTAGAATTAACATTATGCACCATCTATCAAATATTCCAAAAGCTTATGAAACAAGGTAGTTAGAAGTTTCCTCAGCGATGTATAAAAGAGGAATGTGGTGTTTGTTGGCGAAGAGGAGAGCTAAGTGTTTTTTGTCAAACCAGATTAAGAGCAGGGAAGGAGGTGACACTTCGGCGAGTGGTGCCAATGTTGGGAGTTCCAGATGCGCTTATACCTATTGGTCTACCATCTAGAATAGGATTGCTCCCAGGGTGAGACTTGCCAGCTTTTCCTTCTTCCTTTCGTGAAGTAGTGCATTCCACTGATCCGAGAACAAATTATCACTCATAATCTGACTACTGTGCAGGGAGACGTCTGCTCTGTGGCTGTCGATTGATGTGCCAGTGGAACAACTTCCTGGTGTGTACACTGGAGAAGTATGTATTACAGCCGTCAAATCAGAGATTGAGTACGCTTCTTAACACCATGAAAAGTGCGCATTGTAGGAAAACATTTACATTGTAGATCTTTGGTGCTTAGTTGGTTCTCTTTTTGTGCAGGTCAGAGAAGGTGGAAAGTGAGGCTATGGAAATTAAGAAGGGTTTGCAGAGCTTCTTGGCGCAAGCAGAAGATGTGGCCGGAAAATCAGCTCAAGAGTTGGTGCGCCTTCTCCATTCCTTGACACACAATATTGTTTGTTAAAAGGTGGACCCAACGGTGTGGCATGGCTGCACTGCCTGCAGGTGAGTGATTGGATGCCCCACCGTTGGGCTCTTTTTAATATGTAGTTTTACTTTGAAAATAAGTGATACGTTTTTTTATATTTTTACTTGTATAAGCTAAGGTCAATAAGAAGGCAGCTACAAGTCGTCCTGTGTTTGGTTGTAGCTGCATTGCTTCATGGGCTTAGTGGTCCTGTTTTTTGAGGAGTTGTCAACCTGGAAAATGCTTCAGAGAAAAAAGTCTTGGATTTGGTGTGTCACGAACTTAGCCTTTTCATTGTGTCACAGACAGAAGCTTTGCAATCTATCTGTGAGGGATTGCACCAGGTCCTGCAGTCGCCTCTTCTATCTACCGCGTGCGGAGATTTTGGGAACATGGAGATAGATGAAGAATCTCAGTCACCGCCCTGCATCAGAGTGCACTTCAGCGTCACCGTCTGGGACTTTGTTTTACCCATCACACCCTCACTCCCAGCCGTTGTTGGCGTATCCACTCTCATTGAATCTTTTTCTGGTATTATCGTCCTGAAAGAATATAATGACTTAAAGAGTGAGAAAAGAGTACTTTTACAATTAAAAGGGGGGGAGTGACTTTTCTTGTTTGCAACACATGAAATAGGTATGCTTGACTTTGGCATAGTTTTATGTGTTAGTTCTTGACGTGGGAAAATTAGATTTCAGAGACAGTGATAGAGGACAGGTTCAATTTGGAGCACGGAAGCAAGGAGTGGTACAGATCACTTGACATGCATTTTGACTGGTTATTGCAATACCGACTCAGCCCTTACTTCTGTCGGTGGGGCGACAATATGCGCGTCTTGACTTACACATGTCCCTATCCTGGTGAGTCAGTTTCTCCTAATTATTAAAAATTACTCTATTACAAACACTAAAATCTGAGACATTTTTTAGTATTGTTTTTTTAATCCTGCTCCTCATTACCGATGAAATTTATGTGCCGAATTTATGCAGCTACGCATCCGAAATCAGAGGATTATTACGCAAATCCAAGACTGGCAGCATATGCAGTTCCTTACGCTCCCGTCTTGTCCTCGTAAGAGTTGATGTCATCTTTTCTTTTAAAAGCTGTTCAGATTCTACAGATTGAGTTTCTTAGTGTGCTTGCAGACTTAGTTGAATAGCTCAAGACTTTGATAGAATGGCTCAAGTATGTGTTCCAGTGAGGTGATTTTCCACACTCATGCCATTAGTAGATGCATGGTGAAGTGCTTTGTGGACGAATTGATGCAGTTCTGATGTGGCGAAGGATGTGGTGAAAAGTGAGTTGGAGATTTTGAAGAATGAGTCTCACTGGAAGAAGGCGTACTTCTACTTGTGGGATGAGGCATGTGTCTCAACCTTGTTTTATTTATTCTAGTGTGAATTCTCATCTCTTATTCTGCTTGTGAATAAACCATACGTTTACCTGACATTTGTCTTACCAGCCTGTACGATTTGACCAGTACGAGATCATACGCAGCATGGCGGAAGAAATCCGAGCCACAGCACCTGATGCACGAGTATTGACGACGTACTATTGTGGTGAATAAAATAACAACATTAATATGTTATTTCCTGCTTGTGTGTGGAAGTTCATATGTGTGTCAAGGATTGTAATCATATTGATTCCTTTTGATTCAGGCCCAAGTGACCCCTCCTTAAACCTGGGCGGCTTTGAATCCTTCGTCAAAGTGCCAACATTCCTTCGGCCTCACACACAAATTTTTTGCACTAGGTGAGCCTGGATCAACTCTTTTCCCTTGGCTTTTAGGAAGGTGCCATTTATCTCTGAACAAAATCTTTACTCAACCTGGTGTTATTAATCTCTTGATAAAAGCTTCACTTTTTCTGGCAGTGAATGGGTTTTGGGAGGCAGAGAGGACCTTGTGAAGCAAATAACTGACGAAATCCAGCTGGACCATGACGAGGTACCAATTAATCTCGTCCATGATGTTACAGTAACCATAGAGTTAATATTTGTAAAGTGAAGCGTGTGTTTTGAACTCTTCTCTCATTCTAAATTAATAGGGTCATCTCTGGATTTCTATAGTCGGCTCAAAGAGGAAAAAGGCGGCTAAGATTCATGACCCCTCCTTCCTTCTCAAAGGCGGCTGAAGCTACTCCTAACTTGACTTTAGAGACTTCTAGCTCTTCCGCATGGGAGTGAGGAAAGAAAGAGTAGTGTAATAAATGAAAAGACCGGTACAGTATCTTATTGCAACCTTGGATGAAGTTACAAATAGCACAGTTTATGTAATTGTAGAGAGAATTAAGATCAAATATAGAACCTAGACTCTTGTAAGCTCCTCTCTATCTGCCATGATCTAATTTGAGGAACTGTGGTTTCAGGAGTGGTGGACGTATGTGTGCATGGGCCCAGGAGAGCTTCACCCAAACTGGCATTTAGGCATGAGAGGAGCGCAACACCGCGCAGTCATCTGGCGTGTTTGGAAAGAAGGTGGAACTGGCTTCTTGTACTGGGGCGTCAATTGCTACGAGAAGGCTAATTCTCCAGCTGCTGAGGTATGCATGGCGCACTTTAAATACAAATAATAAAAATCAAGGGTAGTCCCTTTTTACTTTGGAGCTAAAACTGTTTCTATGAATAGTTTGAGAGAGAATTTTGTGAAGAAGAATTAATTTTAGTAGTACTCTATTGCAATTGTAGATTCGGTTTCGGCGCGGATTGCCTCCAGGAGATGGGGTGCTATTTTATCCCGGGGAGGTGTTCAATGTGGGTGCAACTCTGCCTGTTGCATCTGTGCGCCTGGAACGTTTCCTCAGTGGCATGCAGGTAACGTGGAACTTTTGATTTATTTATTCTATAGCTTGGATTATGTTGCAGTATTGGAGTTGTTTGAAAAGTCACCTAGAGTGTCACCTCCTCTTTTGTCAAACTACTCTTCCCTCACTCTAATTAGTTGTCAGATCACAATACAAGAGCTTGGTGTCCAAATCCTTCAATTCAGGCAAATGAAGAGCTTGGTGGTTTCTAAACTCAAGGCAGAGTAGTTTCAACCGTCTTTGAGAGTTAAGTAAGAGTTTGAATGAGCGATAACATCAACCGCCTTTCTCTCCTCTGAGCTGATTAAAGATTGCCTTCCTATGTATGGAAAAGTGGGGGGTATCTTATCAGTGACTTTACAGAAAACTCTAACATTTGCTCTTGCTTGTTAGTGACTTATCCGTTTGTGACAGGATTACGAGTACCTTGAGCTGTATTCGTCCATGTATGGGCGCCATGAAGCCCTGGCTTTGTTAGAGAAAACAGGGACTTACAGTGGTCCGGAGCGCTACACACTTGAGCATGGGCCTATTGAGTCACTCCGGGGCGAAGTTTATCGTGCTTATCAGCCTATTATTACGTAGAATTAGCTCCAAGGCTCACCATCTTGTATCATATTATAGCTTTACAACGTGGGGACACAGAAATTACATTAACTTCCCCTTCTGTTTACAGACGCTGGTCATTGAGTAAATTCAACGATAATATATGTAGAGCCATGGGATCAAGCAGATTCCCATATTTTGTACACTAATTGAGAAGTAAATTCATATTTATATACTACTAGAAACTCTAGGCCGTGAACTGAAAAGGGAATCATCTCAATGTCAAGAGCGCCCTGAGTATGTCATCAGGCATCAATCGGCTTCAGCGACTTACGCTCAATTGGAAGCTGGTGGACTTGCATGAGAACTCGTATAGAATTTGCTCAATCTTACCTGGTTTGTATCTACTCTTCAATTCGCCTTCATGTGCCCTGCGTGAAATCCTTCCGGAATTTATCTGCAGGAAAGAACTACAGTAGTATTGCTGCAATAATTGGTTTTATGTTGTCAAGCAGCTTCTGGTGCTACGACTTTTGTACCGAAGCTACAAGCCTGCATTTGAGAGCTCGCAATCCGGATTGAAAACCCAATTCATCATCATTCAAACCCAATTGTGAATATGAATCCTGCCAAGCTGAAGAACGTAAGAGTTGCAAGCTTGGTTTTGCACCTTCTGAAGTGAAAGTTGGCAGAGAATAACTTGTAATAAGAGAGTGACCAAGCTGCAGAAGTGGAAAGTCTTCAGTTCGAATTCTATGGACATCAGCCAACGAAGAGAGAACATTGAAAGCTGCAAAACAGTGATTTGTTATTGCCAGTTTAGACACCAAGTGAGGAGGTCCCTGCGCCATAGCCAGCGGCTCGAGTGCATGTGCATCCAGAAAATCGGTATCTCGCGGGCATCTCCCAGGTCTCGCCTAGGTACTGCACCGGGTGTCTATCGAAATCTATAATTGATAGTAGATTTGGGAAGCCTGACGAGGCACACTTTTCACGGCGATACCACAACAACCCAACCTTGGTCCAGTTCTCTTCGCAGAGGCAATGGTCGCTAAGCCCGCCGCGAAGGCGGTCTGTTAACCTTGGTGGAATTTTGGTGGAGTTTTGTACTCCGGTTGCCGTTGGTCGTTGAGCTCGCGGAGAAGGCGGTACGCTAACCGAGGTGGAGTTATTGTATTCCGGGAGCGGATGGTTGTTGAGCCTGGATAGAAGACGTTGCATCGCCGAGCCCGAGGAGAAGGGGGGGCTGCCATTTTCGACTTCACGTTTAGGGTTATTGACTGATTAAAGCGGCCTCTCGCCTCATTCACGTTCCTCTCTGTGGGAGCTCTCGAGGATGATACGCTGCCTCTGAGTGCTTGTCCACATTCAAGGCGTATCGACAAAGGGAAGAGGAGTGACGAGGCTTAAACGTACGAGCAAGGGATGGCGGTTTCAATGTCGCAAGCACTCCGAGGTGTGGCTCCGGGCCATCCTCGGGGCCAGCTTCAGATGTACATTTCATTACACATATGCTCGGAGGTGGCACGGGCCAGCATACACTGAGAGGTGGCTCGGGCCAGCATACACTTGGAGGTGGCTCGGAGCCTGTATACACTCGGAGGTGGCTCGGGGCTTGTATACACTTGGAGGTGTGTGTAGGAGTGGCTTGCTTTGGAGCCAGCCTCGGTCCAGCCTCGGGCTAGCCTTCTTCATTTTTGGGGCCAGGCCCGGGGTTTGGTTCGGTAGGCGTGCAGTCTTTGAAGGTCGGCATTCTTTCATGTGTCTTCTTTCATCCTTGTTTTCTTTGTTTTCTATTTCGTCTTGATTTGTTCTTCGGGATGCAGGTTCCTCGTTGTACTTGCGATCTGAAGGTTTGTGCCACTCTTATACTTCTTGCAAAATTTCCTTTTGTTGAAGTGTTAAAATTTTCTTTATCAAGTTTGTTGAATGCGATTGATGGTCATTTACATAGATAGTATTTTATAGTGAGATTTTACATCTCTCTACTAACGTTCCTCATTGTACTCGTGATCTAGGTTTTGTCACTCTTTACTTGCGATTTTGTTATTCCGGTAGAAGTGTTATAATTTTGTTTATCCTGTTGGGTTGAATGCGATTGCCAATCTTTATTTTCTTAGATAGTGAATTATAGTGCGGTTTTTGTATCCTCTAGAGTCTAATTCTTGTGTTGTTTTGTTTTTTGGCTTTGTTTGAGTTCGTCTTTGTACTCAGCGATCTGAAGATTTGTGTCGATCTTTACTGCTTGCAAGTTTGTTTGAGGTGTTAGAATCCTGTTCATTGTGTTGGGTTGAAAGCAGTTGCCAGTCTTTATTTACTCCTTATGTCCTCGGGCAAGCACTCTTATTGCCACAATCCCCTTGGAAATCTACAGCTGACAAGATCATCGAGCTTCGAGCAATATTCGAGGATCTGAGAGGACTCTACAAGCTGCAAGGATACGCAGAGCCGTATTTGAAAGCCTTTCGCAAGGTGCGTATTGGTGGCATGACGGTCCAAGATCCTATCATTGAGTATGTGGATGGTGTCTCCATTGGACACACATTCACTTATAGGGCCGAGTTGGCTCTTGTTGGCGTCCATAGTCAGCTTAAATCATAAATTGATTTTGAGACAATTGGTGGGGTAGATTTGGCTCTCGTGCTTGTCTTTGGAGCCTAGGATGAGGACGTAGATAATGAGGATATCATAACCATGAATGCAAGAGTCTTTTATGTGGAGAAGAAATCCAATGACTTGGTGAAGGCATACAATTCTTTGATTGTGGCTCACGGTAATTGAGTTATCAATCCGACGTCCTAAAGGTCAGAATGTCCAAAAAGATGTCCAGCGGACGGCTATGTCTGGCCGTCCGGTTGGATAGAGCGTTTGGCAATAATAATTTATATTTACCGCGGATATACAATGAAAACGAGAATGTAACAAAAATAATAGTAAATTAGAATGGATCAATCGGGGCCGTCCGTTTAAAGAGGAAACCCTCACGGCCGTCCAATCGGCCAATCCAAGGACACGTAGCCGATCGATTGAACGGTCGTGCGGTATTGTGGTCAGCCGCCGGCGGACATCCAATCAGGCGGACGGCGAAGAGGCCGACCAGCGCCTAAAAAAGGCCGTCCGCTCCCCTTTTTCCCCACTCTTCTTCTCCCCTCATATATTTTGAGTGGATGCCGAGTAGCTTTGGCTGGCAAAATCCGTCCATTTTTGCGAGTTAAAAAGTGATTTATTTAGGGGGGAGATTTCGTCGAATTTTCAAAGTTTTTTTAAAACTATCTAGAGTTTAACTTTCAAGCTCGAGTTAAATTCTGAACAAAGATGAAGAGGAACAAGAAGAAACAAAAGGTGGCGGTCTCCGGTGTGCCGAATTTGCACCCGGTTCGAGACATTCCATCTCAGGAATGTGTCGTAGTACGTGTTGGCAAGTATTCACATCTTAATACCAAAGATACCCTAAGATATTCGTTCCCACAGAGAATCATCGAGAACTACAACGGTTAACAACAAGCCTAGATGTGTACAATGTCAAATATACCACAATAGATACATCAAAAGAAAAGAAAAAAATGTTTAGACCACAAGGTTTGAGCATTAATTACACCAACCGCCTCGCTCAAGTGCCTTCTTCAGATAGGATCCAACATCGTCCGGATCCTACATGGCCCGGATCCTACTTGGTCAATCAGAAAGGACTTTACAACTATGTACACTACAGACATCCATGATAGTTTAGTATCCGGAGAGTGTTTTATCACTATGAACGATGGTTCATGGACTCAAAGAGATTTTAGTATTTGCATGGGTAATGACAATTCTCCCTCACAGTTTCTCCAATCACTACTACTCACTAACTTGGGATGGTTGTGGTTTCATTGGGTTTCCTCCGTAAGGGGGAATAAGGCTTGGGCCTTAAGGACTAGCACTACTCTTGTGGCAAGCACATAGTTTACCTATCTACCATCCGAATTGTTAGTCCTTCCTTTACCTCAGAATCGGCTAAAGGAGTATTATCTAGTAGGCTCACATAGCCATTCGCTTCAAGGGACAACCAACTCTACTCCTATTCTTCACGGAATAAAGTCCTCCTCCTATTACTCCAATGGATCACAGTACAAAGGAGTTAGTTGGATCTCCTTCTTTCTCTGAAAATTATCCGAGCTGTCAAAGTAGTTTTTGATTAAGGCACATAGCATTGCACATGGGGGTCAAACCAGGTCCTATTCCGTCCTTAGTACGAATGCTAAAGTAATGTTACACTCCTATGGATCAACCTATCCGACCAAAGGTTGATGCATCAGGGATCTAGAGTACATCTTCACAATCGATGACGTCCTGTCGCCGATAGGTTACATAAGACATATCAAGACTCCTTCTTCACCCGTCACTCCCCCCTCGTCCTCCCCTAACCACTTATAATCTCACATGTTATTCTCATCCACTTGGACTAGCTCTACTTAATGGAACAAGAAAACAATTACAAATGTCAGAGTTAGAGTTACGCCCAACTAACAATCTAACGATCTCACATGTTATTCCCATCCACCCGGACTAACTCTACTTGATAGAACAAGGAAACAATGACTTCGATGGTTAGTACGGACTTAAGGAGTGGACTACTTGAAATGGTACTCAGAGTCATGTAGAATCCGAGCTCTCCAACCATCGAAGGTTTTCTGAGAGCGTAGGTTTAGAATTAAACTGAAAGCAAATACACACATCAAGCAGTGAAGAGAGGTGCCACGAGACTCCTCTCATATACTCCGAAGAACTCACACAAACGTCCAAAGGCAAACATTACCTTCTAACTAAAAACGGCGGCATTAACTACTCTTGGCGGTGGTGGCTGCCACTCCTCACAACGTGCACCGTTAGAAGGTAACTAATTACACAAATCCTAAGGCAAAATCAAAGTCAACTAGCGGCCAAATCCCGGAATGAACAGTGACCTACGAACCAAGATCCTGACCCTACTTCCGGGCCAACTCCTCGAGTCTCTTCCTCTCCTCTCTCCTCCTGCGTTTTTTGGAACTCCGGCTTGAAGTCGGGGTGGGCGCGGCTGCCGGAAGGGCCACCAATGGCACAAACACATCCGTAGAAGGCGCGGATTGGGCAGTAGTTGCCCTCAACAAGGTTTCCCTCGAAGGCAACGAGGTATCCGGGCCATCCGGGGTGAGTGGCACGGTGGTCATGCCCGGATAAAGCCCGCATCGTGTTGGGAGGACCGATACGTGACTCGGAGTTCCCATGATGACATCCTGTCTGGATATCTGTCCTGGAGTGTATAAGTAATAGGAACTCTCACTTGCGATCTTCCCAAGGTAAAGCCCGCTCTGCAAAGGGGCTACAATCGATGTAGTGCGAGAGGGGTCACTGAGTGGTAGCTGGCGAGGATGCACGGGGAGTGGACGCTCCATCGCAACACCCGAGCGTTCCTTCCAACCGCTATGTAACTGTGTGGTAACCTCCGAAGGGGACGGTCCTGCCGAGACCCTCAAACTCGGGAGTTGAGGGGGCAAATTCGGGTTGTCGAGATCCACCACTTCTTTCTCCTTCCGTGGGCCGTGATCACCCTCTCCTCCCTGGTCCGCGCTCGTCCTCTCCTTCCCGGTCCGGGCTTGTCCTCTCCTTCCGGTCCGGGCTCGTCCTCTTCTTTCTGATTTGGGCTCATCCTCTCTTCTTTGCGGTGGTGGTCCTTCTCCCTTGCCTATCTGAGCTTGCCTTCCTTGCCTTGGCGGTGGTGGTCGTTCTTCTTCGGTTATCCGAGCTTGCCTTGTGGTGGTCGTCCTCCTTTGCCTATCCGAGCTCCCTTCCAAACTCACATCCGAGCTGAACCTTCTAGGCAGCATATCTTCCTTGTCCCGTATCCAAACGGGACAATCGACCACTTAATTGACATTTTCTTGTTGCGTAGATGCCGATAGACTCCTCACTCATCCCATTCGGACAAGTATCAAGGGAGTTATGCGTCTCCCAAGATTCGGGACTTCCAGGGCAACTTTCCGGGCCAGCTTTCCGGGCTCACTCCTATTCTTGCTTGCGCTGCGCTTGCTTTACGCTTTGCTGCTTGCGGTCCTCTTTCTTTACTCATATGCCTCCAAACTCGATCCGCGCTATGGTGGTCTTGATCTGAGTTCGTTCCGAGCCGTCTTGGTGATGGTTGCCCTCACGGTTCTATCTTTGCCTTCGCCCTCCTATTCTCGTGATGATGGCGATCCTTATATCCGCTTAGTCCGCGTGTGCTTCTTGTTGCGCTGCTCGCGGAGTTCGTGATGTTCCTCCCGCCTTCTTGCTCATGTTCCTCGCCGTCGTCCTTTCGGGGTTCTTCTTCTCCCTTGAAGTCCTACTTCTACCCTGCTTCGCGGTGATCCTCGCATGCTTCCAACCCTCGCCTCCGGGCTGATCTCCTTCGCGTTTATTGCTTGCTCAAAACCCTCGTCATCTTTGATGCTCGAGTGTTGTCTGCTCGGATCTCCTCGCGCTCTGGTGCTTGGGCTGCCTGCTCGGACCTCCTCCTCGTGATCCGTTGGTGCTAGCCTCCGGGTTCGTATTGATGTCGACCTTCGAGCTCCGTTGGTGCTGGCCTCCGGGCTCCGTTGATGCTGGCCTCCGGGCTCCGTTGATGCTGGTCTCATGGCTTCGCTGATGCTAACCCCGGGGCTCTACTGGTGTTGGCCTCTAGGCTCGTGTTGGTACTAGTCTCCGAGCTCTGCTGGTGCTGGCCTCTGGGCTCCGTTGATGCTGGCCTCCGCGCTCCAATGATGTCGACCTCCGGGCTCTGCTAATGCTAGCCTCCTCATATTCCGGGCTCCTCATACTCCGGGCTCCTCATACTCCGCTCCAACTGTTGAGCTTCAAGTTGTTTTTCTCCGGGCTCCTTGCACTCTCCTCCAACTATTGAGCTTCGAATTTTCCCCTCCCGGGCTCTTTATTCCGCTCCAGCTAGGATCGGGTCCTAGACTACTTTTTATCCACTCTAAGGATTTTAAAATACCTTCTAACTTTCTTAATTCTAATCTACCTTAAAGGATAATAGTAGTCTAGGGCTAACTCCTATTTCTATCTAAACACCATATTCATTAAAATGAGACATTTCAGAGTCTCAATTTATCATGGTGTCTAATTTTAGTCAATTTTATATTCCATTACTTTGAGACAATTTATTAAATTGAGACTCAATCTCAATTGAAATGCTAAAGTATCTAGCCATATCATGGATTATTGAATTAATTTTGTATGAATATGAATATCATATTTCATTGTGTGTCTAAAGGTATAATTAGATTATAACATATGTATTTAGATATGGAGCATATTACCTAACATAGGAAAACTAATCGTCCAAAAGATATCATAGCAAGAATAAAATTACTCAATGAAAATATAAGCGGCAATAAATTTGAGAACCCCCACTACCGTTCAAAATTGGAATAAAATACACATATACACTCATTTACAAGCCATCTAGAATGCAAATCTTTTCATTTGAAAAAGAAATAATTACCAATTTCAGGAGATTATACAAATTCCAAACAACATGGTCATTGAAATACCAATCACTGAAAGGCTAGCGTATATTGTAGGAATCCATTCAACAAATGATATTAATAGAAAATATCAATGCATCAAGGATACATCCACAATTAATCAAACTCACAATGTGGACCACAATCTTTCTATAAATAATGTAACAAATGACAGCAATATTGTATAATATTGACAGCAAACCAATACAACACTACAATTACTGATCTACAAAGTCTAATCAAAATCTAATATTCATCACATACTTAATACTACTAGGATAACTAGTCCACTCACAAAAATTCTTACAACAACATGCACCTCTACCTATTTTATATAGGTGGGATAACGACAGTCCTAAAAACCCCTAAACCGTTGAAATCTAATATTAAGCTAAAGATGCATTGCTTATGTCCACCTGTGATTTTGGAATTTTGAGCCTAGAGGAGCTTACATTCCCACCCAACCTAGGCTTCCAGGCCGTTAAAATACAACATGTATCCACCCACATGGGTTCAAATTCAGTTTCTTCTACCCAATTATTCCCCTGACTAGAATCCCACGCTTGGTATGTTTCGAGGTCGACATGACGTTGGGATGCAGGTTTGTAGTATTGCACTTTGATCTCATGAGAATGTTCACGATCCAAATGTGGATTAGTCAAAGTCAAGGCAATCCAAAATGGGCGGATATCCCCATTAGCAGAACGCACATCAAACACATAGCCGTCTTACACGTCTCTACCAACCCGAAACGATGGAGGGGGACAATGACGCCGTTTTCCAATGAATGGAGGGTCCTCTTCATATTCTTCCCTCAACGATCCATCAATATCATATTCATCCACCATAGACGGAGCATATCTAGATAATGGCCAGAATCCCTCTCGTAGGATAGGCGATTCTTCCAATGGCACCTCAAGAGCAGACTTAACACCTCTCCAATAGTACATAATGTGCTCGTTCGTCCTCCTGTATTCACTCGAGATATCCTTGTTAGCCATAGATTCCCAAAGACTTAGAAGCCCAGAGATATCCTTCATAACCTCATTATAATTCTCATGACGCCGCGAAATGAAAGGTTTAGGCTGTCCACTTGGCAATATTGGACAACCATCTGCCGCCAATTTCCACAGCTGAATTCCTCCATTCTCCTCCGGCAACCAATCGCTATCTGTACAAAGGATTTTGTACTGCATCTTCGGCAAACCATCTGAGCCCTTGTAGAACTTGAATGGTTGGCCCTTTGTGTGACCCGTAAGGGCCTCCTTGCCTATGCACAAATACCCTTCTAAAAAGCCCTTGAATTCGGGCACCTCCTCAAAAAGGTGAGGAATAATTGGCTTATTCTAAGCCAATTATTGATTTCATCAAGAGAGGGATTGTTGGATAGCTATTTGACTTAAGTTTGGAACTCCATCTCCCAAACATTGCATCAATATCCTCGTGAGTAAGAAGTTGGCATACACTTCACGGAAAATACCCATATCAACAAGGAGGGGAAAAAAAGCACACATATCTATTCTTATTGTCCCCTGTGGCATTATCCAACTGCATTTGGAGAATTGGTGGTACTTGTTTCACAGAAACAGGTTCAACCGGTGGACCAGCAAGGAATCCCAACCACACGTTAGCATCGGCAAGCACAGCCTCAACAAGAGGAGAAGCTCTTCCTTGCGTAAATAATTCACGAGAAGAATACAGCGGTGGACTCTCTAAGTCCCTAAGTAAATTTGCAATGGATCCAACAGTGTGATTCGAGTTGGTGGAGAAGATGTCCCGACTATAATGCGCATAACGAACATCTCCATGTCTATGCCCAAACATTCCAGTTACGGCCACAGGCAATTTCATGAAAGGCTCCATTGCTTTAATCTCGTGAGCTCCTAAAACCAAAAGCAACGAGCTTTTAGTACTATTTTTTAGTTTCTGTCTTTCCGGACCCAGCGAATCGGTCATCGCAAAGTTTATCCTCGGTACGAGAATACTTTGCTCATCTGTGTAGTGTTGTATTTGACATTTATCCTCGACTCAAGGATATCGAAACCTATGAATGCTACAAATATTCTAGTTCGTTTGCCTATTATCCTCAAGTCAAGGATATCCGTCCCACATTGTGATACTATTTTATAAACTATGTTTCTCTAGTTTCTGTCTTTCTAGACCGAGCAGATGAGTTTTTGCAGAAGTTATCCTCGGTTCGAGGATACTTTGCTACTTGTGTAGTGTTTTTTTAGACATGGATCCTCGACTCAAGGATACTTTGATGATGATTCTCTTAGCGGACCTTGATTTGATTATCTTGAGCTGGTTTTACAGAACGATGACATGGACTTTATCTTCGGCTCGAGGATAAACGGTTTAGGGATGCATGATTCAGAAGTGACATGTGCAATCTTTTCAAACCCTAAACCCCTAAACCTAAACCCTTGCCCAGATAATGGAAGAATCTTAAACCTTAACAATTCAAAATTTTTGCAACTTTAATCAATTCTGAAAACCTTCAAATCATCACAATGTGCACAGACACAGATAGAGAGCGGAATACAGAGAGGTGAAAGAAACCCATACACAAGCATAAGTATCTTTTAGTAGTACCATATTTTTGCAAATGCAGAACTGTGATATGTTTAGGGAGTCAGTATTTTACATAAATCTCTCAATGTGCCCATAATTCATTTTCCAAACTTCAAAAATAAAGAATTATGAGACTTCTGATGTTCACATACATGTATCCAAACAAATAAGCGCGTATCATAAACAAAACCACTAGTTATCTAGAATTACACGAAAGGGAAACCTCAGCTCAGTAGCATCAAGAATGCAAAGTTCCACCTCCTCATTCGATTACATAGCCTCCCAAATAAAATCACATTCTACTGACTGCAAAGGCTGAGTTGACTAACGTTAGCTGGATCACTATACAAAATAATACTCTCCGAACTGCCTAAATCACCATCACTTGTTTTTTATACTCCAAAAAAATTGAAATGTAACACACCAACACACACAAAAATCCACTTGAAAAATGAAAGGTATTATCCACAACAAAGCCAAACATGACAAAAATGCTCCCGTTCAAACACAGAAAGGAAAACATAAGCGAGAATTTCAATGAGTACAATTGCAAACACAAAAGGCATGCAACTCTGAAACTGATACTGATTTGCAGAGAGCAGGTATGTTGTTCAAAACAGCAACACCATTCCAAATTGAAATTGTACGTCTCTAAATAACACAAAATCAACACTCTTTTTTGTAACAAAATCCTGCACTAAAAACCTCAAACTCAATCATGGAAATTTCAGCAATAAATGCAAAACGATGTTGTCAGCATGAAACGCAAACAGAGAAACCTTCACTTCGGCACAAAAACTGAAACAAGCTCTCAAAATAAAAACAAAAATAAAATTCTAAAGCATGTGAGGCTTGACATTCAAATCTCTGCATACGACAAATGCAGCCTTGGTGCGATTCGTTCCGAGTGAGCACAAACAGATAGTGAAACAATGATTGAAACGTGCAATTCGTTCCGAGTGAGCACAAACAGATAGTGAAACAATGATTGAAATGTGCAATTCGTTCTGAGTGGGCAGAACAGTGGTCTACATTGCATTACGAGTGAGCAGAAACAGAGATACAAGAACAGAAACAGAGAAGCACAGATAGGTTTAGGGTACAAACCTGATCAGATGCCTGCTTCCCGCCTGCGCCGAGGCGCCCTCCTCTGCCTGCGCCGATGCGCCCTCCTCCGCCTGCGCCGATGCGCCCTACTCCTCCTGCTCCAATGTGCCCTACTCCGCTTGCACCGATGCGCCCTCTTACGCTTGCGCCGATGCACCCTCTTCTCACTTCTGTCCGCGCCCTCGCGGCCACAAGCGTAGCTCGACTACGCTCTCCTCACCTACGCGCCCTCGCAGCCAGTTTCGCCTCCGAGATCAGCCTTCGCCTCCGGAAAAAACCCACGTCCTCACCGCGCGGCCAGTTCCCACCACCCTAAACCCTAAACCGCACTTAATTGTAAAACCCAGCATGAAAGACAGAAAAGAAAATACTAACGCCGTGCGAGAAGATAAGAGAGGGGCGGAGAGAGAAGGCATGATGAGAGCAAATCCTAACCAAATGAGAGAGGGGGAGAGAGGGGAAAAAAGAGCGGTGGCGGGAGAGCGAGAGGGAAAGGTAGGAAAAGTGTAGAAAATGACGGCGGGAAACAAAATTATTGCGCCATAGTACCTTTTCATGCAAATGGTTGCAACGGATGAATGTCCTATCATTCCCGATTTATTTACATGGAAATGACGCGTTGCTTCACCACACTTATTGACACTTGCAATCGAATAACCAAATGAAAATCAGACCAACTTGCAAGTACAATAGAACAAGACTAATCCAGTGCAAAACTTATTGATTTAATATCAAACTTAGAAGAGGCAAGAGTTGAGAATTGAAAGAAACTAAGCTTGAGCGGAGGCAACGCGCACACAACTTCAGAGAAGAAAGGGTTGGAAAGGGCTTTCAACGAAGAATGTGAGTGAAGCGATGGGTCTCGCTTCACCAAAATCGGAGCCAGGTGGGAAACACTTTTTCCCAACGGCTCCAATTTTTGGCGGGAAAATTTTGAATTATTGTCCCAAAGTTTCAGCTGACATTTTCCATTGTTGGAGTCACGTCAATTGATGCAGGCGAGCAACCCGAATACAACAAAATTAGGTTCCTCCTTTTCATAAAATTGGATTTTCTAACAAATGAAAAACTCAAAAATCATATCCGGTACTTCATTGATAAATTAAGAAAATGATGAAAATTTACCAAAATCATATAAATCGATTTAAAAACTGAATTCTTCTTTAAAAGAAGCTTTATTTAGTTAGAATGGATTTTAAGAAGTTGACTCTTACAACATTAAAAGTTATAATCTTTTTTATTTGTTTTGGCACTTTCTTAAAATAGTAAATAAAGAAAATCTAATATTTTCTTTGAAAAATAATTTTTTTATTAAATATTTCTTTGTTTCATTTATAAAAACTCAAAGTTTTATCAATATTGGAACACTTTTAATAAATAGAATTATAAATTTCTTATGTAGCGTCTATATCTTCTATGAAGATGACGAAGAAGAAGAAAAGAATTAATATCGTTCAAAATCTTTAAAAATAAGTTGGGCGTTTTGTGTAGTTACAAGGAATATTCATTATCTTTTATATAAGAGAAATCAAATCTTGGGTACAATGTAAAACTTTTTTACTAAATTTTTTACTAAACTTAAATTCAATCTTAGCCTAGGAAAGATATCTATTCACAAATTTTGGTATAAATGAACTTCAAACAAATGTCGAAATCAAGTTACAAATTAATGGAAAGGTATAATCCAAGACAAAGAGAAATTACACAGAGGCAATGTATCACATGTTAGATGTAATCAAACTTTGTAGCTTGCTGTAGCTTCCATAGGAAAACAATACTTAGTTAATATTGAAGAATCCATTCTACTGTAGAGTCTAAAATATATATCGTGTAGAATACTATACAATAGATCCTATTCCAGTATATAGACGTTTCATTCTATATTGTTTAACAGTATATTCCAGTATATAGTTTGTAATTTATCTAACAGTATATAGAAAAAATAAATTGATATTGATAATACCAACGTTCATTCTATATTGTTTAACAATATTCCAGTATATAGACGTTTCATTCTATATTGCCAATATATTGTAAATATTGGCAATTTACAAATTTAACAGATCATATAGTAATCACACAAATGGTTCCCATCATATAATATGTAATTTACAAATTTTCAATGTAATACAATGAATTTTGAGGTAATTACTTTACATTCACAAACTCAATTTTCTTTATAATTGATGAACATACATTTACACTTGATGTAATTTGCAATTCACGCTGTAGGTACCCTAGGTCAAGAAATTAGAGCAATACCGTTGTGTTCAACATGATATTAGTTCCTTGTACAATAGGGTGACATTCAAATTGGCCGTTTAGTAGTTCCAGGGATAGTGTCCTACACTGCTGCCAACTTTGACACCCTCCCTAAAGCTGAGAAATTGTTATTTTACCATGAAAATTTGGGGACAGCATCATCTTTATGTTGAAAACATGCATACCAAATTTCAGGTCCAGGAGACTTATACAAAAAAACTTATGCAAGATCTACCAACATGGGATAGCTGTGAGAAAAGTGTCACAGCTGCCAACTTTGACACCCTCCCAAGAATTGAGGAAATTTTTTTTGCCCATGAAATTCTTGGAGCAAAAACATTTTTATGTTTTTTGCATGTGTGGAAAATTTCAAGTCCATAAGACCCATACAAAAAATAATATTCCAAATCTACCAACATGTGTAGTTTTGAGAAACAAAGGGGAAAACCATTTTACTACTTCCAACTTTGACGCCCTCCTTAGGATTGAGTTTTTGTTGATACATAATGAAATTTTTGGCACAAGATCATCTCTACGCTGGTAACATGTGGGATAAATTTCAAAGCCAAAAGATGTACACAAAAAAGTTATTCCATATCTACCAACGTGTATGTCCTCCATTAGCGTCAATCACTGCTAGTAACCTAGAGGGCATAGAATGACATAGTTGAAGGAGCTTTGTACCGTTGACTAACTTCCACTCTCTTTCAAGAACTACCTTCAACACATTTAAGCTTCTAGGGCAATATTTGCCATGTTGCACAACATCTTTTAACATCCTCCAAACGTTCTCGATTGGATTGAGATCGGGAGAGTTTGCAGGCCAGTTGAGCTTTTGGAGAAGGTGGTTTTGTCTCCATTCTTCACATATTTTGCTCCTATGGACGGGTGCTCCATCTTCCATAAGCACTCGTTGTGGAATTTGACCCATGAAATGAACCAATTTGGCATCGTAAACCACTTCTATAAAATCCTTAGCAGAACGTTGACCTTTAGGCATAAAGACAAGTTCTGACTTTTGTCCTCCGGCAAATGCGCCCGAAATCATTAAAGAAGTCCTTCTACTTTTAAAAGTAGGAGCTAGACAACTTGATGAATAACGCTCGTATGCACTTCTCCAAACATGAATTTGCCGAGAATTTTTTCCAATTTCAAAAGTAGATTCATCTATCCAAACAACACGCTCCCACTCTTTTGCACTCCATCCACGGTACATCTGAGCAAAAGCTAATCGTTGAGACATGTGACGAGGTGTCAAAAAATGTTTTTTGACTGCAATTTGACTAATAATGCCATTTTTATGTAAGACCCTTTGAATAGTACGTCTACACACTTGAGTAGGACATGCATTGGTAATCTCTGAGAGTGAAGAGCAACGATGAATTTTTGAGTAATGCACAATACTACGAACATCTCTATCACTAAGCTTTTTAGCGTGACTTCCACCGCAAGGTTTGGGCTTGTAGGTTCCATTTCCTCTAAATGTTTTTACTAACCTTGTAACTGTTCTAATAGGAACTCCGATAGTAGCTGCAATTTGAACTCCTGTAAATCCTCCCTCACTCAAACCTATGATGCGAGCATGAATTTCATGTGAAATTGCCATCATAAACTTATAGAGTGCGTGATGCTAGCTACAGCAGTAGAGTAGGGGTTAGAGCAGAGCAAGGGGTAGAGAAGGGGGCCAAGGGGCTAGAGCAGAGCAAAGGGGGTTGCAGGATTGACACGTGACAATTGGCAGAGGAGGGAGAACAGGGCTGGAGCAGAGCAAGGGGGAGAGAAAGGAGCCAAGGCGCTGGAGCAGAGAGGAGAGAGAAGGGTCGCCAAAACACAAGCCCATATGCAGACATGGAAAATCGTTTTGCTCTTAATCACTCATCATGTATGCCCAATGTGAATCAACACTCACGCATCCCACAATACAACACTCTCTATTTTGAGGATTGTCTCAACATTCAGTCTATCACAAATCACACACACCATTCCCTTTACATAGTGTTCAATAGATATTTAGAAGAAAAAATTTGTCATGTGTCTAATGCACACTTTATGGCCAAGTGGATTCTTCTGCATGGAACACCTCTTCACTTCTTCATTTAGATGTTATTGATATTTTTGAGAAGCATTTATGTTTGGTGGCTTACTCACATGATTGAGTTCAATGAAAAAGCATAAGGTGTCAAAGATATTTTGACATTTTCAATATGACCTTCAAATTGTTTATCATAGTTACACATGTTGATAGATATGGAATAACTTTTTTATGTATGTCTTTTGGCTTTGAAATTTATCCCACATGTTACTAGCGTAGAGATGATCTTGTGCCAAAAATTTCATTATGTATCAACAAAAACTCAATCCTAAGGAGGGCGTCAAAGTTGGAAGTAGTAAAATGGTTTTCCCCTTTGTTTCTCAAAACTACACATGTTGGTAGATTTGGAATATTATTTTTTGTATGGGTCTTATGGACTTGAAATTTTCCACACATGCAAAAAACATAAAAATGTTTTTGCTCCAAGAATTTCATGGGCAAAAAAAATTTCCTCAATTCTTGGGAGGGTGTCAAAGTTGGCAGCTGTGACACTTTTCTCACAGCTATCCCATGTTGGTAGATCTTGCATAAGTTTTTTGTATAAGTCTCCTGGACCTGAAATTTGGTATGCATGTTTTCAACATAAAGATGATGCTGTCCCCAAATTTTCATGGTAAAATAACAATTTCTCAGCTTTAGGGAGGGTGTCAAAGTTGGCAGCAGTGTAGGACACTATCCCTGGAACTACTAAACGGCCAATTTGAATGTCACCCTATTGTACATGGGTAGATTGTGTTCCCTGCGAGAGACAATGTTGGAGGATTATCACATATCATCACACGCTTCAACGACACATGGAACTAACCCACGCCACGCGAGCATTTTCAGACCGCCTATTACTGGTAGCCTCTAGACCTTTGTACTACTATAGCACTAGGATTGCAAAGAGTATTGTAGAAGTATAAGTAATGACTACAAGTATAGTACTAGTTCAAAACGTATTGTCTATTTTTCTAATTTGGATGGTAGATTATATATAAATATATATATCTCCCTTTTATTTTGGATATTTTTAAGCAAGGGTGTACTTTCTATTCTACTCAATTATATTTCTTTAATTCCTCAAACCGCGTGACAATTTTACACCAACAACATTTCAAAATTGTTGATTCTAGTGCAATGAGTACGGAAGAAAACAAAATCTTAAATTGTTTCTTTTCACCGTAGGATCTCCATAAAAACTTACTAAGTATTATTCTCACAAAATTTTATACAGTTTGACCGCACGGCTTGAAGGATTTTATAGATAGAGGTCAAGAAAATGATTCATTTTCTTCCTGGCCTTGAATTATGAAGCAGATTTTGACTTCACTTGCTACTAAATTGTTGTACTACAGAAGGTCCAAATCTTTTACAAATGTGTTGAGCATGATGTTAGTTCAATGCACAACAATTTTACGAGGTAGAGAAGGGGTGTATTATATTCAAAACAATTGTGCATTCGGACATCTAGGCATGTTGCCTACTTGAGAATTCATTGACCTGACAAGTGACTGAACAAATAAAAATGTACAAAATCTTAGTTAATTGGTTAGGGTATACGTGGAAGTTTAGAGTGGCGACTTCAAGGGGTTCAATCGATATGGCTCCTGACCATAGCGTGTAGCTCACCCACTATAGTCGGAGTGAGTGGCGGGCTGCCCGCTATTTATGCCATCCGCACAAGGCGGGCGCATGCCGTCGGCCGAGACGATTTGTTGGAGGCCGTCTAATTGTGAGCCTCATGCGGACCGCGCGATCGAAAGGCCCCGATTGATCGAACAGCCGAGGCCTACCCCATAGCAATTGGGCGGTGCGGGTAAAACTTGTGATCGCTCTTGGCCGTCCATCACGTCGTCCGCCTCTACGCCTAGCGGACGGTGAGCTCCACACCACGGCTCAAAACTTGAGTCCCCTCCGCTCTGGCCTCTCTTCCCTTTGAATCCCTTTGCAACCCAAAGCCACAAGGTAGAAGACGTGTTGCAACTTTCCATTTTGGATCAAGAACATCACACGTGCAATCTAAATCTCAAAATTTAGGCACATTAAATGTTGCACAGAAGAATGTCTTCCGAATTTGATACTCATCTCCAAAATTATCTTAGATCCTTGGCATGCACTAAAACATCTTTCAATTTTAAATATTTTATAATCAAGTATAAAACAAAACTGGAATTTTGGCCCCACGTGGCACCAATGGTTGCCCGCTTGAGTGGCTCGCATGTCTTCATTGTGAGGGGGGAGGTATATTGCTTGAGTGGACATTCCATTCCTAGTAAGGTAACCTAGAGGCACCAAATTTCGATCACTTAAGTTAGTTCGGGACTCAAATGACATTGTATGTGACAAACATTTATGTAGAAAGATGCAGAGTTAGGAATGAAATTCAGCAAATATTTTTTCAAATTTAATCTCAAAGATTTGGAATTGATATAGAATTTCAAAGCCCAAAAACCACGGGAGCCCATAATCAAATCGTAGAGTAGGTGAGATTGAGTGCCCTCCTTTGCCTAATGTGTTCAAATGAGAGTGAGTAAAAGAGAGAAGACATGCCATGGATGAACAACTCATGGAGGGTACCAAATGCCGATTTGTTTTGTTCAACTTACGAGGCAATGTCACCAAAGAGAGCTCAACTAAAGTGGAGCAACCCAAAATTGCACACTTCATGATCCAATGTTGCTAATTATGGACATGTCATTTGCAAATCTTGCATTTTCCATTTCCAAATAACCATTTCAAACATCATTTAAAAATAAAATGAAATAATGAGTTCTATTGCATACATAAGAAATGAAGATTTATAAAATCACCAAAAAAAAAGTATGCATGTCCATTTTACAATGATAGATACGATGGTCTTGCATCCTTTCAATTCTTGAAGAAAACATTACGAGGATTTAGAAACAATAATTATAAGTGTATACGTTAATTTATATGTGTCTATATGTATATTAGAACGCATATAAAATCCCACAGTCATAAATTTCCATGGAGCTTGTCTTTTGAATGAAATGTAATTTTTTATTGTCAATTGTATCTTCTAATAGGTGATGATAAAAAAATAAGGAAACTTCTAAAACCAAGGGATTAGAAATGTGTGGGTGAAAAATATATGTCTATTACGCAATGCTAAATAGGTGGGTCGCAAAACTATTGCATTCCCAATACATCAATTTGGGAAACATGAGAACATAGAATTCCTCATTCTAAAGGTGCATATAAAAATCATAAATGGACATAGGCCAAATATATAGAATACTGTGGAGCTTTGTGTTTGTTTTGGTTTGTGAATAGGTATTCAAAATGTGAATAGGAATGGATACAAGGAAATCTTGGTGGATAGATAATGGTGCAAGGACATACCTATGCATGGCAATGAACATTAGTACTATTGTGTGTTAAGTGTGGTGTACAAAATACTTTACAAATTTCATAAGAATTCAACTATTTATATTCATTTAATATCACCTTACATTTTTTGGGAAATGGTGACACTATCATCGTTTTTTAAACTCTATGTCAGTGTCATTATTTATAAATCCAAACATCTAAAATAACATGGCCTTGAAGTTGATGTATATAAAAACATTGGGGTTTTTGGTAATCACTTTATATTCAATGTAGGAAAAAAAAATTGTTTCAAGAACTACTTTATCACCTTCCATGGTTTGACCACTCACAAGCTTTCTGGTTTCTATACGAGCTTTCTGGTTTCTGGTTTGCATGGGGAGTGATATTTCAATGATCGTATATTTTATGGCATTACCCTTTACACGGTTTGGCAGGACTAAGGAGGGAAACAAAAACGTATTGATTCCAAACTTAGCTGTGTGATGTTAATAAAAGACCTACCGGTATTTCCCGATGTCATCAAAAGATTTCACTAACTTTTACGGCAGGGAATGAAAGATTACAGTGTTTGAAGTAGAAAATTTAGATCCTTTTTTATCCCGGCGTATAGCGGATCTGCACAGTTTGACATTACTTGCTCTAAAGTTTTTGCACTACACGAGATCTGTGATTATTACCACCATGCTAATCATAATGTTATGTCCTTGTAGTGTTGTACACCGATTTCTAGACGTAAACCAAGGGGGGTAGCACCTTCAAAACAAATTTGGAAGGAATGGAGGTTCAAAAATTGTCGGCTCTACTTCTGTTTGTTTTTTAGAACTAGGTATGTTTTAGGATGAAAATCCATATGATAAATAAGAATGGTCACCCCTAATTTTGTAGTATAAAAAATATAATGTAAAAAAATAAGAAGATCTCTAAGTTGTATGAGGAGAAGAACATGCTTCCGTACCTTGACCAACAATATGTGAAACTGTGTGACTTGGATTGACGTGCTATTTTTCAAGGAGTAGAGGAATTTTAATTTCTGGCATCTTTGAGACTTGTTAGATTCTATATATGTGACCAAGAAAACTATGTCCAATTTCGAGTCACTTTTGTTGAAAAAAACATACGGTGAGCATAAGTGGGCAAAATTCAGATGTGTTAAAAAGAAAGTTGGAATGAAGCCAAACTTATTTTATGTTGCCTTTCTGGTTTTGTAAAACATCACCTTCAAGAATCAACATGTATACAACTTTCATTGATGGAAATCAACATTTGTGAGAGTGGCAATTGATAATTCTTCATTGAATGAAGAGCATGGAATATTAGTGGCTTACTAGACATCGTGAATGACCTACATTAAACAATATTGTCATTGTTGCAAGTATTTCATCTTCATTTTGTGGGTTTTTGTATTAACCCCTAAGACAACAAGGCATGTCTATGCCAATAACACTTCAGAACAACACGTTGTACTGCAATGAGTAAGAAGGGAAACATAAGCTGAGAGTGTATCATTTTTATTCCATCATGTTTAACATGATCTTACATGATCTTAATTGGTGTACAATTTTTTGTGGTAAAGCACTGGTATGCCACATTTAAGTAGATCCGGACTTTGAGATGAATCTTGGACTCTGGCATATTTATATGAGTAAGTGGGTGGACCGGGAGATCCTCCAATCATACCGGTGCAACAGAATATTTGCATCAAGAAGTATGGAAGTTATCAAGTAATGTAGGGTCAAAGCTCTAGGTAAGCAAAAAATGCAACATTTAGGGTTTAGGGAAATGCGACATTCAGGTAAGCACAAAATGCGACATTTTGGTGAGCAAGAAATGCGACATTCTAGTAGGCACAAAGAATCTGTTGAGAATTATCTGTAATTGAAGTTCGATGAGAAGCAATGCCTCTGATGAGGGATGTGGTCAAAAAATAGTTTGTAGTAATACAAGTCACATCGAGGGATCTCCGGACTGTTATACACTCAAGTAGATAGGAAGAATAAGATGAAAATCAGTTGATGCTTTATTCATATAAATAACTCAATGACAAGTACTGATAAGAAAGATGGAGGAAGTACCAGTTTAATCCAGGAACCATTTATAAAGTACGCAATACTCGCTCAAAGTGCCATGGTTCAAGCAGTCTTTGTCTAAACTTTCCACCCATCTCATGTGCACGAAGATACGCCTTCATCGAGCTAGAAGCTCGCAGGGGAAGAATGAACGGAAGCAAGGCCGTTCCAATGTTAGGTATAATGTTGCCGGCATTGGGAAGGGCCATTTCACCACGCCATGGCTTTGCAAAGTAGCAAGCAAAGTCTCCGTTGAAGACATGCCGCATTGGCTGGTCATCAACCATCAGTACTCTGTCAGGGAGACAAGAAGTCCTAGTTTTCCGATCAATTGATAGTCTCCGGAGGACCTTGTCGCAGAAAGGATGAAGATGTGGCCTTGAGCACTTCTTCTGGCCATAGACGAAAAGGAGTCAAGTCCTTATATCTTCGGGGAGGATAACATCAAGAACCTTCTTCAGGCGCGACGGAATCATGGAAGACCAGATACCGACATGAAAGGACTTCAGAAGGATTTTGAAGAACTCTAGGAGACCAGGACGAACTACAATATTATCTTGATTGAAGCGTGGTGGGGTGCAGTAATCGTATTTCTCGAAACAAAGGACTCCGTTGAGGGACAATACAATAACTTTCTTCTGGTTGTGTAATAGTTGTGAATATGACAAAAGATCAAGAGGTTATAAATAACATTGACGGATCCTTCGATCATCCTGAAAAACAACAAGCGACGAATAAGGACACGTGAATGTGATAATTAAAGTGGGCAAATTAGGAAATAAAACAACGGAGATAAACATGGTGGTCGTTTTGTAAATGAACGGAACATCCATAAAGGCTACAAAAACATCTTCAAAAAAAATAAAAATTATTTACGTCATCGATGAGACTGAAGTGTCATTGAAATCCTGGGATAGAGGGATCCCACTTCCGAGAATACCCTGTTATAATATTCCTAGATAGCTCAATCGTCCTCAACGTACGACCATTCTGACATTCAGGGAGGGGATTGTTCTGAACAAACTCTGCTACATGGATGCGTGACGAAAACATTTTCGTCAGCCAAGGCTTCAGGCGTGTAGCGAGAAACCTGCCCTTCAAATCACCAGTCCAAGGACGAGGATGTATAGCATTGAACTTGCCATTGAAGAGGTTCTTCTCCGAACTGTCGTCTATGAGCAACGTGAGATCAATGTCCACGTGATCATAAAGCCGAGCAAGTTTCCTGAGGTCCTTCAGCATGTATTGCTTGGATGGATTTTCCTTTCTAGGAAAGGTTGACATTGTAGTACCAGCTTGGGACAAAACTAAAAGGTCAGTTGGCTTTAGGAGAGAGTTCCCCAGGGCATCTACTAACATGCTATCAACATTAGTCTTCATCGCACAGCTCCATATCACAATATTAGCGAGTTTGTGCAACCACTCCAAAAAGAGACGACAGTCGGGTCTAGGAATACTACTGCGCGGCGGAGAAGTCCTATGAATCAAAAATCCATTCAAGTCGAGGACAACAGTGTACCTCGGATGCCTTACCTTCGAATCGCCGGGGGATGTAGGCTGAGTACCTCCTCGTACTACTCCTACGGTTAAGCAAACATGTAAGCATGAGTGAGGCGCATGGCGTTCGGAGGATCCTTCGAGCAAGTCATATACATACCAGGAACTGAAGATAGTGAAGTAGAAGAATGGACATGAAACTCACCTTCTGTAGAGGATGTCGAACCAATAGGAGGAGCAGATGATTCACCCATTCCACTAACATCAGCTACAGACGACCTTGGAATAATTCTAGGAGGGCTGAAGGCTAAAAGATCTTCGCTAGCATCTTGGAATACGCCATGATGAACCTCTTCCTCGTTTGCATGGACAGGCGTAGAAGCTGTTTCTGCTTGGTGAAGACCTTGAAAAACTGGAATCGGCAACATGCCAACAAGATTTGCCAAAGTTGATGCGGCCAATGACTCTGCTATGTTTTGCGGAGGGTCAAAAATATACTCCGCTGTCTGGCTGGAAGAAGGCTGGGATTCAACTACATCCAATTCCATTGCTACAGGGTCGGATGTCGAAGGCTCAATATTGGCAGGTGGAACTGGATTACGTACAATCTTGCAAGTAACTCTAGTTCAAGAACCCCGCTTATTGCCAAAATTAGTCACTGTTGGCTTGGGCGAGCACCAAGGCCTGTCAGCCCACTCCGCTTCCTCGTGTTCCAACTGCTCCTCGTCAATTTTCCTTCGCTCATCAGCTTCAGTTCTTCTTCTTACATCCTCCTCAAGGTCATCCACCTCCGGCTCAATCTGGGTTGGCAACGGGGAGCACCAAGGCCTCTCAGCCCACTCCGCTTCCTCCTGTTCCAATTGCTCCTCCTCAATCTGCCGCCGCTCATCAGCTTCTACTCTTCTCCTTACATCATCCGCAAGGACATCCACCTCCGGCTCATCCTCCTCCTTCTCTGCCTTCTCCTTGTCCTCCTCCTCAACCTTCTTAGGCCCTTCGTCTTCATGGTGGACTTGCAGGATATCTCGCCTTGGAGAGACGTGGACAATGATGGGATACTACGTCGAAGCTGGAATGGTGAGCCCAGATTGGAGGGATCCAGGGGTATGGTATTCGGAACCAGGAAGCTGCGCCCATGAGTAGCGATCAATAAGTTTGTCGTCCCAGTCGGGATTTACAAACGCCAATCCGTCGTTAAACAATAAAGTTGGGCGACAGTGAGGATCTAGTCGAAACAACTCTGGATCGGGCAGAACATACGGCCTATTTACCGCGATGGCAACCTGATTAAAACATGCATCATAGGTGAGACACACGGAGATCGAAGGATCCTTCGATGATACTGTCTAACTGAGGACCAAGTCACAACTAACTGGCAGACTAATTATATCAAGAAAGAAGACCCCAATGAATGAGATCGACAGATCCTCTGATCCAATTAACCGATTTGAGAAGTAGTGATATGTGAATCATTATCGGAGGATCCGAAGGAGATCCATGCATGCGGCGATCATCTTCACCTTGAAATGCCTGCAAAAGGAGGGATATTGAAATGAAAACATAGAATACCAAGAAATAGACATGAAGAGATTACCGTCCATTACAAAAATTATCTACAACATCCAGAAAATTGTTTTATGTCTGGTTCAGACAAAGTTAGGAGGTAGTCATTGTATCATACAGTGTTAGTGGTTTGCACACTAGGGATAGCATCATTGTCTCCTTCGTTGTTGACCCGGCGAGACCTTCCACGGCGCATCAGACGTGCTTGTTCATCTTCATCCTCCACATCTTCTCCCGCCTCTTGCGGAATCTGAGTGTTTTCCACCTCGTCCTGGCCCCCATGATCCTGGCCCCCATGTTCTTCTGACGACTCGAAAGAGTCCCTGTCCGAGTCACGCTCATCAATCTTCTTTTCTTCGCGCTCCTCCCCGCCATTATCCTCCTCGGACTCTGATGGCACATACGTCGCGTCCGGCCCCGAGTCAGAGCCTCTTCGGCGGCCTTCATCTTTGTCGGTTTCGTCATCACCGGCTGTCCCTGCGTTTGGGGCATTGAAGTCAAGAGTCCTCTTACTTCTCGCTTCTTGCTGCGGCGTTGTCATTCTCACGTGTCTCTCATTCTTCGTCGGAGTTTTCTTCTTCTTTGAAGCTGGTGAAGGTGGTGGGGGAACAACAAGATTAAGAACCAATCCAGAGTCCCATATTTCAAGAGCTCTACGCAGGGCATCTCTCTCATCGTCCAGGGAATGGACGATCTCGATGAACTGTGCACCTTTTGTCTGCGAGCAGAAAAACCAAACCACGAATGAGATGCGAGCGTGCAAAGAACATGTGAATCAGAAAATTGCTTTGAAACGTAAGGGGAAGGAGATGAGATCGAAGGATCCTCCAATGATATTACCATGCCAATCCAGGTGACAGAAGCCCCCCCACCGACGTTGACAATGACATTGTCGGCCTGCCCAAGTGTGCCAATTAGTTGGTTAACCGCATGGATATTAAAATTGGCCCTGCCTTTCTGTGCCCACTGTGTAGGAGCATCCTTAAAATCCGATGCGGATATCATATGCTGGTACGGCATGTCATTTCCAAAAAATGACCGGAAGTTGATTACCGCATTTGTATAAGGAGTCTGACCGTAGAGGAAGTTGAAGAACAAGCCTAAGGTGGGCTCAGGAGTTGGAGGCGTTTTAAATCCCTCTGGTCGTGACGTGATATACATCGTGGAGGTAAAATCCCAGATCGGTGTTTGCACAATCGGCTTGCCCCTCCCCGATACCACATTGCCAACTCCACCATTCCATCCCGGTCAGTAATAAACACCCCAAGATTTTGAGCCCTCCTGAACCTCTGTGAATATTTCCACTCCATAGCACCCAGAGTTCGGTTCACTTGATCTGTGATACACCATCGAACTCCTCGTGTCTCGCGATTGACGAAGCAGTAGACAAACACAACCGTGCATCCGATTTAATCCACCTGAGGACGGAATCCTTTCTAAGGATCTTCTCAACATCCCCTGATTTCCTCACCATCTGCTTTACTTTGTATTGGCTTACGAACGTGGGCCCAGAAGACTGCTCGACGACCACGTCCACTGAAGCAGCGGCGCTAAGTGCCCGCTGCTGATCAAATATGGCCTTCAACAACGGGGCGATGTCCTCCGACTTGCTAGAGGGGTTCAAGTTAGCCCCCCGCTTCTTGAAGAACTGACATCCGCCATCGTCCTTCAGGAGTCTGTCATGCCACGTTTGGAGTATCTTGTCGGATACCTTCACCTCACTGGCGAGCTCAATGTACTCTTCTTTGCCGAACTTCCCGCGTAGTCCTCCTCATCATCATCGTCCTCGTCAGCGCCTGAAAAACTTGAATACTACCCGAACAAGTTGGGAAGAAGTACTTCAATCCAGCTATCCTGGATACTCTTCCACATCCCAAAGAGGGCGTCGGACACGTACCGAAGAGGAAGTTTAGGCTGACCACCGTGTTGTTCCACTTTGAGCTTCTTATCTGCTCCAGCAAATATCGCGCCAAGTTTCTCCACCCACGTCTGTATAAAAACAAAGCCTCAGAATCCAAAATAGAGAACTGGAATCGAAAGATCTTTCGATCAAGAGTGACCCAATATTCCAGCCATAAAGAGAAATGAGACAACTTACCTTGAACTGAACGGTGTTTGGTGCGCCACGAATAGACGGCTTGGGCCTTCCAGCATCAATCCAGCTCTTCCTTGCAGTTTCAAGCTGTCTGAGATAATTACCTTCACTTCAATTCCCAGCGAGGTCCTAGTTCAAAACCCTTGAATAGTAAATGAGGGTCGAGAATTTGTTGGGTGTTGTTCACACTATTGTGACGCAAAATCTACTAGCATCCCTTGCGTCTCCAGGATTGAGAGTTCCCTCTTCAATGAGAAATTTGTGTGCCGCTACACAATGTTGGCCACCAATTATGTAGAAATGCGTATCCGCATTGATGTCCTCCTTCTTGGGTTTCTCCAAGAAGTAATCCACCACTGCCAAACCGGAGTCGTTGGGCCGCGGAGGTCCCCACAGCGGCATCACATATACATGTTGCAATGATGCGTGGAAGGAAGGCATCGTTGTCTTCTGGTCGACGAGTTGAGAAACTCGATGTGGATCGAGTGGACAATACACCACCACACCGTCCGGTGCTCTGTGAAGGTGAGATATATCCACTACCATGTCGGAACCGGCATCGTCAACCTTGTATGGACGCCAGCCAAATATATGGAGGACCCCAAATTTCCTCTCATACAGCTCCTTAACTTGTTGAAGGTCCTTCGGACAGTACTTAGCCACCGTTGCGTGTGACAACTGCACAGCTTTTGCTAATGTCATCCCCTCTTCCTTCGGATCGGACTTCTTCTACTGGGGCTTCTTCTTCCCTTGCGTTGCAGTACTGTCAATGATGGCCTCTTCCGACTCTTTGGGGGTGTAGGAGGAGTAGTCTTCTTTCCGCTCTCGTTGGCTGCCTTGCATTGGGCCCGCAGCTCGGCCCACCCAGCCTGAATAGATTGATCATCGGGTCCCCTACGCTCGATTAGGAATCCGAAATCCTTCACCGTTGTGCAATACTTGGGGGTCAAAGTAGCGGAATTCATTACAAGGCCATACACCCTCGAACATCCGGAACTCGTCACAAACTCGCTAATGACAAGGAGGTATAGGTTGACAAAGTCGGATTTCATCAGGTTCAGCACCTCAAGGTTGTTTGTCGTGAGCGATATGGGATCTCCGGCTGGCGATTTTTTGTTGTTTATAAGGAGAACGGGCGCAATGCAAACTCTCTCCTTCGTGGTATCTCGCTCCCATGCCAATCCCCATTCGTAGACATTATCCGCCATGAAAAACACCGTTGGATCTTCAGGCCCATTGTACTTCTTCTTCTTGAGTCCACAACTGACCGCCATGTACAGCTTCACAGGGCACCAGTCCGAGTTCACGGAATCCGTCGGGATCATGTTAGCCCTGCGTATTCGAAGAACCACATTGATAAGATTAAGATCCGTATAATCACCAATGAAAATACGAGGACACCATGACATCGTTCAACGAGACTGCCAAGTGAGATTGATGGATCTCTCGATCAGTCCGAAAATCTACTTTATCACTCACCATCCACCACTGAAAACTGGAACGATAAATTGACCCGTCGATTGCAACGATCAAGGGATCCACTGATCCAAGAATGCCTATCACCGATAATGTTGAATAGGGCAAGAGGATTCATATACGAGATATCAATGGATCAATCGATCTTATGCCATAGTATATGACAAACCCGGCCTATCGAAGGATCCATCGATCGAAGGGGATTGAAGGATCCATCGATCCCAGATGATCGGAGGGACCATTATTTCTAGAAGATCGGAGGATCCATCGATCTTAGTGGATCGATGAGTCCATCAGTTCCAAATGATTGGTGGATCCTTCGATCTCAGAGGATCAGAGGGTCCAACAATCCATGATACAGGAGGATCCATCGATCCTTTTAGATCGAAGGATCCGTCGATTACAGTGGATGACCGTATGTAAGGGTCGTCCGTACAGTGTACCATATCTCTAATTCTACCGTAACATGTACATTCATACCAACGCGCTGGAATGCAATCGAATGAAATGAAATTGTAGCATTGCATAGCATACTGATACTTTTGTAGAGAATTCTAAAAAACTATGCATGCTAGATCCTATTTCATCTTGATCGAGAGGTTATGGAAACTTACGAATTCAGCCATTCCGTCCGCTCAATCAGGTGTGCCACCTCGACCGCCATTGTTCTATCTATGAAGCACTATGCGCAAGAGAAATAAGATCAGAACCACTGTTACAAGAAGCCAATTTGACATACTAATGCAACAACTAATTCAAATTGAGATAAACAAGCAACAATTGTCATAGTATTGACCGCTGTGTGCATTTCAAAGTGTCGCAAATCAAAATGCATTACCTATGCTTTTGAGTTGTCGAAGTAAAACTGGATGGTGCTTCAGAGAGAAAATTAGATACTAGTTGACAGTCTTACCTCTCAAAGGAATTCAATTGCTGCACCCTTTCGTAACGACGTGGTTGCTGAAGTCGCATCCACTGAAATCGCACGCAGGTGGAGGCTAAATCAAAAAATCATTTGTCGTTTTGCTTCGACAAACCCTGCCCTCACGAAGACACTCAGACTTGCAGAAGCGCCATAAAATTCCACTCAGAAATCAACCACGGAATTGCCCACAGTAAAGTACACCTAATCCAAAGCTGTGAGCTTGGAGAACATGAAAACTACAACGAAAACGGGATTGAGAGAGTAAGACAGACGAGAGAGAGACAGGAGAGAGACGGGAGACAAAGTTAGAGTGAGGGAGAGGAAGTGGGAAACTGGAAGGACACAGTGACACACGCGGGAAAAAATTATTACTACACATGATAACTCGTACTTAGATGTCGCCCTCGTACCGCTGAGTGGCTCGACCGCTGAGTGACATTTAGCACTAACCATAATGTTTTCTTCATCATGATTGCAACTGAGACTTTAGTTTTCCTTTTCAATAACTAATTTTTTCTATTAAGAATGTAATTCTTCTTTTTGATTGAAGTTTAATTACATCCTACATTACAATTTTCAATACTATCACGTAAAAAGAAAATGCCTTTCGTAGTGTCAAAAAAAAATTTAACACTATCACGTAAAAAAAACCTTCAATACTATGAATTAAAAAAAATTGCCTTTCGTATTGTAAAAAAGAATTCAATACTATCAAGTGAAAAAAAAAGATTCAATACTTTTTAGTAAAATAAAAAGATTCAATACTATAAAGTAAAAAAACAATTCAATACTATCAAGTAAAAAAACAATTCAATACTATCAAGTAAAAAAAAAGGTTCAATACTATCAAGTAAAAAAAAAGATTCAACACTATAAAGTAAAAAAGACAATTCAATACTATCAAGTAAAGAAAAAAGATTCAACACTATAAAGTAAAAAAACAGTTCAATACTATCAAGTAAAAAAAAATGCCTTTCGTATTGTGTAAAAAAAATTTATACTATCAAGTAAGAAAAAAGGTTCAATACTATCAAGTAAAAAAAAAGATTCAATACTATCAAGTAAAATAAAATGCCTTTCGTATTGAAAAAAAAAATCTCAATATCATCAAGTAAGAAAAAAGATTCAATACTATCAAGTAAAAAAAAAGATTCAATACTATCAAGTAAAAAAAATGCCTTTCGTATTATTAAAAAAAAATTCAATACTATCAAGTAAGTAAAAAGATTCAATACTATCAAGTAAAATAAAATGCCTTTCGTATTGTCAAAATAAATTCTTAACTTCAGTGAAAAATAGCATACTAGCCCAAGTCAATCATTTTCACACATTGTAACACATTGTCGGGCAAGGTACCAAAAAGACTTCATCCTTTGCTTATGAAACTTAGAGATCTTCTCATTTGTATTTATTTCTTTTTTCCACAAAATTATGTGGTATGAACCTTCCTATTGACCATTTGGATTATCAATCTAAAACATTTTTTAAGTTTACAAAAAAATAAAATGTGCGTTGGCAATTTTTTAACCCTCACTCCTAGCATAGTTGTTTTGAATACGCTACACCCCTCCTCTACATCTACAAATTGGCGAATAAGAAACAAACATCATGCTTGACACGTTGGTACTGGATTTAGAACTTGTGTAGTGCAAATTATTATTCGACTCTATTTTTGTGTCCAACATTCTCATTCATTAAAATCTTGATTTCACAAGTTAGTAACATTGTATCAACAATGCTTAGTAGATTTAAGATGAAACAATGAAGGCTATTAGATCTTAAAGACACTAAATATTTTTCAATGTTTAGAACATTAAGAATGCTAGATCATAGACCCTACAACCTAGATCGTAGACCCTACAACCTAGATCGTAGGCCCTATAACCTAGATCATAGACCCTACAACCTAGATCGTAGACCCTATAACCTAGATCGTAGATCCTATAACCTAGATCGTAGCCCCTATAACCTAGATCGTAGACCTTATAACCTAGATCGTATACCCTATAACCTAGATCGTAGACCTTATAACCTAGATCGTAGACCCTATAACCTAGATCGTAGACCCTGCACCCTGACCCCTAAGCCTTGAACCCTGAACCTATGCATATTATGTGATCATGACTCGTATTTATTCTAAACCGTATGATGAAACAATGAAGACTATTAGAAATTAAAGACACGAATTATTGTAGACAATACAAAAGGAAATTTCTCACAACAATATGTGGTATCAACCTTCCCATTGACCATTTGGATTATCAATCTAAAACATATTTAGTTTACAAAAAAAATAAAACGTGCGTTGGCAATGTTTTAACCCCCCCTCCTTGCATAGTTGTTTTGAATATGCTACACCCCTCCTCTACATCTACAAATTGGCGAATAAGAAACAAACATCATGCTTGACACGTTCGTATTGGATTTAGATCTTGTGTAGTGCAAATTATTATTCGACTCTATTATTGTGTCTAACAATCTCATTCATTCAAATTTTGATTTCACAAATTAGTAACATTGTATCAACAATGCTTAGTAGATTTAAGATGAAGCAATGAAGGCTATTAGATCTTAAAGACACTAAATATTTTTCAATGTTTAGGACATCAAGAATTTTGGACATTATGTAGGCAAATAAAATCACTTAAATTTGAGTAATGTTATGTATCGCAAATATTATCATTTGTATTCCTTGTACAAATTGTTTGAAAATGCAACATTGTTTTAGTAACTTCTGTGTAACAATGTTATTCAAATAACCATAATTTATTGAACAACGTCAACAAACTCTATAATAGTCCACATGAAGATATATTTGTCTCATTGAGCATTTAAGTTATTACCATGCACATCATCCATATTAAATATATTGCACACTACTTTGGGGGCTTTAAATCTCGGAGCACAAAGACATAATTAATTTTTATTGCCAATGCAATTCTGAACAAGTATTTTAAAGAAGTTCCACCACATTTTGGCCTACCTCACAAGTCCATGGAATTTATGAAAAAATTTGGACACAAAAAAGATGTCGTAGAGGCTATGAGTATACAAGCAAATGAATAGACCCTACACCCTGAACCCCAAATGCTAGATCGTAGACCCTATAACCTAGATCATAGATCCTAGAACCTAGATCATAGATCCTAGAACCTAGATCGTAGATCCTAGAACCTAGATCGTAGATCCTAGAACCTAGATTGTAGACCCTATAACCTAGATCGTAGACCCCATAACCTAGATCGTAGACCTTATAACCTAGATCGTAGACCCTATAACCTAGATCGTAGATCCTTTAATCAAAATTGTGAACCATGCACCCTAAGTCCTAAATCCTACGCAAGGAACTCTAAACCCTGAACCCTGAACTTTGAGCCTTGAATCCTGAACTTTGAACCCTAAGCATGAAACCTTGAACCTTGAACCTAGATTACAAAACCCTAAATTGTATACATGATGTACCCTATTAATCGGGACGTATCGTGCACCGTAAGCCCTAAAGCTGATGTACCATTAACTTGGTAAATACTAGACCTTAGACCCTATGCATATTAGGTGATCATGACTCGTATCCATTCTGAGCCGTACTATGTTCATCTAAATTTTTTAACCGCAAGATCGCCATGATCATCCGACGTTCTCATTTCCGCGGTAACATAGGAACTAGTCATTCTTTTTTTCCCCCTTTGTTGGCATTTTTACTTGAAGGTACGAATTAGAATCATTAGTTATCAAGAGGCATGGAACCGATATCCACTACCCAGACAATGATGGTGAATTCCATCCCGCCAAAATGAAGTAGATTGAATCACCATCAAATTTCCCTCTCAACTTTGAAAGACAAGGGCGCTTACTCTCGCAGTCTTGAGGCTCTTGTTCGTTTCATGTCAGAATTGGATGCGAGGTTTCCTGTTTCTTCAAGAACTGGATAGTTAGTGAGTGAGGTATTGAATTCTGTCCTCCTCTAGACGAAGTAGCCTTCGTCCTACTCCATGAGCTTCAATTCCATGCGCCTGAGCAGGTTTACTGTTGTCATCTACCATAGAATGCCTTGAGTTTATTGTCTTTGGTATTTTGCGCGGGAGGTGGGAATGTAGGTGTCCTCGTTTGATATCACAGTCCTCTTTGTTTCGCAAATTGTGTGCTTGATTCATTTTGGATTTATCTCTTCGTAGGAGACTGTTTGTTTGTATTAGTTGGACGCTGACCAAAGAAATATCGATGGCAAGTAGGTTATTTTGCCCAAGTGGCTGATGCTTGCCGGAGGTTTAGGTTACCGCCCTTGTTACAGGTAATTGCAACGTTCTTTGATTGGTGAGCTATGGTGTGCAGCATCAATAATTCTTATATAATATTTAGCCGTTTTGCGAATGTACTCAGCTATGATACTATTGTATAGGGTATGTGGGATACGAATTCTGTTATGTACTGCTAAACATGAGTCAACCTCATTTAATGCACCCCAAGTTTGACATCGTAAGGTGAAAGAGTAGAGAATATTGATCTTGGAAATATCATGCCATGAATGTGATTCCCATTCTATCACTACCTTCCATCTTGGTTCAATATATTTTAATATATCATTTGGTGTCATTGTGATTACTCTACAACCACCTTTCATGTTCCGTACAGTCTTGCGTGGAGCTACCCCTAAAGTTTGCAGACCCCGATAGGTTCCGTGGAGATCGAAGGATCCTCCGGTCGTACATATCAATCCGTTGATCGACCGAACCCGAGGAAGATCGACAGATCGAGAGATCCTCCGATCCCTACGTTGATTGCACGATTCTTTGATCCTGGGTCTGATACCCGGTTACTCGGGTACATATGCAGATTTCCGAGATTATCTGGTTCAAATTAGGATCAAAGGATCCATCGATGTCCTCATCTGAAGGATTGCCGGATGTGTTTGTTGATCCAACGTATGGAGGTGGTGTCGCTAGTGACACTGACTGGCGTGATGAATTCAGCCCCGGCATGGAAGTTACCCTTTGCTACTCAAACCATGGTGTCCTGTAAAGAAAGATCGATAACCATAATAGATCGAGAGTCCTAACCAACATCAAATAAACAAAAAACATACACTAAAACAAGTATACGTAATACACCCTCAAGGAATCACATGTGTTTTCCACAAGAAATCAAGCGACACGCACTCCAAAAGGGGAGAATCAATGAGTGCATCTAAAGTAGAGAATGCGGAGCTTTCATTAATGATAAACCATCACTTACAAGCAAAGAACTCACTAATCACTCTCTAACCTTACTCACAAAGCTTGACTTGACAAAGACGTCAAGTCAAGGACGTGTGCGCCGCTATACACACACGCATACAACCCTAAGTAGATGAAAATCATCCACGGATGAAAACGGTGCGCCGCCGTTCGTCTCTAAACACACATAGATTAGTAACAAACTAATCTACGCTAAAATCTACGATACGGAAAGACCCTCGACGCCACGTCCCGTGACAGCTGTCGTGTAAAGAAAGATCGATAACCACAATAGATCGAGAGACCTAACCAACATCAAATAAACGAAAAACACACACTAAAACAAGTATACGTAATACACCCTCAAGTGCCCCCCCTAGCGGATAAAGAGACCTTCTATCCAGCTAGGACCAAACAACACTAATAAGACTAAACGGCACGGTGATGTCGCTGCAACAACTGTACGCATCCAGCCAAAGATGTCGCCGTCGTCGAATCAATAAGCATATGAAGAAGTAACAAAGAGATGGTAGGCCGGGTGCAATGTGAGCCCCATCTTTAATCGCCTTAGGCAATTTTGTTGCCAATCCCTTGGTCAATCTCCACGTTGCCTATCCCTGAACCGAAACCAGGAACTCCAACTGGATGGCAACGCACCACATAATGACAAGTCTATGAGGAATTCAAGCCGTTTCATCGGGTGAAACGTGACTCGAAGACCTCCGACAACGAGGGCAAGTCCAATCCCCGGACGGTAGAGTAGAAAGAGGCGGCGTCAAGCAAGCCATATGCCAACCACGCTGGCAATGGTCACAAAGCAACATAGTAGCCGCACCCTTCTTCTCACCACACACAAAACACGGAAGACCCTGTGGCACAACGGCCAACTCAGGATGCACGGAGCCATCAATGGGCAAATGGCAGGGCGCGCAGTTTTTGGAGTGCTCACGACACTCTCGACCATCTTTGCCTTCCAGCAACAAGATGCCACTAGGCAACACATCCTTCACACGAAGAATGGTCCGCCCAGCCTTGACGTCCAACGTCGTAGGCGCCTCACGTTGCAAATAAACGTAATCTCCAGTGGAGAAACGCCGCAACTGAGGTCGATAAGCGCCGCTGCGAATGCGAGCGTACCGTAATGTGTCGCGATGCTGAGCGATGGATAAATTCTCCATGGCCATTGGCATGGCCCGCTTGAAGAACTCCGCTCGGTCACGCAGACACTGGATCCAGACCTCTGGATCATCCAAGTCCACAACTGGGGCCAACTTCTCCCGTACAGAACTGGGTAGAATCGGCTCCCGTCCGTATAACAACTAATACGGACTGAAAGCGGCCAAAGAGGCCTGCCGACTAAACCGGTATCCCATGGCGATCCATGGTATCATCAGATCCCAATCACGGTGGCCACCCTGAAGTAATCCATACTTCCGTAGTCCACGCTTGACGATGTTAACCACACGCTCCGCTAAACCGTCCGCTTTCGGATGATCTCTAGAAGTCGTACGGTGGTCAATCAAAGCCTTGGTGCACAAAGCCTCGAAAGCACCAAGGAACTCACGCCCTTGGTCAATCAACACCTCAGCTGGGGCTCCAAAATGAGCGAGCACCCGGTCAAGGAATGCCATGGCCGCCAACTCCGAGGAGTTCTGTGGTAATGCTCAATCCACTTGCTGAAGTGCTCCACCATCACCAACACGTACTTGGCTCCACGTGGGGTGACAACAAGTGGCCCGGCAAAATCCAGAGACCAACGGTAGCCCAAACCCATGATGGGCAAAGGCTGCAACTGTGGTGACAATGTGTTGAAGCTGGATCTGACCCGATCACAGACTTCATACCGTGAAACGTATATGGCCACTTGCTGATACATGCCGGTCCACCAATATTGACTACGCAACATCGAATGAGTCCGCCGCACACCAAAATGACCAAGGTCTTCGTGTACTTGCCGTACCAACGAAGCCCTCTGATCCGGTCTGGGAACTATGCGCCTAGTTCCATCCGGCCACAACCAAAATAGAAGGCCGTTCTCCCAACGGAACCTCGCTATCCGGTGTCCAACTCGATCGCGCTCCATGGCCGAAAGAGCGGGCGGAAGTGTGCCATGTTGCAGCTTGTGCAAGACTGGAACGTCTTCCCAGACGTCGCTAACAACCTGGGCCTTGTCCGGTTCCTCATCCGCTGCCATATCAGGCAACGTCGATGTGGATCCAGACATCAATGTGAGGTAGGCTGCTGCATGCCACCCCGGGACTAACTCTCTGTCACAGTCCCCATGCCACCTGGCACCAGTCAAATCCTCCTCCGACGGACTTGGATTGCGAGATAGACCATCCGCATCCAAGTTCGTGATGCCCGCCCGGTGTACAACCTCAAAATCATACTCCTGGAGCAACAAAGCCCATCTGGCAAGTTTGCCAGTAAGCTTATCAGACTCCATGAGCCACTTCAAAGGCTGATGGTCGGTCACCAAAGTAAAATGCTGCCCATACAAGTAGGGCCTAAAATGAGCTATGGCCCAAACCGCGGCCAAGGCCTCCCCCTTATAGGACGAATAGTTGGACTTCGCGTTGTTGTTGCTCCTAGAAGCAAACGCCACAACGTACTCCCGTCTTTCATCATCCTTTTGAGTCAACACGGCTCCCAATCCTACTGCACTCCAATCTGTGTGCAAGTAGAAAGGTCGTGTAGCATCTGGACGCCGCAGTACAGGCGCTGAACCGAGCTTTAGCTTCAAAGTAGCAAACGCCTGCTGCTGCTCCCGTCCCCAAGTCCATGGCTGATCCTTCCCCGTGAGAATAGTCAACGGCTTGGCAATCAAGCTGAAGTTCTTGACAAACCGGCAATAGTAATTCGCCAGGCCAAGAAAAGCTCTGAGCCGCGACACGTCGATTGGGGTTGGGATCTTCTACAGCGCGTCAACTTTCGCCTGCTGCACGCCAAGACCTCCTGGAACAATCATATGTCCTAAGTATGGCAACCGATCATGGAAGAATTTGCATTTGCCATGGTGCAAGCGCAATCCCCACTGCCGTAACCTCTCAAACACCGCCTGAAGATGCCTCACATGCTCCTGTGGGCTGCTACTAAAAATGATAACATCATCAATGTAGCATCGGGCAAACAGTAAACCGGTCAACACCCAGTCCATCACCTTCTGAAACTCAGCGGGTGCGTTCTTGAGGCCAAATGGGAGAAACTTCCAATGGTAGAGTTGATCTCTCCCATCCAGATCAACTCCCCAGAACGCGGTCTTCACCCGGTCGTCCACCATCAATGGTAACTGGTGGTAACCGGACCGCAAATCCAGAGTACTAAATACTCTGGCGTGTCCCACCGCATCAAACAACTCCTCTGGCGTGGGCATGGGATACCGATCCGACTTGGTCTTACGATTGACCGGCCTATAATCCCCACACATCCGCTTCTCCGTCTAGTTGCCAAAGATGTCCTTCTTCGATGGCGTCACCGTGGCACAAGCGTACTCGCCGTTAGAGAGCTCAATCAAGCTGGCGTCCAACAACTCCTGACAACGAGTTTGAACCCCAAATTTCTCAGAAAGACTGAACTTGTACGGTCGTCGGAAGATCGGGTGGTCGTCCTCCAACTGAATGTGAATCGGTTTGCCTCTGTAGCCCTCCAAATCATGGAGACTAAAGGCAAAACAACTACGATACGAACGTATAAACGCTTGTATCCTTCGTGCCTCGGCACCGGTAAGATGTGGCCCCAAATCCAAAGGCGAATCATCAAATTCCGTGGTCTCCTTCTCCACCGTAGAAGACTCACCGCGTACCGGCACGGCCGGTGATTGCTACTTGGTAGCAGAGAGGGCATTAATGCCCCTAGACCCCTCACTTACAGAATCTACAGAAAATCCCTTGTCGTGATGATAAAACTGGGAAAAAATATCTCGAGCATTCTCATGGCCAAAGTCCTCTGCCAAGGCTGCAAAGACACGCTGAGCACGAAGCTCCTCAGCTGCATGTCTCTTCAATCGAAATAGCAATTCTGCTTCCTCGATCTCTGTGAGATGTGGCACCGCTGCCCCCTGACCATCAGAGTCTGCCCCCAGCACGCGTGGATGGTCACTCCAACGGCGTTGAGCGGCAAAACAGAGGCCACATATCCAAACAAGGGTGTTGAGGTCAATGGCTTGACCCAACAAATAACGGCGTTGGCCCTCAGAGATATCCGGTGCGGCGGTGGTGCCTGTCAAAAAGCCCATCGCCCGCTCCCTCTCATCGGCAGAAGGCTCCTCGAAAGTGTGGGAAGAAGAATCCCAAACCATGCCCGGACCGCGTGACCTGAAGGCAAAAGAGCCTGGATAGCACATCAAAGTGGGAAATGCCCCCCGAGTGAAACCAACGCGGTTGACCACCGCCAATGGTGGCTCATCATCCTTCGTAACCTCCGTGGAAACACGGCGGTCGTCTAAAATGTCATCGACCTCACGACGCACGGGCCGTTGCACTTGAGCAAGTGCAGAAGTGAGCGTCGTGGATGATGCCATGTTGGTCCAAATCCAACGTGGCCGATGGGCGTAAGATCCCAACGCTGCGGCATCAACAAACGTAGGGGGACCAAGAAGGTGATGGATGTATGCCCCATCTTCACGCACTTTCGTCCGTGTATCCCCCAATGGGGGTACATTCTCAAAAATGTACCCCGGTGGTGTCGATTGGTGGGTAATCCACCACTCGACGAGCTTGAGCAAATCCGCAAAGAGACCCGACCGTGGATCATCCAAGCCACGTCCACTTCCCGCCCGTGAATGGCCTTGGCAAGGCCATCCGGCAATCACCAAGTCCACGTGACCTAACCGGCGAAGATCATCCTCGCTGATCAACGTCACATCACGTGGCAACTTGCCAAAACACCCTCGAATCGCAGAAGATGGTAACTGCTCTGGATACAACGCCAGAAGACGTTGAATGTGATGGTCAGCGGCACGGTTGGCTGCAAAGCCACTATCCACGTGGATATACGGTCGTACCTTGAGCCCGGCCTCCAACACAGCCGCGAGCCCCGTACTGATACCGGCAAATAACTCCACAAGGGTAATACCCTCATCCAGTGGTCGCCACTGAATAGTACGAGCCAACAACGGAGTGGAAGAATCCACCGAAGGCAGTGGAGCATCAAGAGCATCCACGATCTCTCCACTACGACAAGTGAGCTCCAACGGTGTCCCCCACGGCGGAAGCGGATCCTTGCAATGACGGGCAGGGATCGCCAATGGTAGGTGCTCGCGTGAATCCTCTACCACAGACATAAATGCATATGCCTCCTTCAAAAGTGAAAAAGCACACGGCAAGTCTGATGCCAGAGCACTACACCCAAATTTAGAGTCTATCGTCGAAGTCACCGTGCTAGCTGCGAAGACTACGGGGATGAGCTCCTTCCTCCCATCACCAGCAGACCACCCTGGCCTAATCCAGGCCTCCTCCGTCCAGTTATCCACCCCAAATCCAAGTGGATATAGTGCCTACTGGCCCACCAAAATATCGTAGTTGGTGGCGCCAGTAACAGCGCACTGAAGGGAGACATGGGAGAACAATGGACCAGATCCCATGCCAAACATCAACTGCAACGGATGTCGGGTGTAGCCCATGGCCTTCTCCGTGCCCCCAACCGATGTAACAATCGTGAATGGACAAGGCTCGAGGTCCAAAGCACCTAGACCCAAATCCTGGGCTAGCTGCTTGCCAATCATCACTGGCTGAGCCGCGGAGTCCAACATAACACGTAGGGGGGTAGCTCGAATGGAGTTGCCATCCGTACGGCCTACCACCATGACTCCATCGTCATTCACCAAACGTACCACCCCTGGACGCACACTACGTCGCTCCCGTGCCGACCGGGCTGCAACGTCAGACAAATAAGCCACTCCAGAGATCAAGGCCCGATCCCCGGATGACTGCTCGATAGCTGTGGAAGTGGCATTGGCCTCAAACGCGGAAATAGCCTCCGCCGCCAACTTGGCCCGCATTGCCACCAAATCCTCCTCAGTGGGTGGAGCGGTCACTGCCTGTGACACCTCCAACGACGGAATAGGCACCTTGCCTTCCAACATACTACCCGCCAAATGGAATATACCGGATGGTTGAAAATCCGGTGTAAGAAAGTCCACACCAGCAAATACCGGCAATTGCAACACCTTATACGCCAAGGTGTGTGCAGCATCTCCAGGACTGGAAGAAACCGGTGGGACCGGAATCGAAGTGGGAGCGGCAATAGAAGTAGCCGCATCCGCGATGCTGAACGACAGAGGTAGCCGGGACTGACCAATGTGGTCCGGCAAACCCGCATGGCGTGAACGACCGCTACTACCCGGCACAGTGGAAGAGGGTGCCACCGCCTGTGTAATGGTCTGAGCACGAGTGGCAACCGCTGCCACCACCTCTCCCGAAGCACCATACAAGTAGCGATCTAAGGCTGAAGATGAGCCCTGACCCGTCACCACAGGCCGTGTGTCTACCACTTGCCCCAAAGAAACCATCGCGCTCATCTGCTTCTTCAACTCCGCCAATTCGGATTGAAGTGACTTCACGGCATCCGATCCAACAGCCGAAGATCCTGGCCGCTTCTCTGGGTGAAGAGAAAAGCACTTCTCATCACTGTGGCCAGGCTTGCCACAGTGAAAGCATGTCACAGGCTTCTTCCCCTTGCTCCCGGTCTTCTCCGTAAGCTTGGCCGCCTCGGTCTTGGGCTTGGCCTTCCTCGCCACTGCCTCCTTCTTCTTCGGACAATTGGGGTCGCCCTTGGTGTGACCGGCCTCTCCACAAGCCCAACAATGCACAACCTTTTCAGGTTGTGCTTCTGCCAAGCTACCAGTCGCCGTAGCAAGCTTCTTGGGCTTCGGAGCATCCATGAGCGACGTGACCAAGTCTGTGGCCTCGCTCACACCCAACGCCCGATCAAGCGCTTCCACCTCGGCGAACGCCTGAGCCAAGGTCGCGTTGCCGTGGTACCGGAAGAGCAAATGCGGACTGATCAACTCTACCATCCGCTTGTCGAGCTTGGAGATAAAAATCTTCACAAGTTGGCGCTCCGTAAAGACATCACCAGCCTCCGCCGCCAACCGTGCCAACCGTGTGTACATGGTGCGTGGCGTATCTTCCTTCTCACGACGGAAGTCCTGGATGCGGTGCATCTGATCGCGCCGAAACCCCCCGTACTCCACCTCCAGATGCGCCATGAACTGCGCCAAAGGATCGAAGGCTGGCGGGTTGCCAACCGCCACCAATGCTGCACGTGTGGCTACGGCCAAACGAGACATGGCCCTCATGCCAGCTCGTTCGCCCACAATGGCAACACCCTTGCCCTTGGAGTCCTCACCGAGGAAACTCTCCTCCTCCATGGGCTCCTCGGTGGAAGTCGAGAGTTGGGCAACCGCACTCTCCTTGAGTGCAGTGACCAACTCCACACGCTGGCGCCAATACTCCTCAACCGGGCGCAACTCTGCCTCGTGCTGCGTGGTCCACCTCCCATATGTCTGAAGTGCCTCCAGCTCCAAATGCTGGGGCAAAAGCTCGAACGCGTACCAATCGTTGAACGACGGCGTCCGCTGGCGCTTCTCCTTCATCCAAGTTTGGAATCGGAGACGCCAATCGGGTAGGGAGATGCCCCCAGCCCGTCCCGAGAACCTGTCTCGCACGACACGACGGTGATCGTCCTCCATGTCGTCAAACGTGCCCACACTCCAGACCCGAAGCCTACGGTCGGTATCCAACGCCGAAACAGGCTCAAAAGCCTCGTCGGTATCCGACCCTGGCCCAAAGTCTGTGGTGGAAGCACTCTCCGAGTGATTTGGTGAGGGAGAGCAGTAATACCGACTCCGGGTACTCACCATAAACAAAAACCACCTTGGGATCTATCTACGGGTACTATCTAAAGGGTAAGGGTACGAACGGGCAACCTGCACCTGCAAAATCACCAAGCTGTGTGGATCACCGGTCATCACCTCCGGCTACCACAGGTCCAACCACATCCCCCCACATAGAAAGGTCTTGCCAGCCATAAATCCGACTTCACCTCTACGGTACCCTATCACAAACTGGAACAACAAGAAATGGGGCCACCGGAAAACACCGGCAACAAGCCCGCAACACGGGGGAGGTACCGCACAAGAATCCAGAAATCAAAACCAGATCCTCTCCCCCAACAATATAAAAGCAGAAAAATGAAAGAGACAGCGCCACTAGCACACGCCTGCAGTGGATGCCTCAAAGTCGCAAAACCTGCAAATCAAAGAGAAACACCGCAAGGTGTGCCCTCAATGTCTAAAAACTAACGAGGTAATTGAATCCTATGGTCACGGTGTTCAAAAACACTAGTCCCCCAACGAAATTCAAACCATGGGTGACAAACGTGCCAAAACGTCAATCCAATACTATAATTGGATAAATGACGAGATTCCTTAACTATAAAAGCAAGTTTCACTCAAAACTAGAGTAAAAATGCACTAGCTAATTACCTCCGAAGTTAGACACTAAACACTTTTTTTTTTTTTTTTATAGGTCACATAAACATGTGATTGTTTTGAAGACACCTAAAAAATGTCGGTTTTTGAAAGTGCTAAAAACCTAAATTTTACTGCTCTATAGGGCTTATAATTCCTTTGCGAACTCAAATCCGCAATCGGAATCCAGAAATAATCAAAATTGCAAAAGTTAAAATTTTGATGTTTTGGTCCAGGGATGTGCTGAAATTTCAGCCCAAAAGTGACGGTTTTAGGAACTTCGGCACGGTTTAGGGTCCCTAACGGAAATACGTACCCCAACGGATTTGCGACCCAGCGGATGAAAACTGCCGCAGTGGATGAAAAACCACCATGGATGAAAAATCGCGCGGCGGATGAAAAATTTGCACAGCAGGTCCAGAAGCTGATCCACCTTGCTCCAATCTTCTACCGCTCACAACTTCTTCAAAAATTGTCCGAATCGCACGCCGTTTATCGCATTAGCTTCCTCTAAACGCGCTCTACAACATCATGCTAAGTACCCACAAGTTTTCTCACAATTTCTAGCTCCATAAAACGAGATCTAATTGTAGAAAATGGAGGGTCTTTGTCAAGTGAATCACATGTGTTTTCCACAAGAAGTCAAGCGACACGCACTCCACAATGGGAGAATCAACGAGTGCAACTAAAGTAGAGAATGCGGAGCTTTCATTAATGATAAACCATCACTTACAAGCAAAGAACTCACTAATCACTCTCTAACCTTACTCACAAAGCTTGACTTGACAAAGACGTCAAGTCAAGGACGTGTGCGGCGCTATACGCACACGCATACAATCCTAAGTGGATGAAAATCATCCACGGATGAAAACGGTGTGCCGCCGTTCGTCCCTAAACACACGTAGATTAGTAACAAACTAATCTACGCTAAAATCTACGATACGGAGAGACCCTCGACGCCACGTCCTGTGACAATGGCGCTGTTGGGAAGGGAATTGTCATTGAAGCAATACCCACTAGGCATTGGCTTGGTGTTGACATCAATCTCACCATGGTCGCGATGTCTCTGCTTAGACCTATTGAGATACTTCATGAGGCGTGCAATCTTATTATTCGGCCGTTGCAACAGGGCGTATCTCTCTTGGCAGATTCGATAGGTAGAACGGCTCTCTGGGAGGCATCGCAAGTAGTGTTGTCATCAAAGGATCCTTTGATGGGCCCGGACGTAGGCAATACATCCGGTTCCACTTGCGCCCCTTCTTTTGTCCCTCAGGCAGAATGGGTGGGAATGGTGGTTCGTCGCTATGGCTATGATGGGAATCTTATTGCCTTTGGTCGTGTCAATTGCTCTCTACCCGATGAGCCATTCCAGGTCAGTACTTTGGGGGAGGGGAACATTGGCGTTACTGTATTTGACATTTTCATCGGGGATCAAGATGACATTATGAGTCATCAAAGGTGGCCCATCCCCGAATGTAAACTCGAGGGCGGCCATGGCCTTAGCGAGACGGTTGCTTATTTCATTCGAATTCCTGAAGCATCGGACCCAAATGCGCATCTTGGTGGTCGTCCAAAAGCACCGTATCGGTTTGTTCATCGCAAGAAGAGAACTGAGGAGAAGCTCAGTGCGTACTCAAAGAAGACTTGTCAGGATGTGGTTCAAGCGGTCAGTTCGCTATTATGCTGCCCTGACGAGTGTGTTCGATTATTCCGGCCCCAAAGTACCTTGTTTCTCCGACAACGGTACTATCTAAAGGACTTTGACGACTGGAGGGAATATGGAATCGCTGTGGGCGGGCAACTTCGTCACATGGGCAATAATCGGAAATGGACCTACGTTACTTTGCTCGGTCAAGATGTCTACGCAACAGCATGGTATAAAATTGATGGTATACCAAAGTCGACATTCCACAGCTATATCGACCAATACAAAAAGGGTATCTTGTCATCAACGCAAGGGAACAGAGGCGTCAAACGTCCCCGCCTTGGAACCGTGCAAGCAATGGATACAATTTCGGCAATCATCAATGAGAATGTCGATCACATGCCTCACTAGATGCGGACGACTGTACCAGGGCGGATGGACACACTGAAGTTCTTACCGTCTGGTCATAGCTGGAAGAGGATTCAGGCTAACGCCACAGAGGTAATCATGTCCAAAACCACCTCCAAGCTCCAATTATCATTTTTGGTCAACCACTCCCATTGCGTGGCGATATCAGTTTTTATGTGATTGAAGGATCTTTGATGCCAGTAGTAGCCTCAATGTTGATGTTGCTAATACTCCTTGTTTTGCTCTGTTTGCAAACAAACTTGGAGTACAGGTTGCCCAAGGTTTCTTAGTCTGCTGATAGTAGAATCAAGAAAGAACTCTTCAACAATGTTGTTGTAAAACCCGTGGGCAGTTCATTTGCAAAGTGCACCCTCTGTGACACTCTTCAACAATTCATTAGCAAATCCGTGAAGGGCTCCGCCGAGTATGTGTCATTCATTGAACAACGACATGCACACTTGAACCACCAAGCTTTGTGTAGGCGTGTGTACCATACTTGGAGAGAGGAGTCTAAATGCAAGAAAGACGAAATCGTTTGCATTATCCACGATAAAATGGATACTGCCAAGATTGCCATCCCTCGTATGCGAGTTACCACGAAACAGAATTCAGGTCTTGGTCAGCTCCCGGTGAATGTCACCGGCATGGTCACGCACGGACATGGAGACGGTGCCTATGCTCACTATTCTACTGACTTGTGGCCGGCAGACTCAAATTATACCATCTCGTCCATTGCGAGATTACTTCGACATCTCGAGGAACCACCTATTCGCGTCACAGGTTGACTTTTTCCTTACGAGCCAGCAAACTCATTCTTTGCAGCATTGCTTAAAGGGAAGTCTAGATGTATGGACGTTTTACCTACGGTGGTACCGAACTACTCAATTGCAACCGTCCCACTACCAAACAATCTATATTTGCAGCTACACAACTCTGCAAAAGATAATAAGAACCAATTTCTCATGGCGTTCTTATCTTTGTTGACTTACCAAAGGGTGTTCAAGGAAATCCAAGTTGGTTTCCTATTAGTCGGGCATACACATGAGGATATTGATGCTTACTTCAGCCACTTGTCCAAGGCCTTGAAGAATAAGAATTCATTTGTCGTCGCTGACTTGATGAAGTTTCATGGAATCGCAGGAGATGAGTGTCATGCCCGAGTTTGTTCAGGAGGTTGCAGATTTCAAATCTTTTCTCTGGCTATATATGTGATGGTGCACAAAGACTTGTTGGTTTAGGAGAGATGCACCTCTTCAAATTCTACATCGATGAAGACGGTTGGCCGGTCATGCGAACTTACAAGATGTCTGCAATTGATCAGCATTGGCTACCTCGGAACAAGCCATGTTTACGTCTTTGGAAGGAAGATAACAACAGCAATCCCATCATACCTTCCGGCTTCCCAAACCCAGTTCCGTTCAAGCAATTGTGGGGAGACGAGGTTCCTTCTTCAACGAGCAATCAAGTGAAGGCAAGAGAGAAAGCTGCCAAAACACTTGATAAGAGGTCGTTCATTAAGTCTGGAATACGAGGTTATATACAATACTGGGAACAAGGGATGCGTTCATGTGAGGGCTTTCGAAGGGATTTTCCACCTTATGTTGATTACTGGAATGCAATACTTGCAGAACTAGAACAACCTCTTCCGCCCACTCCTTCGGCCCTGGTAGAAGGCTTCTAGCCAATCCATGACTGGAGTGCGACAAGTCGAACTCCCTTATATCTCACTGCTGGAAGAGATGTCACACTTGAAGACGTCGAACCTGAAATTTACTGTGGTCCACGCTCGGAAAAGCCAGAGGAGTCGTTGAATCCATGGCGAGATGTCGTACCGGGATCATGGGTCCTACTCCGTCCCTCAGACCCTGAAATATATCTTGTCTGGTTAGGGAGAGCGCATTCAGTAGTCAATAGAGAAGTTGGACATGAGGAGTACGGAAAGTTCATTCTCCAATTCTGGGAGCCAAGAAATGTGTTCAAGGACCACAAGAAGAAGTATGAGGATTGTTGGACATCGACATGGGTCCCCAAAAATGGACGTCCAGTTAGCGTTCATGTTGATGCCGTCTTGTTTGCCTCTTGGTAAAAGAAATTGGATCCGAAGACACGGACAATTCCACAGAGGGACAGAATTGCAGCAATGATTAACCTTGCAGCCGCAAACAACGCGGACCCATGACCACATAGTTGTTTATAATTCAATTGAAGGATCCTTCGATGCAGTTGCAAACAAGGTAGGCCCTCTACCCTGTAGGAGTTTTCTAATTCGTTCGGAGGATCGTTTGATTATTGTAGATCTACTTGGCTAGGGCATATGTACGAATCTCACATGTCTTCTAATTTTTGTGCACATGCATAAACATTTTTGGCTTTCTCATTTATTGCCTACAATGTATCAGCCTTTCTTAGATACTTCTCTCCCTACTGCAACTGCGTGCATCCTACATTTGATTCTTACGTATGATGCATGAATCAACATTCGACTCCTCACATTCACGTCTACCATGTATTTTGTCGCTTCGCCGATTAATATCACCTAACGTTTTGTATGTTATCGTTTCGTTGCATCGGAGGATCCTGCGACCCTTATTTATCAGTCTTGTTGCCAATAATGAAGCCATACTACTGTTGTGCAATATTTCTATAATAGTGTATGTCCATGTTTTTAACTTGCATGACATATTGTACTTCATTAATTGCACAGAGCCAATTAACATATGTGGGATTGAAATTGTATTCTGTCTACGTAAATTGAGTCCCATCGGTGGATCCTCCTATTGGTTGACTTAGTTCGCATGCTACATCATGACTCCTTTCAATTCTTGTAATTTTACTATAATTTATTTTCTGCCTGTCAAAAGTTTTATTCACCATCTAATTTGATCCTGTCAAAGAATCCAGCGAAGGATCCCTCGAAGCATTTCCACGCTTTGTACCATGATATTCCTTGACTAAATCTGGACTTCGACCAATCTAGACTTTTAAAAGTCCAGATTTAGTTAAATATGGCATTGGTAAAATGGTTGTCCAAGGAGCAAAGTATCAAAAATTACTCATACACATTCTAAGTTTTTGTGCACTAGATTTTGTTATGAAATGAGAATCCAAATTGTCAAAAAGATGGTTCAACGGAGCACATCCAAAAATTTGGCGCCGGGCTATTTGGAGGGTTGGCTAGGATTTTGTAGCCACCTTGCGCACCACGACCATGGCAAGAGACATCGCTTTGTGTCTCGAAACCACATGTTTTCCAAAAACCTCACCTTGTGGCACCAATCGAGAAGATCAGATCAAGATTTTGGAATAGGGAATCTAACCTAGAACTATCCTCATAACCGTTCTTGTCTACGGTGGGTGTAAAGATTGCTTTTGTGTATCTATCCTCTTACTCAGGGATGTTGGTTTTAGATTTGGTGACGCTTCTCAGTGCCGGTCTCTACACCGGTGATACCTGTGTGATGTTGGTGGTAAGTCAAGTATTGTATTGCGGGTACATGAGAAGGGGTACTTCTTTGTGAGCGGGTGGGGGTCTCTTGGAGGTTACAAACATAGACAAAGGTACAGTGGGACCTCTTTAGATGTTACTCAATATATGTTATAATCTAATAAATGTTTTGAGAAATCTTGCTCCCAATATATCAACACTACTAAGTGTTATATGTTAATTGTTATAACATTTTTTTCTCTCTCCTTTGTTAATTTCCCTTCTATAAGTGTTAAAGTTGGTAAATATTGAGAAAGTATGGACAATATATAAAACTTGGGTTGTAAAACTGTCCAGGTGAAATGCAATTTAGGATTTGTGGTGGTTGTTTTGGATGAAGTGTATCTAAATTTATGAAAGAATAAATGATAATTATCTTGGAGATGCAAAATTTAGATGAAATTACCTTCGTGGATGAATATATTGGATGAAAATTGGATTAAAATTTGGATGAAAACTTGATATGCGTTATTTTTTATAAGTGTTAGATTGTTTTATGCTCTTGACCATTATCATTTGAAGAGGTCCCACTATACCAAGGTACGCATGGACCAAACCATGCCGAGGTGCTAAGTTTTGGAGTTGAAAAGAAATTAATAGAATATGCAATATGTGGAGTTTGGGACCTTGTAGTCTGAAAGCCCAAGGTACCAAGTTGAGAGGCCGTGACCCAAACTTTTTGACAAATCCCAAGTCAATTCTTACTTTTTGAAGGTTCTTATTTTATTTTTTAAAAATCCTCTCTCATTTTATTTGATCATGGAGCCTAGAAGAAAACACAATTCGGGTAGAAAAAACCAAGAAAATGGTCAAAATGCTCATCACACAAAAAATTCCAGCACAAGCACTACTACAAAAAACAATTCACGTGAAAATTTGAATTAGAATTTTCAGATAAAATATTCGGGTAAAAGAAATAAGTGAAACTTCTCAATAAATAAATCAAAGATAAAAAATTGAGGATAAAAACTATTTGATCAAACATTTGTAATCTTGTTAGACTTTGAGTATTTTAATGAAAAAAATTTGGCACCTTGGAACGAGAATAGAAACCCAATTTTTGCTCGAGGGACCAAACTTTTGGCACGAAAAACTCCAAAAAAGTGTTGCCATGTAGGCACTTCAGATGCCCTCAGTACCTTGGTATCTTGGTTTATGTTTGAAAGCCCAAGTCCCGACCATTGTCAATTTTGATGCTCTAAACAACCAAATTCCTAGAAAACTTGGTACCTTGGTCTATGTGTGAAACCCTCTATAGGAAATCAAGGGTCATGGCGGGTTTGATATAAGCCTTCCCCGTGCCTATGCTAAGCGTGCTTTGAGGTTCGATTAAGTTCCAGTACTTAATGTTGGTTTTTTTTATCTATTTTCTCTTTACCTTTGCGTTTGTCTGCTGAGTTGATTTTTATATTCAAATTGTGGCTACTATCCTAGGCGTTGGTCAATGTTGTATGTAATTAATTCACTATGGAGAATGTCAAAATATTTGGAAAAATCAAGACATTTGTATAAAGGATATCCATGTAATGCGGAGGTGGGAATGAGCAACACCCATGTAAATTTGCCTACGTGATATCCATTATGTTTGAACCACTATGATTTGGAAAGATAACTTAATTGGGAGGGAGGTTCCAAAACTAAACAATTTATACGGTATCTTGGTCCAAAAGAGAAGTTTCAAGACCTTGTTGTATATGTATCTCTAAAACTGTCTAGGGAAAAAAACATGTCGGATCTTCTTAAGATTTTTAATAGGAAGCTATGTAGTCATAGAATTAAGTCTTCTTGCCATCCTTACATTTTTCCTTCAAGAAATTTTTTCCTTTTAAATTTTGATTTTTGGGAGGCTTTTTGTTGAGCTAGATAGTGGGTTTTCAAGTTTATTTAGTTTTTTGAGGGCCGCAAAAAGGGGTCTTAGATTTGAGACCTCATTGGGACACTTCAAAAAACTAAGAAATGTTGAAAACCATGTCTTGCTTTCCAAAAAGAAATTTTAAATTAGAAAAAAACATAGAAAACATAGAATTTGTTGTGTTTCTATTGTTTCTATTCAAATGATTTGAGTCAATTTCTTGATTTATATTTTTAGTATATATCTTCTTCATGTTACTAAACATGGTTTTTCTTAAATCTTTCCAACTTTTTAAGTGGCCCAAAGAGAGATTTTGCATTCAAAATACCCCTTTGAACCATTCAAAAATTTGGAAAAAATTTAAGATAATATTTTACAACCAAAAATGAATATGAAAATAAATACGATTTTTTTTTCAAGAATATTAATCTTCTTGCCTATCTTACATTTGTCCTTCAAATAATTTTTGCCTTCTAAAATTTTGAATGTTTTTGGAGGCTTTATCATTGTGCTAGATTGTGGTTTTCCAAGTTTTGTTAGTTTTTTGAGTGCTCCCCAAAGGGGTCTCTGAATCGAGACCCCATTTTGGTGCACTCCAAAAACTAAGAAATGTTGAAAAACATGTCTTGATTTCCAAATTTATAAAAATAAAAATAAAAATAAAGCATAGCTTTTATATCCAATCATATGCTTTCAATTTTTTTATGCATATTTGAATCTTTTTTTGGGAAAGGACTAGGCACAAGCAAGGATAGGGCTTCAATGTACAAATTTTGATGGAGAGCTTTGATCTTTTTATGTTTCCTGTGACCTCTAAAAATGGGACTTGGATCCGAGACCCAAATTTTAGTGGTCCCAAAAAATTCAAAAAAATTGCAACGCCACTCCAGTTTTTCGCCTAAAGTGGTATTTACAAATCACATGATCTCAAAGTGAGTTTTGTAGGTTTACATGACCTTTAAAAGTGGGTCTTGAATCCAAGACCCATCCTTTGAGGTCACCCAAAATTGGAAATATTGGAAATCCCTTCTATAATCTTTTAGAAAGTCTGGTTTTGTTGTCTAATATTGATGCTTTCTTATATGGTTCTTTGAGCCTTGGGTATGGTAGTGTCCTTATTCAAGATGGACTAACTGAAGTTCGAGTATGTATGCTTTAGGAGCGATTGGGTTTGGGATGGAATAAGTCTATAATGTGGTTGGTTGTTGGCAGGAATAGAGTTAACTGCTCCAAGGATTAGAGGAGGGGCCAGTGACTATCGGGACTAGAGGGAGAGTGGCAAAAGGGCAGAGCTGGGTATATTTTGCAAACTCTGGAGGGGTTTTGCTAATTTTTCTAGTTTTTTTTTATCCCTAAAAATTGGTCTCGGATCCGAGAACTATTTTTTGGAGTTAAGGAAAATTAGATAAAACACTTTGATCATCATTAATTGCAAATAATCAAGGGCCATTTGAGCTTTGCAGTTGATTCATAGGAATGGGTTGCGGATCCTTACATGTTAGGGGAGGTAGAGCTAAAGTTGTTTTTTCTGCAATGTCTTGGGCTGATCTGGGGGTTGTTTGCATTGGGCGGATGGTGACACTTGAAAGAGGTGATACAGACACGGTGGCTAGCAACATGGAGTGGTTGTTGCAATGGTAGAGGAGGATGCCATAGATGACGAGTCCAAGTCTAGATTTGAGTCTACGTGCAAGCGTTGCGGAAGTCTCTTTGTGGGATGCAATACAACATTCATCAACTATCACCTTACTTGGGCCTTTCTGAATTCCACATTCCAAGTGCAGAATGTTGCCCATGACAGAGGTCCAAATCTCTCTAAAGACCAACATGGACATTGAGCTCAAGCGGGAGTTTGTGAACGACTATCATGTACCATCCATTTATTTTTAGGTGGCTCTAAAAAAATTTGTGTTGATGGAGAATGGTGTGTCACCCTGCAAGCGCACATCGTCGTCAGCCTTTGGAAAGAAGAGGACAAGGTGTCCAAAGAGATGTTGAAACTTGACCAAAGTGCGCGGCCTTTTCCAATAAACACTTCTTTGTCTGGGATGGAAATCACTGCCATTACTTATGGATGGAGGTGATTTTCTAAATGCACTCCACCCATTGAGTGTTTCATCAACTTGTTTGGTTTCTGATCATTGATCCATTAATGGAAAACCGTCATATTCTTCTTGATGTGATGATAGATTGGAACAAGTAAGTTCAAATCTAAGAACTTTTTATTCATTAATATCCGTTCTATTAGACCTCTTATATTTCTAATGATGATAATTAATTTACAACATTCATATAACATGCAATGTTTCTAATCATGTGTGTTGTTTATGAGGCAAAAAGAATCATATCATGTTATACAACACATAATGCATGAGATTAAGATGGTCCAACACATTGGATTATTGGACTTTGATGCGCTACAGGGGCTGATAAATGAAGACGATTACAAGGCCAACATCGTGGAGAGGTCAAAGATGGGCACGAAGAAGTGGTACTGCATAATCCTTGATGCATTTGTGAAGTTGATGTAGTAATGGCCCTTATTTGTACGAGGTGATCTTAATGACTTTCTAGCGGAGGAATTGTGAATCATGAGCTTCTGTTTAAATTTATTTTTATGAGGTTATTGTTTAGCTATTATTGTTGTTGAAATTGTGTGAGTATTTGTTTTCAGTATCATTGTCCATTTTTATCCTCGTATGTTATTCCAACAGATGTACTGAATTTATATTACTCTTTATTCCATTGTTCAATCCATACAAGTTTCATTGCATCCTTTCATATTAAGAAGAAGAAGAAGAAAGCCGGTCTCCAAAGGAGGGCTGGCATGAATTAAGTGTCTGTTTGTTCCACTCCTTTTACATTCCATACAATTGACAATAAATTGTAACAATTTTTTACCGTTTAAAAAATTAACCATGTTTATTAAAATAAAATATATCTACAAGCATATTAAGCCAATTATTGTGACAATAAGATTTTTGCTTATAATAACATAATCTTGAATGATTAAACACCCTTCTCATATTCTAAATGTTGTAGCTTTCTAATTCGACAGATAGTTTATAATTAATACCTTGCGCCGTCTTTGAGTCGTATTATTTTGGATCATCTCTGTATTAGTAGGTAGGAATCTCTAATACAAAATCTTTATAAAGTCAGTCATTGATGATGGATTCACAGATGCACTCTTCAACGGATTGTCATTTTAGTGGAGCTATGAATGAAGTTTGAAGTTGTAGACGTCGCGATCGTGGAGATTGCGTAGGCAATTTGCAAGGATGATGTGTGGAGTGATTTTATGTACGTTGTTTAGTTGTACCATGAGCTTGTCGTAAATAAATCTCTTTCTTATGGTGATATATTTTTTTTTCTTCTTTATGCTTCCTATGTGTTCGCATTGATTGATTTCGAGATGGATACTGACATGGCCCAAATGCAAATTTCCATTTAGAATTGCAAAACTCGAGATGCAATTAGCTTTGACAAAGTTACATCTCTGCAAAGCAAGGTAGAGGCTTTGAAGACTTCGAACGTCGCAAACTTTGTAGATAATTGCTAATTTGCACCATCAAATGGAAGAGGTCAAGGGACATGCGGAGCAAACTAGTGAAGATTGCCGAAAGATGATGATGGTGACACTATTTGTGGTGGCAAAGTCTAGGCAATACGAGGAGGAACTTCGGAGCATTAGAAAAGAATGGACTGCCTAAAAGAGAATGAGGAACCTCATGCTAACTCTCTAGCCATCAGACAAAACTATGTATCCAAGTAGGTGGACCGTGGGATGACATGGACCCGAGTGTGACTTTTGGTACCAAAAGCAATAATTGGGCGTTGATCCCAAATGATGACCACCATTGGGACATTGAGCAACGGGAGGTGGTCTTTCAGCAGATGATACGCAACAATTTTATCGGAGGAGGAAAATTGTAGCGGCATCCACATCCAATGACATCAAATGGATCGCTTTGTGTTCTTTGCCAGAGTCCGTATGGCCCAAAAGGTTGGATTACAATTGGATCATGCAGCCATACGTTCTACCTACAATGCCTTATTAAGAAAAAGATTTTAAGGCATACGTGCGGTATGTGTGATGCCCCCTTGCATCCACATAATTTGGCTTGAAGGATTTCATGCCAAAAGATTGGTTGGCAAGAAAATAAGATCATTTTGTTTGGCGGCTTGCCAAATGTCTGGTTGGCGAGCCCGTGGAGTGGTATTGAGGCAAAATATATCCGTTGCGGAACTATACAATTCATACAAAGGAGATGGTTTCTTGAACAATCGAGAGGAAGTGATGCGTTTTGCAAACTTATTGATGCCAGACCTATCAGTGGACCATTGGAGGAGGTTGTTCTTTTATCAAGTTCGTTAGTGGCACTGGGATAATGATACACAGTCATTGAAAGATAGCATTGGACCTAAGCTGTATTACAACTCAATTAAAGAGGTGGCGGTTGACCAAGACCAATTTCGTAACTTATATCGTGGCTTGGTAAGGGGTTTTTAAATATCTACCGCAAAAAAACACCTGCACTGGGAAGAAAACTTTAGTAGGGGTGCACTAGTCATGCAGGAGCTGCAATGTTTTGGAGGAGGTAACTCCCGAAGTTAAAAATTGGCTAAATGGCACGCATTTATTTCAAAACCCGAATTTGTTGTTGCCTCGAGAACGTCACAGATATCATACGTGCAATCATGTTTGCTCATCCTTGAACGGTGCCTCTTTGTCTCGCGCACGAAGTTCTTCATGAGTTTTGGATGTTTTACTTGGCAGCAATTGCCAATCAGTGATAGTATTTGAAAACTTAGATGGTACATCTTGCTGGTTTTTTTATGTAGTACCACATTTGTATATACAATGTTTTCAAGAGTTTAAATACAATGCACTTCCATTTTATCAAGCACGTTGTTGGTCTCTTTTTTATGTTAGAAATGTCCACATAACTCTCTTTCAGGTTTTTTTGTCCGTTTCTACACTGATTGTCCTCTCAACCTGTAATGCGCACAAACCAGAATGCCTTCACATGCATTTATATGGGAAAAATACACCCCCTTCCTCTCAAAAGAATGTGCAAATTTGAGTCTTGACTAAAACTAGGAATCCCTCCTGCTCTCTCCACCTCGGTTCTGCTTGCCCCTATCCGCTTCTGCCTACTACTGTCTGCTCTCGTCCGCCACTCCGCTCTCTTCCGCCCCACCTGTCCACAGGCCATCCGCCCTGTCCGCTCTCTTCCACCCCGTCCGCTCCCTTCCGCCCCACCCGTCCACAGGTCATCCACTCCGTCCGCTCCATTCCGCCACCGTCCGCTCCCTTCTGCCCTCGTCCGCTCCCTTCTGCCCTCGTCCGCTACCTTTCGCCCTTTTCTACTCCCTTCCGCCCCCGTCCGTCCCCTTCTGCTCCCTTCTACCGTACCCGTTTGCAAGCCATCCGCCCCCGTCTGTGTCTTTTCGCCCTATTCCGCCCCCGTCTACGTCCTTCCGTCTTATTCTGCCCCCTATCCGCCCCGTCCGCTCTCTTCCGCCCGGTCCATATATCTCTTATCTCAACCCCAGCTCTCCACCAGTCTGCAGGATGTTCAAGCCCGTCAGCCCCCGTCCGCGCCAGTCCATCTAATAGTCCGCTACCGTCCATGCCGATCGCCTAAGCAAACTGCCCAGGCACCCGGTCTGGCCCGCCCGTCCCCTTGCCCGACCTCCTGCGCACTATATAAAGGGTCACGAGGCATGACTAGTGTAAGCGCTCTCAATAGCACCACTGAGTTTTTATAGCAATTTGGAATTAATTTTGGTTAGTTTACATTTTTTAGTTGAGAGATTGAATTTTAAATTGCAAAAAATGATAAAATTGCAATTGTTTTGGTAATTACGTGTTTCAAGTTGAAATTAGGTAAGTAGATAGTCTTTCTTAGGGTAAAAATGTGTTTTGGACACATTGATGGTATTATTTTTGCCAATTTTTTTAAATTATTTATTGATGTAGGCAACTTCAACCCAAATAATTGGATTTGGCTTGTAGTGTTTTGTAGACCCTAGATCTTGTTAGGGATTGTTGTGATTCAAGGGTGGGGATGTGGCCGTCACCCTTGGGCCTTTTTGCAAGAGGATAAAGTGTCTTTGGGCGCCCTTGGCTCTCTCTCTTGTTGGTGGGCGGAGCCATGCCCAAATGTTCTTATCCCTATTCGTCAAATGTCATTGATTCCCTCCAAGTTTTGTTGCCTCGGATTTTCTCTTCTTAAAATTCCAAAAAAAAATCCCTTTTATGTCACACGCTAGACCTAGATTATTTGTGTTGTAAGCTTTCCAAGGACACCAAGCACGCTGCATTTGGAGCTTGAGTCGATTTTTGGCCGATTTTCAAAGCTGGAGGGGTTGACTGCCATCGGCCGAGGAGAAGAGTGACTTTGAAAAAATCGTATCACGGTGATTCTTACTCGAATTTTTTTGTGATTTTTTGTACTAATGCATGCTTTAAGCTAGTTTATAACAAAATTTGAATTGTGTGGTTGGTCAATTATCGAAATTTTAATGGTTTTTTTAGTACAAGGAGGTATGCGGCCTTAGTCAAAGAAGGGCAGTCCTTCTACCTCAAGTTTGACAATGCATATCTTTGTGGTTTTTTTTTTGTTTTGTGAGGAATTTATTGAGTTGAAAGGAAGTTGAGTCTTGTTACAAAATTTTGTTTTACTTCTATTTTTGAATGATTTCCCAATTTTTGTATGAAGTATTAAGTGAAAAATGGTCTGCTGCTCTTGCGATTCCAAAGGGTAGCTTGGGAATTTCATATCTTCTTACTTGTCAGTTTTTTTAGCGTACTTTGTTGGGTTAGTGGCGTGCTAAAGTAGAGTTCCGAGGTGAATTTTCTTGAATTTTTGGCCCTTCTAGCAAATTTTTTGTAGGGTTTTCAAGTGAAGGGGGTGCTGCCACCTTCAATTCGACCAAAAATCTACAATTTTTTTACTTTTCTCTTTATCTTCTCTATTTTGACCTAATCTACTTTAATAACTAATAACCTTATTCCAATTGCTTAACTTCATCCCAATTATTAGCCATAACTATAATTAATATTAATTTAATCTTGATTGTCAACCTTACTTATTAACTTTCACTTATTAACTTTTATTCACTAACTTTGATTCCACCTTGTTAAATTTTACTTATACTTTTGACTCTTGCTTTTAACTTTAACTTCTACTTGTTACTTTTTCTTTTAGCAATAACTTTTTATTTTTACTTTTAATTGTAAATTTTAACTTTAACTTTCAACTTTCAACTTTCAACTTTTAACTTTTAACTCAGGTAATCATTAGTCAATTAATTAAATTCCCAATTTAACATATTAATCTATTATCTTAACCCAATCTAAAACTAACCAGACAAGACTTGGAAGGCAGTAAATCATGAAGGCTCAAACGCTAATCATTGAATAACATAAATCTAATCCACCACTTCTGGCTTACGATTCGCAATCAAGAGTGTAGTCCAATCCACCTCTGTGCTTGTGGTGCTTTAATTCCATGAGGTAGAAGAAATATGCTCACAACTAGGTAACTTTTTCCTCCCTTCCTTGCCCCAATAGGAATCCGAGACCTTGTTGCGCAAGTAGCACTCCACGGGTTCCGAGGATATAGGAGGCTGGAGTGCTGAATTTAAGGAGAAACCCTTGCAATTTTTTTTCAAGAGACACACATTTGCACATCATCAGAAAACTTGTTCAACCATTTTGCAAACATGCCCAATCAGGGGCATGTTTATCAGAAATCAGGATGCGGACATGCAACTTCATGATGCTTATTGTGCTAAATCTGAATCTGGTAACGTGGGCGGTGATACCGTAGGAGGAGGAGGTCATACACAAGGCATCGATTTTCAGCAAGCATTTTTTGCACTTGGTAGAAGTCACTTACGTGGCTCGCATCCACGCGATTGGAGAACACAATTTGAAGAGGCGACACGAGGAACAAGTCGATCACGTAGACGACATGGTTTGGCTGGTCCATCCAATCAAAATCTAGGAGGTTGTAGTGAAGGTGGGTCAAGTGGAGTGCTCAAGTGTAAAGTAGCATGACAACAACATGCAACAACTCCGGCAATATTGACAACTTTAAATTCTTTAGATGCCAGCGAATCCTCAGGAGCACCACAACATCGTCGACGCATACAACCGGCTGGCTCTGAAGCATTTGGTGGTTCTGAACACATTGCAAAAAGAGCAAGGGTCTCGCACCTTGATCAAATGAGCGTCACTATCAAGACCCACGTGAAGGAAGTGGTGATAAGGTGGTTCAGAAAGTACACATTCAAACATTTGGAGAGCAAGTACTTGAATAATGGCCACAGTGGATTGGAAGCTGCAAAGAAAAAGTTGAAAAGGTCAATCAACTCCGCTTTAGGAGCTGAAAGATTCCGCTGGGATTTGAGGGACAATTGGGCGATTACCACGTGGGGGGAGGAGCAAGTGAACAGAGCAGTTCATAATACGATGTCATATTTTTACGTTTTGTATTACTCAAAGAAAGAGGGTTCAAGCTCGAGCCCGACAAGGCACAACTTGAAGCTTAATCTGGAAAAGTGGAAGGCTGGAATAGATAGTGTTAATCCCTAAAGGCCCAAGGCATTTTCACACCAAAAACACTTCCAAATTCCTCGTTCTAGTGCAATGAGTAATGAGGTGATCGAAACGTTTTATTTCTACATCTAACCATAGGATCTAAATTAAGACTTTTTCATTCATGCCCTCACAAAATTTCATAATCTTTGACTGGAGAGATTAAAAGGTTATAATGTTTGAAGTAGAAAAAACCGTTCTGTTTCTTCCCTGCATCGAGTGGATCAACAGACTTTGACTTCACTTGGTGTCAAATTTTTGCACTATACAAGGTTTAAAAACATTACCATCATGTTAGCCATGATGTTATTTCCTTGCACACCAATTTTTAGAGGTAGAGAAGGAGTGTAGCGTATTCAAAACAAATGTGCAAGGAGTGGAGGTTCAAAAATTGTCAATTCACGTTATATTTTTTTGTGAACTAAACATGTTTTAGAATGATAACCCAAATGGTCAATATGAAGGTTTAGACCACATCTTGTAGTTGAAAAAATATATTGTAAGAAAATATGAAGATCTCATACTTTTATGGAGAGAAGAAGAAGTTTTTTGGTACCTTGCCCGACAAAGTGTGACAATGTGTGAAAATGTTTCACTTAGATTATTATGCTATTTTCCACTTAAGACAAGAGATTTTTTTTGAAAATATGAAAGGAAATAATATTATTTGCTGGTACTGAAAATCTCACATTCAATAGATTGTCCTGGCAAAACTTTTTGTAGTTGCTCGACGTACGCGGTCTCCCCACATGAAATTCAAAACCCTATAACTTTTGCATAGAATGTCGGATTTAGGAATAAATTGGACTCACACAAAGATTTGAGTAGTGTCCATCTACAGTAGAAATTTCAGAAATGATTGTTACAAAATGACACCATAGGAACCTGCCCAAACCTTTAAAAGTCCCCGAGGGGACTCTTGGGCCTTTAGGGGTTAAGCACCAAGGTAGGCCTAAGATTCTCAAATGGCTTGAGGAAGGTTTGGAAGAATGAATTGGAACCAAAAGCCATGGAGGAATGATGTGGCTCCCACTACACGAGGAAATAAGGTCAATAGGTACGCTAAACTTTGAAGGTGGGCAAGGAATAGTGCGACGCATGGTAATCCTTGGTGTGAAACATATTTTAGAGATGATAGAGTTTGCTGAGAAGATAACGAAGGAAAAGATCCAAAAGGATATTTGTGAACATCGTTTAATTGAGGCATTGGCGTGTCCGGTGGACCATGTTGGGGTTATAAAAATACAATACCTTGCTCGGAAAACATACGAGTCATTTTCTCTTTGGTGGAACGGAAGCACCCTAAGATCCATATTTGCTATAGATGCAAGATACGCAAACGATCATCCGACCGTGATTCCTTAGATCCGATGGAATAGACCTTGAACTCCGTATTAATCTCATGAAATCTCGCACAAATTGGGCATACTTGGCATGGCCACTCATGTGCATCATGGATGTCGTTCATTCTCAAGGGGTAATGCACAATGACTTGAGTGCAAACAATATCATGCTTCATTTTCCGCAGGATGGCACCGAACGTGTTTTCATCGGGGTGTGATTGGGGAAATGCAACTTGGGAGGGTGAAATCAAAGGTTTCAACTACGGTAAACAAACCAAATTGCAATTGGAAGAGTGGAAAAGGAATTATCCACATTGTGCACCCAAGCTATTCTATGAGTTTGGAAAACCTGGAACGCCAACATCGTCGACGAGAATGAGAATCCAATATAAGCATACCCATCTATGGGAGGCATTTGCGGTGGGAACTCAAGCGAACAAAATTTACTCCAACAACATTGCTTCCAGATTGTTCCAAGACAACATAGGTCCAACACACCTCGTTGAGCGGTTTGAGAATGTCCTAAGAGATTTATGTAATCGTAATGTCACACTGAGGTCAACCGTCTTGGAGTTGTAAACACCTGAAAGGACCCACTGTATAACCTCGAGGCTCCGTGGGATTTTTTCGGCACCAATAAGTAATAGGTTTTAGGTATAGATTTCATAGCCTTTATGTTTTTGTATTCTTTAGTACTTGTACTTACCATCTTGATTACAGTTTGAAGTGTTTTCCTTTTCTAGCAGCCTCTTTTGTTATAAGATGAAGCCTTCTTAGACTTTGATGTTAACAAGACAAATTTGACATTCTGATGAAGCAACTGTATGTTTTTGGTTTTTTGATGGGGGAGGCGCTTTAGGTCCGGCACCTCCAAAAACTTTTGTTGAAACACTCTATTGGGGCTCATAATTTCAATACTCGCCAAAAATATTATTTCCCTTCATATTGTCAAATACAAGTTGTTACCTTCAATGAAAAATAGCACTTTAATTCAAAGGAAACATTATCACAAATTGTTTTGTATTGTTAGTGGAAATAGAAATGGCACATATGAGCTGTTAGAATTTTCAAATTTGTTAAATTTGATATAGCAAGAAATTTGTTACCACCATTGAACTCATTTCTCATGGTTTTATACCCTCTTTCACTAAAGTATTTATTTCCACATGTTATACCCCTCGATTTGTGATATAAATTTTGCACAAATTTAGCTAACACCATATGGATCATATTGGTAATGGTCTTGAACACACATTACTGTAAATGTTACAAGATATGCCAAGTCAAAGTGGGCTGACCTTGTTGGGCAACGGGGGGAAAAATTTCTTTTGCTCTTCAAACGCAAAAAACTTCATATCCATGCGGTGGAATGTCAAAAACATATGACATCTTTGCTAATGAGTCTATATAAGATCTTATGGTTAAAAGTCCAAAATGTCACTAAAAATTGTCTCCATCATCTAATAACTCCAAGTGTCACACACAAAATAATCTCAGATCTCACACACTTACAAAATATATATTTTTTCTATTACTCCAATCATTCACAATCCAAGAGTCACAGTTTCCACAGTCTCCAAAATAAAGAAATCACTCAAAATACTTCCCGATCGGCAGGAAGGAGCCCAGCTCTACTCGCATGAAGACTGATAAAAACCAATTGGGAAAAACAGTCTTCTACTGTTGAAACAGATACAACCGATACTATTGGGAAAATTCCACCTATTGGTATCTGATTCGGCTGTTTACCTACCAATTGGGTATTGATACTAACTGGTAACTACACCATTATAACACTAATTACTACCATCCTATTGGAGAATAGCCTAACTTAACCAAAAATTAACAAAATTTGACAGGTTATACACAATCATTCTACCACAAGAGCGTCGAGTGGTTCACTTGTGAGAGGAATAGCTACATGTAGCTCTCTTCTTTCGTTGAGCGTATCAGGCAAATGAACTAGTTTCACATTCTAGAGATCCATTCCATACAATGTGAATAGAGAAGTCTTCTGCAAAACAAGCAGCGTCAACCGATTTGATGAGTTGCAGATAACCTACCTCAGATGGACAGTCTCAAAAGTCAGCGCACAGATGCTTCAAAACACATCTGGAGCTTCGTCACCTTCGATCTCCGGTTGAAGAAATATGAAGAAGAATTCTACCGTTACTTCTGTCTGTGTCTGTGACTGAAAAGCAAACAGAGCAACGCCACCACGCGTGCAACTACGCCATGGCCAAAAACTACCCACAAACATGCGTTGAAATCATCCAGTCTGTACCCTTGACTGGCAAGAAGACCACAACGCGCTATCACCCAAACACCTTTGTACCTGCATGGAAAAATCTCAAATTTGCTCAAACAGTACTTGTTGGTCAACACCAGCCTGCTCAACTGCTAAATTCATCTCAACTCATCTACTAGAATTATTTGTAAATTCACCTGCAGTTTGAACAGGATACCCCCTCTTCTTTAGTTACATCTACCTCTAAATAGTTTCCAATTAATCAGCTTCAAGGTGAGAAAGACGGTTAATCTTCATCAGGGTTGATCTCATGCAAACTCTATCGAGAGTAGGCTAAAACGACTTTGAGAGACCACCAAGCTCTTCTGCTGAGCTAATAACTATGTACGGTGAGAAAAGAGAAGTCAGAGGGGATATCTTGTTTGGACCTGATTTTACAAATAACTATCTCGCAGTACACACAAAATAAGTGATCCATAAGAATGCATGCATGAAATAAATCAGTAGGACCGAAACACCAACCTCGCTGCATTCGAAAGAATATAAGCCTCCAGAGCGTACTTCGCGTAACTTAAATAGGACAGAATGTGTAGAAACCCAGTTCTTTTCGACGACACAATCAGTGTCGCAATCACAGGCACAAAAACTGCACACTGGACCACAGAATTTTTTTCAAAAGAAAAGGTGAAAAACCAAAATAAGAACATTCATTCTGCGGTAATTATTATTTGCAGAGGGTTACCAGCTGAGCAGAAGCAGGCTCCAAGAGGATGGCAAAAATGTAAGCATAGCCCGTGACGCAGTACACCAGCATGAGAGTGACCGAATAATTGGGCAGAAAAGTGGAGCGGGGGTTGCAGAAGAAGTAGAACATGGACAGGTAGATGAGAGGCCTCAGCACCACGTGGAAGAGGTCCGCCATGTCCTTGGCGATGAAGAAGGCGATGCGGTTCACCCCGGAAGCACTTTCACGCCAATATTGAAGCTTGTCCGCGGAGAACGTCCTCAGCGATGCTATCATGGTCAACAAAGCTGCAGCATCAAATCAACAACCTTATATCAATGGAACTGTTACTTGTAAACTACTCATCCAAAGTTTCAATAAGCTGATGCCCCTCCTGTCGATTTTCATATTTTATTTCACTCTTAACAGCTATAATTAGAATAATGGAAATAGAGCTTGGTGGCCTTTCAACTCAGATATCATGTCTACAAAGGCATTCAAGTTCATAGCCTGCGAGATATGTGACGTACCCAAAGCAATGAGTGTAAAATGGTAACCCTGGGACCCCAGATTGATATCCTTCATGTTGGAAAGCACGCCCAAGCACGCCCCAGCAATGAGCAAGATGATGTAATCCTGCACATGCAGCCTTGCCTCACGAAACCGCTGCTTCCCCACTCTGATTGATCCCACACCATTCCCCAGATATTCATGTCAGAAACATTATCTGATCCACACATCAAAGGCAAATCCGAGTAGTTATTTGTAAAGTCAATAAGATAACTACTACTCTTTTCTCACTCAAGATACCTACTACATCAATAGAAGAGCTTGGTGGTCTCATCCTTCAATTCAGTCAATGGAAGAGCTGATGGTCTCTAAACTCAAGTCAACAGTAGCTCTAGTCGACTTTCAGGGTGAAGAAATAAGGTCAACCCAGATGAGGATTAGCCGCCTTTCTCTCCTTTGAAAGCTATTTAGAGGGCCGTGATTTTCATGAAAAAAGAGGGGGTACTTCAAAGTTTGGATAACTTTACAAACAACTCTATAATGAAGTACTGAAGTCAAATGCCATTTTGACATAGGATAATGTACAAGAAGCTCACCTGTGAAGGATGATTCTCAATTGCCTCCAGAATCCAGGAGTTTCCCGACCTGACAAATCATGCACCCTGGAGAGTGCAGCTTCGATTCCGTCCCAGGTCACCACAAGCTTCTGGTGAAGCTCCTGACACGCCTGCTGCGCGAACGTCACAGCGAATCTGGAGGAATGTTCCAGAAGCCGAGTCCCAAGAGCAGGAGTGTCCGCATTCCCGGCCGCCATTTTCAGCATTTCGTTCGGGATTCGGTAGCCCTTGTGCATCATCCACTGCACAGGCAGCGTTCTGGGGTCCAAGGGTTGCGGCGCCACTCCCTCTAGTGCGTCCATGTAGTAGTCGGGTGGATTGATTCTCTCGGGCACCTCCAAGCCCAGGCTTCCAAAATAGGTTTCAATCTCGTCCACTGGGCCTAAGTAGACCGTGTAACCTCCCTTCGCTAGGAACATCACGTCGTCGAACATTTTGAAGAGATCATAGCTTTACCATTGCAGCACAAGCTGGCATTAGACACAATAATATGCTCAAAGTTTTTCTCAACCAACGAGAGATGAAAAAGTTTATCATGATCGATCGAAAACTTGTGAATGGAAGTCGTGAAAGTTACTTCTCCCAAAAGTTGAAGTAGATATCCCATCGTTTTTTCATCAGAGTCACCTCTAAATAGTTCTCAATGTATCCAGCTACAGGAAGAGAAAGGGGCTAACATTCACCAGGGTTGATCTCATGCAAACTCTTGCTTCACTCTCGAAGGCGGCTAAAACTACTCTGACTTGAGTTTAATGCTCTTCCAATGACTGAATTGAAGGATTACATCACCAAGCTCTTCTAACTATTTAGAGTGAGAAAAGAGTAGTGAAAAGAGGGCGTTGATCTCAATGACTTTAAAAAGAACTCTTTTAAATTATTTTTTGAATACCTGGGCTGATGAAGGACCAAGATGACGTTGACACCTTCCATGGCCTCCCTCCGCAACGCGTGTAGCACAAGCCTGGACGATGTGCTGTCGAGTCCGGAGGTGGGCTCATCCAAGATGAGCAGAGAGGGCTCAATGACCAGCTCCAGGCCCACGTTCACTCTCTTGCGCTGGCCTCCTGAGATCCCTCGGTTCTCCACAGTGCCCACCAGGGAGTCCCTTATGCCCCCCAACCCCAGCCCCTGAATGATGCGCTCCACAATAAACACTCGCTCGTACTTTGGGGTGTTCACCGGCAACCTGCCAAAAAAATAATGAAAAGACTAGTAAAATGCACTGTGTGCAAGGCAGTTTTGATTGAACTGTATGAGACTTCACCCAAAGTTTCAACAAGATACCGTACCCCCTCTTTTTTCATTAAAACCACCTCTAGATAGTGAATCTAAAATCAGCTCAGAGGAGAGAAAGGCGGTTAACATTATCTCATGCAAACTCTTACTTTACCCTCAAAGACGGTTGAAACTACTTTGACCTGAGATTCGAGGCCACCAAGCTCTCGCATTGACTGAATGAAAGGAGATCACCATCAAGCTCTTCCATTGATCTATTTAGAGTGAGGAAAGAAGGATTCAAAGAGAGGGTGTCTTGTCAACAAGACGGTAGATGGTTACTACCTGTAGCTTGCACTGAACCACAGATTTTCTTCCACAGTCAAGCTCCCATGAACGATGTCATCTTGCGGTACAAACCCAATGATGCGCTTATAAGAGCGCATAGACCCAGGCATGCCATTGATAAGCACCTCACCAGTAGTCCGTGTATTCGTCGACTTCCCTGCCAACCCATTCAAAAAAGTTGTTTTCCCAGCTCCAGAAGGGCCCATGACGGCCGTAATCCGCCCCGGCGACAGCTTTCCGGTGACATTACAAAGAATCCTCTTCCCACTGCCCTTGAGCACAATGGAGAGCGCCTCAAAGGCCAGCTCAATCTGGAACCTCTTCCTGTTAAGCAGCGCTGCAGGAGAAGCTGGGTGTTTGTACCCAAAAGCTCTCTCTTGCTCAATCTGGTTGTAGGCGTACATGAACATCTGGCTGTGGGACTCTTTGGTGGGGATCACCGGGACTTGTAATGGGCCAGAAACTCCGGGAGAAACTTGCTCCGCAGCATCCTGGAGCCTCTGGGATGTGCCTAGGATCATGGGGGGTTCTGTTGATGTGTTCTCGTGGATTGTTGCAGGTATGGTGTCGGAGTGCTGAATAAAGCCAGAGTTGCTTCTTCCGAGAGAGTCTCGGTTGTGAGGGGACAGGCCCTGCACAATAGGCCAGGTGAATGTTACAGAATTTCTCTATAGGTGCACTTGAGAGGAAACATTGGAATTTGGACTAAGTGATATAAATAACATTCACGTTTAAGAGGATACTCCCTTACCTGCCAAAACTGCCGATCTGATGAGTATCTTCATACCTTGTAATTCAGGGCAATGTGACACATTTTGAAGCTACAAAAAGGTTCTATGTAAGCAGAGCAATTGCTGCTTAGAACTGGGTTACAGGGTAGAATCATCCACAGTGGCTCCATAAGGAACGTTGGCATAATATACCACTTATCTAGAAATGCACATCTTGCCAACGCGGCTGAAAGGACTTCCAGTTGAATTGTGTGTTCATTTCAGGACGCCAACCTTTACCTTTACATTGGATGGAGGTCAATTCATTAGAGAGTTCGAGGTTCAAAATCAGTTCAAAATACACTACATTTTCTTTTTAGAGAGGGCTTCCTAAACTATCAAAGGTACAAGAAACGTACTCCCAACAACTCCAAGTTCAACTGAAAATCTAGCCAGTGGAACATTACACAATCAGGACATAACGTGGAGTTAAGCTCTTCTCACCTGCAATTCTTCACCCTGAATAGCTGGTTGCTTTCGGCTGAGAGTCCTAGTGAGCTTTCGTGTCAACTGTGAAGCGCGACGCTTTGCAGTGTCTTTGACTTGCTTCAAGCGCTCGTACTTGGAAATGTGCTCATGCGCCTGCCTTGCTGCCATTTCTCGTGCGAATGTCTTGCGTCTGCTTCTCAGGTCCATCAACCAGTCGGAGCACGTGTACACAGCTACCAACAGGATTAAAAACACCCCCTGCATCACTTCAATATTACCTTAGAATGGGTAAAATACCCTGTCATTATTTTGTCCAAGTTCGAGTGCAGGGAACTTCAAGATTTAGAGACGAAATTAATGCCTTTGACTTACAAGGATTAAGCCTCCCACACCCTGTAGGTTTTGGCTCTGCAGGTTGCCACTCACACAAGTTGTGAGACTTGAACATTCTGCACTCAAACAGGCATCAAATGGAAGTGAGCTGCTAGAAACGATATAATTACACAAAAAGAGGTAGTGCATTAACAACCTCAGGATGCATTTTTGCAGAATGATCAGGGATGCTCAGGAATGCTATCTATTCCAAGACAGAGATAAGACGTACTTTCTTGCAGTGTCGATCCCAGCCGACAGAAATGCCTGCACAAAGTTCAACAAAATTCCTCATCAGTGGCATAAAAAAATGGTGCCTGTCAACAGAGCTGTCCATACATGCTTCTTTGGAACTCAATAACCATCAAGATGGTTTTCTTGGCAGTTATCAGTACCATTGTCACTTTCGTGAAAAATTTCTAGATGCAAATCTATACATTTTAAGGTTCTTGATATCACTTGTTGCGTTCTAAATATCTAGGCACTCCTGTTCAGATGTATGTTAGATTTATCATATGAGTAGAGAAAAAATAACAAGATTATCATTTAGAGAGAGAGCACATTTAGAGGGAAACCACCAATATGTTACAAATTCACGCGGGGATTGTGATGCAATTGGCTTACCCAACAGTACAGTTTCTAGATTCAACAGGCGTTGGGCAAAAGTGACCTGCTGGGCAAAATATGCCAATTGTGGAGGAAACATCCGCCCATTTATCTGCTCCTCCACACTGTGCTACGTACAAGCTACTGTTTTGCATCACTTGGTAGCCATACCTGGAAAAGGGAACACCAAAAATTAATTGTGTAACTGAAACTATAACCCGGAAGCAAGTTTAATTAATCAAATAGTTAGGTCAAACTGAAACGTACGGTTCACACATGTTGGTCTCGTGATTCAAGGTCGCCAGAGGACAATAAGATCCTGAAGGGCAAGCTGCACCCCAGTTTTCAGGTCAGACACACTTGTAAGGTAGAGAACCAGTTCCAAACCTGTCACCTCATGAATATTATCCTGCCTACTTCTTGCAAAAATGTAAAACAAGTGCCATTCTATCTCTTCTCTGCAAAAAGATGGAAAACGAAAGTATGCCTAATTCCATCTCTTGGAAAAGCTTAGTCTGGCTACGCCTACTTGAATCAAGATGACCAGGACTTCTCGATAATGAACTCATTAGAGAGTTATCAAGGAGATGGTGGAATTATGATACTCACGGATCATGCAGGAGAGCCCACGAGGGCAGAAAAAGCCTGCACAACAAGGAAGGGGCTCCAGAAGTCGGCTTGGGACAACCTCACTGTCCAAGTTGACATGCTCGGCGACTCGGCCGGACCATCCAGCTTCGCATGCTTGATCCCATCCACTGGCGTTGCAGTTGAGGTTTGGACGTGGAGTGTCGACAGCTGCAAGGTTCTCAAAGTAGAGCCTCAGTTCGCTCATCACACACACCCGCTCTGTCATGGTACCCACTGAAATCAAGCCAAAAAATAGAGCACACTGCTTAGTATTCCTTCAACCGATTGAAATCAGCAAAAATACAGAGCCTTGATGGCTATTTCGTTTCTCAGATGCAAGTCCAACATTTTGTGTATTCTCATATCATTTCCGCGCTCTAACAATAAGCTCTCTTGTGTAGATGCGACATCATGACCAGGTTTTATGTAGATTTATCACATGAGTAGAGAAAGATTTGCAAAAAGTGAAGAACGAGTTCTTACAAGTCATGAAATCACAGTCTGTCAAGAGATTCACATCCGCGTTGCTGAAACCGAAAATCTCGTCCACCCCTTCTCTTTCTCTGCATAATATATGCCAGAGGAAAATGGTTAAAGTTGTGACCACACTAGTACAAATGTGGCTGTTTTTCGGCACTGACTTTTTTTCAACACTTGGCCAGAGAGTGTCGAATTTAATGTGTCGAAAATAGCCCCATTTTTGTACTAATGCCACATCATTTATGACCATAATTCGAAGGAGAGTGGTGTATATTGCTTCACATGTGGAAATGAAGATGGTCATCAAATGCTGTGACTAAGGTCGAATGATGCATACTTCTGAAACGAAAATTAGACAAGGGGAAAACAATGGAGTGCGATTCGATTACTTTGAGTCTAGTTTGAGGTTCAAAACGGGTTCAATCAACACACACTACATGTTCATGTTAGAGGGGGCGTCCCTAAACTACGCCCTCACCTTTTTGTGATGCAGTATCCATACTTCTCCTGCAGCAACCGAGTCGCATTTGCTGACAACGCTTCTAGTTCAGCGTTGTTGTCAATTCCCGGTGGCGCAGCAGAAGAAATTGGCGCAATTTGTGCTAGTATTCCACGGCCAAACAAGGCGGTGGAAACCAAAACGGCCACAAGTAGGTGAGCATGGCGCACCCGCTCCATGGTTTCTCCCTTGACCTCGTCAGATCATTCCGCCTACCACAAAAAAATCAATCACTTGAGAGGCAAACAATCGCAAAATCAGATGTGTCGCCTGCATATTCTCCACTGCTACGATAAGCCTTGAGAAAAGTTCAAACTTTCGCATGTAGTTGGGAATACTCCTCATTACTAACCCTCAAAAGCCTCACACGACGTCAACCCAGAGTCGACTTCAAAAACCCAACTACCAAATCTGCACTTGAGAGTTCAAAATGGGTCCAAAGCACAACTACAATTCAATGTCTCTCATTGCAGTGAAGTCTAGCTCCATCCTTCTAGAACCCCAAATGCCGCGCAAATGAGTGTACCTACTCACCAAAACATGCAGCTAGCAAACCAAGGACTACAGCTACATATGAAAATATAATACGTTGATGAGACGGACTTAGCCTCAGATGGTGCTGGCTTGATGAGGAGGATGGGACAGCAAATGAATTAGTGCATATATTACATGACTGATTTGACGATCAGGCATACTACAGTTGGATATTGCTGTAACCTCCTCATGCGTGTCTGACATGGTGGTTGAAAACCGCGTCGTGGTCATCACGACAACCTGCAGGCCGCCCGGCACATCAAAGAGGAAAGTTGACGAACAGGGGCATGATCAGTGGTCGTCGCAGCTGCCTCTCGCGCCGGAACCCGGACCGAACTAGTACTCAATCTGGATATCTTCTATCACAAGATGTGGTGTAAACCTTCTTATTTATCCATTCAAATTCTCATTCTTAAACATATTGAGAGCGAAGTTAACTACCCCTTCTAATCGTTTGGTCAATCCCAGTTTACAAGGTCAGGTAAAGTGGTATTAAAATGGTTTCTACTCAATTGTAAATTTCAATGAACTTAAAACATCTTACTTAATCTTAATCTTTGGAAAATTAAAAGTTAAAAATTTGGCCAACATACAAACATGGATGTCAACTCCAACTTGCATTAACTTCATATTTATCTTCAAAATGGTGTTAGAAAGGAGCTAGTATCTTGAGATCTGAAACAAAGTGGGATTTACAAGAGAATTGTCAATTGTCAATTTTACTTTGCTTCTAATCTAGCAAGGAACTATTCTTCAGAAAGTGGAGCCAAGTTGAGTCCATGGGATACAATCGCCTACTTTTACAGTAGCCCTCGTATGTTGTGTCTGCTATATATAGATGTTTCTATATTGAGCGGTTGTAATAATGGAAAGGGTGGGTAATGAGTGTTAGATCAAATGTTGTTGTTATAAAGAGAGAATATTTGTTCTAACCAAAATTGTCTTTTGTAATGAAATTGTTGTTGTATCATATGCTTGTATAAAGGGAGTTGACTATGGGTTACAAATAGGGAGGTATTTGATTATTCATGCCAAGAAGTTGTCTTTCTCAAGTAAGAGGGTCAGAAGCATTTGTATTTGTTGGAACCTAAACTGGTTTAAGAAAACACATTGCAGTTGATAATTCATTGCAAAGTTGTTCTATGTATTTGTTGCGACAAAAATATTATTACCATCTTTGATTAGCTTATGAGAGAAGTTGGGAAATGAGAGAATTTAAGACATGCTTGGAAAGATTACTAGATGAAGGACTTCCTCCTTGGCTCCTTATAACATAGCCTTTCTTGGAATTTGCAATTATATGCTATGATTATAGGTAGACAACTCAAACATCACATACATTAATGTTTAATAGATACATGTTTACTACAAGAATATTAAAGAAAGTAATTTTAACTAGTAGACAATTATCACATTGGCAAATTTTTCCATATTTTACTCTATTTTTTCAAAATACACTATTTAGGCATATTTTTTCAAAATACACTATTTAGGCATTATAGGCTTCCATATTATCATACATATTAGAACTTCACCACCCAGGTTACCGCATAGACCAACAGGTTTTTACGGCACAATAACATGGTTTGACCAAAATCGCACCAACAATATGACGCTTTGGGTGGGCAACCATCCATAACATACGATATCAGCAAGCTCGGCAACCAAGCAAGTACTACCAATACTATCACCCCACATAAGAGACCAAAACACATACCATTGGAACAAAATCAAAACCTCGACCACCCAAATTCTCAAACCAAACATGTCAACCATGCAAATCCCCGGTACTTAAAATCCACCAAGAGCACCTCGAGCACATAAACCCAAGACTAATCCTCCAACAAAAAAAACGAAAAATGGTATATGAACTCCACAACCTGCAGTATGACGACGCCACTTCAGTCCACTAGAATATCATCAAATGCATGTAGAGCAAGCCAAGTATCTTCAGGCATGTTCCAAATCCGCCCAGCTACAAACATGACTCAACTCGACTGAACTTGAATGAATGCAATCGGTAAAACGGCCAACTACACACTTCCTCTTGCTGGTGACCTGAACTATACTTTTAGGGCTATAGCTCTTACAACAAGGGGCAGAAACTTCAACCATACTACAATTCAATCGGCGAGTGACACCAGAAGCAGCAGAGTTTAAAAAGGATTCTTCAGCTGCGATGGATGTAATCGACCTCGTCTCGCAATGAATTGCTCGTAGTTTCAATAATTCAACACCGTACCTGAGTTAGAACTACATCTGTGACCAAAATGCAAAACCGAGAAATACTCGTCACCAGGCCAGATTCACGTCAAGAAAAACCTCATGCGACCAAACTGTCGTTCCTGCAAGATGGAAAAGGCCGTAATTCCGAAACCCTAAAGCTACCTCTAACAGCCAACCCCAATAAAAAATTTCACCAATGCTCCGTCCTCTCAATTTTGAACATGCCACAGGCTCTGCTTCGGATCAACGTCAAGACCAGATCGACAATTAGTGTTACAGTATCAAATCCTAGTACCTTAGGCTTCGCACGACGAAATAGAGAGAATCCGAAGAGAGACGAGATTACTGAAGCGCGGAAACCTCCCCTCTCAAAGCATAATTACGCAAGTGCTCTGTGTTTGTAACCCGACTTCGAATCAATCAAACCAACTCCACAACACTCATTCACACGCGAAACATGAAAAATTCAATAATAGATCGAAAAAGCTCTATGAATTACAAACTCCAATCCTAACACCTTAGGTTTCGCACCACGAAACAGAGAGAATCGGCAAATTCCGAAAAGAGGAAAAATTACTGAAGCACGGAGACCTCCTCTAGCGAACGAAAAACCTACTACTCGTCCTGCGTGTTCATGAAGCCTCCCATGAACCCGGCACCATTGCAGTCGCCGCACAGCAGCTGGCGCTTGCCGCGACACAACCAGCACGTCTGGCCGGTCTTAAAGCGCCCGCCAAAGTGATCTTCCGTGTTCAAGCCGCCGCCGTGGCACTGCGTGCACGCCACGGCGCCGTTGCCGTCGCAGCTCTGGCACAGAATGCTGGTCATCTTCTTCGCGGCGGGGGGCGCCTTGGAAGAGGCGCCCGAATCGTTCCCGCTGCCGCCTGCGCTGGCGGAATTCACCCGCACCACGCGCCGGCCCTCCGCGACCTGGCGCACGAAGCGCAGCCGCGACCGCACCGCGGGCAGCGCCGGAGCAATGGGGGTGCGGCTCTGAAGCGCAGGTTGGAGGGGGGAGGAGAGCGCCACACTGAAGCCGAGGTGCGCCGCAGGGGCAGCTGGAAGGGCCGCCATAGCCCGAGCGTCCAAATCACAAAGGGGGGCGAAGAGAGAAGAGAAGGTGAAGGATGTGAAGGGCCGGGCAGCGGCACAAGGGCTTGGTGGCTGTGGGGGACGGACGCCTTGGTCGCTCTGGCTGCAGGGCGAAGAGGCTGGAGCTATCCACTGCACTATCCACTCGAGGTTGCCAAGACTCGAGGTCCCACGTCCTGAACGCGGTGGTGGAGCCTGGAAGCGGCAGTCGTGGAAACTCCGTCGTGGATGCTCCTTTCATTCATCAAGTTATCCATTCCGACTGCTGCGACCTCAGTGGCACTGTTGCATGCACAGGTCCATTCCCAATTTACAACTGCATGGGAACCGATTCACACGGCGCGGACAGGAAACCCCCCACGCTCGGAGTTACCCGAGGTGGGGCCCCGTCTTTATTGCATGGGCTCATTTTTCTGGCCCTCCCATTTTGGGGGGGTCAGAGGCTTTTTTTTGCTTTTTTTATCAAGAGGAGCCCCCACCCTTGCTAAATTTAGGGCCCCATCCAAAAACAAAATAGGGGCCAGGTTTTGGCCCCACCACCTCCTCCACCACCTGGTAAGTCTGAGCGTGGGGGGTTTCCTGTCAAATCGGATTCACACTTGGGACCACTTGGACTTTTTAACCCTTTACCGCCCTTGAGTCCCAAAATGGGACTCCAGGGGTGCTACAACCCAATTTGCATCAAATCCATGAGGCATTAGGCTTCAAGATATGAGGTTCAGATTTCCGCACACATTACTTGAACACTCTCCAACAACAATCAAATCATGATTTGGATTTATAGAACTCTTGGAAAAGCTAGGAATACAACACTAATACACTAAATACACTAAAATACAGTGAATGCCATGCCACATACTATGGTGTATTTCACACACGCACATTGATTTTGGGCTTAAATTTTGATTGAACTTCGTCTTTAAGACATTCTTCATTGTTTTATGATTGTTAATCTTCTCGTCACATACAAAACTTACGTTTTGACTCGTGTAAGGATGGAACATTTTTGTAAACAATCAAGTAGAAAAACGCAAAAAACTCACCAATAATTGTGTATAAATATGCTCTTCACATATGATACGCCAATGCGAAGCTATCAACCTAGTGCACATGTGAACCACTCTTATTCAAAGTAAATAAATTATTGCAAGAATCTATTGATGGTTAAAGTTGTACACCCTCCAAAGTCCATAGTTTTCACTACCAATATATGGTAACTTTAAAGACTAAAATCTATTCCATCAATTGTTGGATGTTGTGCAAAATTTCCCCAAAGTTCAAGTCATGGGTTAAGTTCAATTTTGTAAGGTTAGGTATTAATATTAGGCATTGTATTTCCATCAAATCTGGTTCAAAGAAAAAAAATCAGCAGAAATCTTGGTTTCTCTAGAAACTGCCATGGGCGATATAGGGTTAAAGCTAGGAATTCCGTGCCTATTTGTTTCCAACACATAAAAGAAGACGAGCTCGGGTCTCCAAAGGGGACCGGAGTGAGTAAAGTGTCTATTTATTCCACCACTAAATCCATGTCCACCGGACATAGGTTTAGTAGTATGGAACTAACCCCCCCTTTCTAACATATATATATATATATATATATATATATATATATATATATGTGTGTATATATATATATGTATGTATGTATGTATGTATGTATGTATGTGTATATATATATGTCTCTAAATAGATGAATTTGTTTGCATTATCACCACATGGAACAGTTTAACTCCTAAAGGACCCAGTGTTTTGGTTCCCTTGGGAGACAAATGTTTTCACTCTGACAATAGTTATCTTTCAATCCTCACGGTCAAAATTCACAAAAGTTTTACACATCATCTCATATAAGTTTAGGAGAAGATCCTATGGTTACTTTCTCAAAAGGTTCATTTTGGAAGTTATTAGTTGATGGAGTAGAGGTTCCTCTAGAATATCTTGGTCCTCTAGGAACCTAGGTATTCTAAAAGAATCTCTACTCTATCAACTAATGACGTCCAAGATGAACCTTTTGAGAAAGTAACCGTGCAATCTTCTTCTAAACTTGTATGAGATGATGTGTAAAACTTTGGGAGGTAACCTTTATATTGCACGTCATGAATTCCACATTGCATTTGGATGGTTGGAATGTAATTGCCATTAATACTGTTTCTTTTCAACTCCTAATCTAAGGGCCATTTCATGAATGAATTTAAAAAAGAAAAAGAAAAAAACGCCTTCTTATTATGTTCATCTTGAGTAAATTTTGTGTGACTTTTCAATCAAATTTTAGAGATAAAAATTTGTAAGAGCTTTGTGGGGATATCTTTTGTTTTTGCACCAAAAACTTGATGAAAGTTTTTTTCCACTCGATAAATGTTTTTGAGACTTTGGGCAATTCAAACACGCAATCATGCTACACTTCTCTATTACCTCTTAAAATATATCTATATATAAGTAAAAAACTAGCTCTTCTCTAAATTATTTTTCATGAAACAAATATTTTATAAAACAAACATTTCAATTAAAGGAGAACCAAAGTTCTTAGACATTGTACAGAAAAAGCTTTCAAATTTAGAGTGTAAAAAAAAAACCCCAGTGGTACTAGTGCACCAAGTCCTTTTATCGATTGAATAGATATCACAAGGAAGACTGTAAAACAAATGACTAGAATCTTACCAAAACTCCATGTGAATTCACAAAAAAGTTCAAAAGGGAGAAACTCAACAAAGAAATTTGAAATCCTATATCATTGTATGGGAGGATTTGTGGTATTTTCACTTTTTTCCTCTCCTTTGTCAATTTGGTCTATTCCTCACAAGAATTCACTTCAAATTGTGAAAAGATAGCAAAGATGTAACATTTGTTGGCACCATTCAACTCTGTCATGGCTTGAACCTTACGCCCTAAACCTAATACTGTACCCCCAATTCAACTAGAATCACTACTAGAAATCCAAGGTTAAATAACTACAACACAAATAATTAGCTAGGAAATAGTAACAATAACTTTGGAACTGCCAAGTTGTTTATTTGCGGCTGCAAAACTACCTCCCACACGCAGCTGGCACGCTCTCGCCACTACCCACTTTTCAGTACCACGTAGTATGAAAAAAAAAGCCCTCACTCTCAAACTCTGTGAAGATGAGGGAGAACGTGGGCAAGTGGTTCCCTTGGCATAAATCCTCCACCTCCTCGGCGTACCTTGACCCAACGTTCTTCAAGACAACGGCCTTCTCTCTAACCACAAGATCTACGGCTTCAACTTAGTTCCGAGCACGACAAAGAGGTGATCGCACACCTTCCTTGGCCTAAAGTGCCCGGACCTTGCGCACACCACCAAGTAAGGTCCAATACTTCACGAAGTCCTCACTTAGCACCTTTGTGCTTGGCTTCCGCAAATCATGGGGCCCGGTTAAAGACTTGGCTATGGGGGATAACTTAAAACCCCTATCCCTAGAGTAGGCGTGGGAAGGTGAAGATTTCACTTGCAAATATTGGAGGCAAGAAATCAACTGACTAAATGTCTCGGTACTAATCTCTACTTTAGATGCACTAGACCCCTCTGATTTCTTCTTGATACCACCACTATCTATGTCCCATATCCTTGACACAATCCACTCTTTTTACATGGATGTAATAAGTGGACTTACAATGGGTGATAGCACTGATTTAGGGAGAAAGCTAGAATCTAATCGTTTTCCACTGTAAGGTTGCAACATCGAGCATCATGTAGTACAACACAATGCCAATTTGCACACAATTGTCGAATGGAAACAACCATAATTCTTAGTCAACCATTCCATACCTCAATTAGACTAATACCCCACTAGGAGGGAAACAAGTGAATTCTTCACCACTGAAACCTCCTATCACGGCCAATATACAAGACAACTAGAAGGAGCAACATGTGAACTCTTTACCACTAAGATCTTCTATCACGTCCCACATACACAATTTATTGTTCCATTGACTCCGGATACGTACCTTATTGAAGTCATCCCCGGACCTTCAAGAAAGAGTGACTACCAAGCTATAAGTGAAATCAAATTCCTCTTAAAGCCTTATAAGGCCTCATGCAAGAGGTTGACCTTTCTCTAAAACTGCACAAGTTCTAGGATATTGCCCTACAATTTTATATGGTTTTTTTTTTAAACATCACTTTAAATTTACAATTTTTGCACTAATATGTGCACAAAGCTACCCTATGCTCAAGCATGCGTCCTTTACACTAACAATGCTTGAGCAACCTTAACACAATCACACCTTGCGATCCTAATACAATTTTGGCAGCGATTTCGCATAACTGGAAGCACCAAAAAATTCACAACACACCACAAGTGAATTCAATCGCATCCGGGGTTTGGCATGCAATGTAAGAGGCAGTTTACCTCTTTCTGCGCTTCCTCAACCCACTACACGCACTGCTTGGATTCTACCTCAAAGTCTGCATGGTTGCTCCCCGCAGCTCCTCCAGACTGCTGAGACACTTTTCCACGCACCGATTGCTCACAGAACTCCAATCGTCTTGTGTCGTAATCACCTCTGTATCGTTGCTCGCCGCGTGTGGGACACCTTCACGGTGAGCCGCAACACAAACAATACCAACCCTTGGTTAATGGTAGGCAACTACTCACGTCCATAGAACGCCCAGTCCTCCTTGCTCGTGCACCGTCGTCACGTCCTACAATCACATACGTGGAAGCTTGTCCTGGATACTACTACACGGAACTAGGCCTTCCTCACATAAAATCTCACCGTGCGCAAGCTCTAGAAACCTCTTCTTCTCTCGCCTACAACGAGCAGAATAAGGTCAGTCTTGATGACGGCTATTCTTTTTGGACAGGGTTTCAGGCTAGAGGCCTCCTTCTCCGTATTTTCTTCCAGAGCAGCCTCCTCCCAGTACTAGTCCTTTCTTCGCGTCCAACTCTCACTACACGATCCGCCGCTTATCTCGAGCACTCCTAACTTGCACCCGAACTTCGTCGCTCTGCAAGTACTCCTTACTTGAATACGAGCATATGCTTACGTCTGCACGAGCACCTTGTGTTCTCGCCCACTTGCTTCCCCCTTTTTCTCTCTCGCAAGAACTGCTGCAGCAAGGATGTCATCGCCACCAGATTGCACTCAACCAGCGTAGTGTACACAATGCAAGCAAGCAGTAGCCATGGCGGAGCGAGGTGGAGAGCACAGGGGATTCCGAATGAGCCATGTCCGCATGGAAAGAAGGCATTTATGTACAAACAGAACCCCGGTGCAGGTAATGTGTCTAGCAGCTCCTATCCCAATACACGGGAGTCTTCTCGACGTCCTCCAGTAGGCTAATCTTGTGCAACTTCGCCAGGAAGTCCGTGAATACTTGGAACGATGACTTAGAGAAGCGAGTTTCCCTTTACAAATCAAGGGTCAAGAAATCATAGGTCTTCAGTAGGCACTCGAACGTGGCCTTCACAAAGTTGCTGAGGATCTTGGTAGATCCACGAGATGAGGTGAACACATCGTCTATACCGGTGAATTGCCACTTTCAAGAGTGAAAGCATGATACCGATGAGGCTAATGCCACTTTCAAGAGTGAAAGCATGATACTGATGAGGCTAATGATGTGCAATACACACACCCTCACCTCATCACATGGGAGACTCAACTTGATCAAGATGAGTCTCCTTCAACCACAAGTGGAGGTCATTTGGGCTCCAAGTCCCAAATGAGGTGTCAAAAGACACCACCTTTGACCTAGCCGTCAGACGACACTAATCCTAGCCCTAATCACTAATTAGGGCTAACTTGTACGCCTTCCGGTAACTCCACGACTCCCTAGGTGGTTCCTACTAGAAACCACCTACACCAACGCCTCGATGTGCCGATCTTGACACATGTCAAAAAAATTCAACTTAACAACTTTAATCAATGAAGAGATCCCTCTTGAATTCCTATGTCGCCTAGGGTTGAATGATGAAAATAGACTCTCTGTGATGACAACAACATTTGATATGTGCCATGGACTTAAGAGTTTTGGAAGAGTTCCTAGAAACGATTGCTACACTTTCTGTGATAGTAGTTTTCAGATGATACTACTATAAAATTTTTGTAGAAATTGGTGTCATTGTAAAGATTGGCCTTACAATGTCGACGATTGTATATTTCAGAGACTTTCACGTCTTTGCAGTAAGCTATTTCATGCATCAAAAGTTTTTCAAACATAAATAATAGTCTAACTTCAAAACTCCAATTTCACCTAGTAGATGTCTCAAACTAACTCCTACATTTAGTTTGGCAAAGATATAGAAGAGTGACTTGACATATTCGAGTTCACAGCATTGACAGGATGTGACATGAGCTGAAGCTATTCCTCAAATGTTGACCTTTTAGTGTCAACAAATTCGCCAAAATGTATGTCACTATTTCTAGTGGAAAAGTCTTTTTATCTTTCTTACATATAGTTAGATATATACATATATTTATATATTTAAAAGTAAAATCAATTATAATAAAAGTAAATGCCACATGTTGCCGTGTCCTATGGGGTGATACCTAGGTGATATCCATAGGCCTTTTATTTACCAATTCGTGGGCACAACTCTCTTGACGTCCTTTGCAATGTTCACTATAGTCTATGGAGAACATGATGCCCGTAGGGCCTAGGTCCCGCACCTACTTTGCTCACATAGGGTCGTTCGTGGGCAGGCATAGCACTGTCGGCGTGTTGGTGGAGGCTAGTGTTGCAACATGGGCAGCGTAGTCATGGTGTTGTCTGGCCTGTGCTCCATGTTTACCACCACAAAGTCCTACCCGGCCCATCTGAGAATCTCGACCATTGCGGGCGAGAAAGTCACCAAGAACACACCATAGAGCAACTTGCCGTTCCGGAGTCGCTCCTGAGTCCTATAGGGTAGGTTGTCCCAACAATATTTTCTTCACCGTGCTCATATTGCTCCCAGTGACAAGAAATCTAAAACTAGAAGTAGGGTTCAAGAGGAAAACTAACAAGAGCTTGAATTAACACGATGAGGACACAAACAACATCAAGAGAGGCGAGCTAAAGCTCGAAGAGATGCGTTGTTGAGACTAAAGAACTTTTCAACCTCGGCTCCTACACATATTCTAGTCTAAAGTAAAAGAAAAGTAAAAGAAACTCTAGCCTAAAGTACAAATATTGTAAATACAAGGGTCTATCTTGAATGAATGCTTGAAAGTGATGGATTTTTATACATGTGAAAATGTTCATATTCTACCAGGATGGATGAAGATTATTACTGACAACGGGTCTGTAAAAATGCATCGATTGGTAAAACTCGCCATAATATTTGTTTAGTCTGTAAATAAAATGTCATTACAGTACTGTGCTCGGATCCAGAGCGCTGCCAACATTGGCTCTCGACTCTCTTTGCTCTGCTGCTTTTGGCTTTCACTTTAACGTCAAAATACCTTAAACCGACACTTTAGTGATTCTGTGTTTCAAAAGTTGAGATTTAATTGCAAAGAAAATATGCTTGGGTAGAGAAATAAGGTTCTGATTTGTGAGAGAATTTTTTTTTGAAAAAAACGTTGTAGATTGTGAGAAAAAAGAAAGAAAGTGGGTTTCCTCCAATCAACCCTAAAGCGACCAGGTTTAGTGACAAAACCAAACCTTAAAAGCACATTAAACCGTCACCTCTATCCCACCAAACCGCCAGCTCCATCCAGCTCCATCCTTGCATTCATTGGTGGGCTTGGAATAGACTTGGAATATTTCTGACAGAAATTATGACAAAAAACGAGAGGAAGAAATCCGGTTCTAACGAGGTCTGCAGTAGGCTGACGCACATGTGTCAGGAGCTGAGCCGGCGTCGCCGGCGCAGTTCCACGCGGCGGCGCCTGGATCAGCTGCTCCGACCCCGTTCACACCGCGCGGTGTGAAGGGGTTTGGGGTATTTGAAAGTCAGCCGGCGTACGCCAGGGAGCGCGCCGCTTGCATGTGCGCCGGCGTACGCTGTGTTGAGTAAAACAAAAACGCCAAGGAGAGAGGAGACTACTACATCTCTCTGCCTTCTTTTATAGTGCTTTTCTATGTGACTTGTGCATTTTACTTACTCTAATTTTAAGTGTCAGAGGGTTGATAAGGGTAAAACAAAAGTGGGTGGCAGAGGCTGAGAGAGGCGGCTCATTTTTTTTGTGCTTGCCTGACTTTGGCTGAGGTTGAGGCGCACTCTCAACAGAGGTCTGTTCTGGTGAACAAACCCCATCCATGTGAGCCGGCGTCGCCAGCCAAATCTGCGCATGTGCGTGGGCCTAGTGTCGCTTCAGGGTTGAGTGTCGGTTTAAGGTATTTTGACGTTAGTGCTGGTTACAATTCCTAGAGATCCTCATATTTTCCATTTACTGAAACTGACAACAGAAATAGCACCATTGCAAGCGCGACACTTAGCCCCCGTCACTAGGTACCTTCCGCGGATTTACCAGAGCCGTTCAGAGACTCGAGCTGGTTCGAAACCGCCTCAAGCCGTCCGCTCGGTTCGGACCGATTCAGAGGTGCGCCCTTACCCTGGGCCCACATCCCAAATCCGCTACCTTCACAATCTTTTAAAACCCTGCAGATTCTCAACAGACGATTGTGTACCCCACGTACATGAGTAGACACGAACGGTTCAAGGGTGCCATGGCGAAGCTCCCAACTCGGCTCGGACCGACTCAGCGGTGGGAGCGCGTTCGGTGCTAGGCCCATCTCGCACCCAAACCCGTCAACCTGCGCTGTCCCTAGGTTTTGTAGACCTGGCCTCTCCAAATGTACACCAGGAGTAGAGAACATCGGTTTACGGGTGCAGTGAGTCATCGTTGGCGTCGCCCCGGAGCATGATATTGGCCACGCCTATCGCAATTTCTAAATCACTCTGCGTCGCCTCCACCATCCCCGTCGCCCCTTGTGCCTGAGCCCGATTTCCTGTCCAACGTCCGCTTGTGTCGAAGAGGAGTTTCTTTTGTGTATTTTGCGCTTCGCAATGGCGGAGTCTGCTAAGGTAACGTTTCGTGTGCCGTGTCAGAGATTGTGTGTTTCTTTTCCGGGGTGGGGAGCGATCTTGCGGTTATATTCATTGCCTGTTAGGGAAAAGTGTGTGAGTAGTCGGTAATTTCTGGTAATTCATGGCGGAATTTGAGACAAGGAATCGAAATGGTTTAGGCGGGACGGTTTGTTAAATTTGGTTCGTTTTTTGTTGCGCATTGCTGAGTTGTTTTTTTTTTTTTTTTTCAGAGCTCTGACCTGAAGTACCTCGGGCTCGTGCATGCGCTTGTTCTGCAAGCTTCGGCCTATCTGGCGACACTTTACGCTTACGCGAAGGACAGCTCGGGGCCGCTGAAGCCGAGCGTCGATAATGTTGAAGGGACGGTGAAGACCGTCGTCGGTCCTGTTTACCAGAAGGTGGAGGGGAAGCCGTACCAGCTTCTGCGATACGTCGACAGCAAGGTAACTTCAGAGGCTGGTCAGACTTGCTTTTGTTGAAAATAGCATTTGCTAATGTAGTACTCGGATTTATTTTTTATTTTGATTTTTGTGCAGGTGGACAACACGCTCACCTATGTCGACGGCGTTGTTCCGAAGTTCGTGAAGGACAAGTCTTACCAGGCGCTGGATGTGGCCAAACAAGCTCCGGACGCTGCCAAGAGCATTGTGGCGGATGTGCAGTCCCGTGGAGTCCGTTCCACTGCGTCTGCCTACTATGAGCGGTACGAGCCGGTTGCGGAGCAGCTGACCTTCGACGCATGGCAGAAAATTCTGACGGTGCCATTTGTTCCGCAAGCTGTGAACGTCGCTGCGCCTGCCGCCAAGTTTGGCGCTCTGCAGTACAACAACATTGCCAAGGGGCTCAAGAGCAAGAACCTTCCCCTGGTTGGCTACCTTCCTCTGGTTCCCATTGAGAAAATCGAGAAGGCGCATGCTGCTGCTGCCCCGGGCACGGCCCCTTCTGCTCCTGCTGTTACTGCACAGTAGAGTATATCCTATGTGTTTTTTGCAACGCTCTCAATTCTTACTTCAGAGTTCTACTAGATTAGATATATTTTGTATGCATATGAAGAGGTCGTAGTGTAGAGGACATAAGTGTAGAGCTAAAGCTTCAAGGTTTCTGTGGTATCGTGTTGTACATCATTGTTGATATGGTACTGAACGTTCTCAGTAACTGGTGCATGTAAAGCATTCTTTTGAGTTTTTTTTGTGTGTTCGGTTCTTTGAGCTTGCTCATTGTACAACAATGGACTTTGTGTTTATCCTGTCAGTCGGCTCAAATGTGTGAAGTTGGTGGCAATGCTTTCAAGTGGCTGGTTCTTGACCTTGGAGGGCTATGTGTTTGGCATGCACAAGTTCAAGTCCCAAAGTTTCTGTGAGGAATTTTTTCCGGTTTTCTTTGGAGGAACAAGTGAGCGAGGTCTTTTAACCCTTTTACGCCGCGCTGGCTATGATGCGATCATGAATCTACTACATAAAATAAATAAAATACATTTCACAGTCTATGTGCCATAGCCAGTCTTACGCGAAAGGATTCATACCCTAAACACCTAGAGGTTTGTGGTGGGTTTTTGGACACATTCCCATGATTGAAATTTATTTTTTTAACTTTTCAAATCTTTTACAGAGGTGCATGAACATAAGAGCTATTTGGGGATATTATTTTATTCTCATTGGACCTCTAGGAAAAAAGTTATACCATTTTTTACTTATTCTATTAAGGATAGTTATTTCGGGCGATTACAACAACTTTTGTAACAATTTTTATTAAATATATGATTCATACTACAAGTAAGTAACATTATTATAGTTGAGATTGTAAAAAATAAACCTTCCATACTGTAAAACTTTCACTCAAAAACAAGTAAACGTTTTTTCACCTATTTTAAGTGAGGTGTTGTAAAATAAATAAATTTCCTTGTATAAATTAAAGATCTTCATGTTCTCATATATCTTTCAACTTTAACCCCTAAAGGACCAAGGCATTTTTTCCTCAAAAACACTCCAAAACTGCCATTTTCAGCACATTCAACACAAAATGATACAAAATCATTTTTTTGAAAATTTAACCGTAGGATCTTCTACTAGACTTGTATGAAAGTGTGTGGTAAAACAATTGGTAAGTTTGACCGTACGGATTGAAAGATATTAGCCTTTGAAGTGTGACATAATCTCTTTTTCAGGTCATACTATACACCTTCAACAAACTTCGACCACCTTCTATGACAACTTTTTGCACTACTGGCCGTGAATTTATTGTATTAACTTGAAAAGGATCATGTTAGGCACATGTGCACCAAATTTTAGAAGTAGAAGAGGTGTAAAAATCCTCCAATGCAACTATGTGCCGAGAATCAACAATACACTTTATTTTTTGCATATATCATATCCTTCTCAAATATTTGAAATTCACAAATCCGTACAGTAGATGCAAAGATCTCAATTTCCTTTCCAAGAGGACATTTTCTTTCTTTTAAATGGACAAAAAATCGAATTTCTATTGAATTTAAAGTTATTTAAGTATTTGTGATATGTCACACTAAACTGCTGCACTATTTGTATATGTAAGTGAAAATAAATTGTAACTTTTGAACCGTAAGTCGGAATTCTACGAAATTTGTGTCTACGCAAAGCTAATAAAAAGTTGTCCATTCAATAGAAAATCTCAGAAAATAATGCTTAGAATTGAGAACGTGGTACCTTACCCAAACTCAAAATCCCCCGAGGGGACATTGGTCCTTTAGGAATTAAGAAGAAGCATGAACCTTAAGTTTGACCATTTGGATAAAAAATCAAAATCAAAATCAAAATGTGGTATGGAGATTATTGAACCACTTTTAATTGCTTAATTTTTGATACATGCTTCACTTTTCCAATAATTCTAAAGATTGGTGTACGAGGAACCAACATCACGTACTTTGTGATGGTATAAAATCTAAAAGTATTGTTATGCAAATTTCACCACCAAATTGAAGTCAAAGTTTTCTAGTCCTGCAAATGTAGAGGTGAAAAAGCAAGCTTTCTCTTCATTTCGAAATGCCTAATTTTTAAATTTGTGCGGTCAAACATTTAAAATATATATAAGCATGTAGTCTAAGATGGAAATATGTTTAACACTAGTGACTCAATGGGCTCATTTCTTTAATATCAGATCTTGTATTTGTGTAATGTCCAAAAAATGTATTATGATGGATTATTTTATTTCAACCTTCACTTCCTCATGCACTTCCTATTTGTTTCCGTTACTTGTTGTGATTGATCATGCAATTCTTAATCTACTTTAAATAATACTAGCATATTAGCTTGTCGTCTCCAATAAAAAAAGGACCACACCGTTACTTTACAAACAAACAAAATAAGAATAGAAATTGTTTGATTAAATTTGATTGACATGAAATTATAGAAGTGCTTTGTGGTAAACCACATTGCGCATTAATTTCTCTTTCCCAAGAGAATATCCTTCCAAGAGCACCAAAATATTTTTGGGAGCAATTGTCCGCGAAAATACAACATACAACTGCCCACACAAAAACACATTATTTGTTGAATAGATCCCAACATTTGGAAACGTCTAATTTGGTACTTATTAATGTTCATGACAAATGCATCACAAATAGGGAATTGTTTGTGCCGTACTAGGAAAGGAAGTCCGGACTTCTCGGTAACCATCACAATTCGTGGAACAAATGCAACGTACCTTAAGCTTAAGCTTCTCCAGTGCCTACCCACTATGCTCCAACGTATTTAAGTATTCCATTGGGATCGCATTGGCGCAATCCTCATTGTCAACTCTATCGCGCTTAAGAAATTCGACCTCTTCCAAACACCATCTCAAGCACCGTGGCATTGATTTTTCCACAACTTCGTTTCGTGCCGCCATAATACACGACTGCTGTGAAAATCTCTTCTATCCATGCCACTCGCAATTCCAGGATAAACCACGTCGATGAGATCTTTAGATTGTCTGCTGAGGCAATAGCAGATTGTGTGGACAACAAATATACTCTCCGTGAACAGTCTCCAGTCTGCCTCCTCGAAGAGCCAGAAGCCAATCTCCAAATGTTCGATTCTCCAAATCCGCAACCGTCGTAGAGATAGCAATAATACGCATATTTTGATGCAAGCAACACACTTCTAGATAGGGCCATAAGCAAGATTCTTTGATCGATGCTATGGCAATATTTGCCTGCAAGACCGTTGGAATATGAGGTAATACTTGCCGGAAATTGTCAGACATCATGAAAGTAATCCTTCCAAACGACACATCTAATTGATCGGTCATGTCGAGGAATGTACGATCTATAGCGTCAAAAGCAAATTTGTGGAGCATGGGTGCTTCATCCCACAAAATAAGAGTCGTACAATGTATCATTTTGACCAAATGACTTTGTTTGCTAATATTGCATTGAGAAGTCGCATCCAACTCAAATTGGAATCTTGAACCTAGAATGAGCGGTCTTCCCTTTTTACAACAATAACGCAATAATTTCTGATGAAGCGACAGCCATCGCAACATGATTTTCCAAACAAACGGACTTGAAAATAAGATTTTCGATGTACACCTTCCATGTACCTTCTAGCCCATCTATAAAATAAACCTTGCAGGAGAAGTCAAGTGTGTTCGACTGTATAGCTTTGTTGTAAATGTTATACTACTTGAGGTTCAAGGTTTGAACTTGAGGATCAACATCTCCACCAATTCCATAGCACTGTTGTCGAGATGCTTTGAAATAAGTTGATTTCTATGCAAACCCTACATGGAAATTGTAGGTTGTGGTAGATCCAATTATTCCAACGACCTCCCATACTCAGGAAGTCGTTGAGCAATGTCGTCCAACGCAAGACTTGGAATATGCTCCTTTGATTGCTCATCCATCCCATCTTGCTGCAACCGATTCCTACAGTCGTCCGACAAACTCCCTTGGAACATCTCCCATAGTTGTCGTGGATTTCCTGGCGGACCATGTGTGAAGATGGTTGCAAACAAAGCACGGAGTTGAGTGCCCGACATCATTCTCAAAGCCTCGCGAAGGAGCTCCTCCCACTCTTCGTCGTTATCATAAACTCCATGCGCAAGGCACGCTTCCTTGAAAGTCCCGTAGAAATGCTCTCTAATAGTATGCATATGTTCAAAGGTTCTCGCGCCTTTCACTCGCATAAAAAGTGCCCGGAGAAAGTATTTCTCCTCCGCACAAGGATTAATAAAGTAAAGACGTCCCAATGAGAATCCCCTCTCACGCACCGTCCATTGTTTTGTTGTTTTCTACCATACAAAGCGAGAAGGGAAGTCCACGTACGATGTCTTCCTAGCAAGCGCAATGTTGTCTCTATTTGCTACAAACCACTCCGTCAAAGTTGTCCTCTACAACTCATCTGAGTCAACAATGTCTGCAAGATTATCGTTTGGATCAAATCTTACACGTTGTCCACTGGGTAAATGAACTTGCAAATGTTGAGCAACAGGATATGGCGTATGCATTGGATATCCAAGTAGCCTCTACGTTGCCTCAGAGGCACAGAAGTAGCGATTGTTGTACCTTGACGTTTTGATTTTGCAAGACTGTAGTTGCACAATTGTGATCTTTGTACACAAATTTAAAGATGTACTTCAGTGCGACTATTGACAAACATACATGTAGGTAAAGATAGACAATAAAATATTCATTAAATTAACTTGAATGATCGATGGAAGGGCAAAATACATTACTTCCGTCAACGTTTATTTGCGTATTGTATTAAGATACTAAATATAAATTGTAGAGTAAAATCCAAGTATTATCAATGTAACGTCCTTCCCGACTGACAAATAAATGGTCTTCATCCCTCTTGTATAGAAGATAGCCATCCTTATCCACGGAGGTTTTGTTTGTGAACTTGCAAGGGTTCTGCTTAAGAAATCTACCATCTTTTATACAAGAAGATGTTGTACCCAGAAGGTTGCAAGGCCCATGCACTAAACAACGTTGCATTGTCTTGTATGCATCTGAGTGAGTGGTTGGATCAGGAATTTCAGCACTCACTACTGAGTCAATATCATTTAGATTCAACTTTGACTGCTAGTCCATAACCGATAGAATGTGCACGTGTGGTAGGCCTCGTTTTTGGAATTCAATCACCCGACTGTATTCCAAAACTCTCCTAAACACAAAGCAATATTTAAAATCTACCATCAATACTTTGAATTTGAAATAGAAGACACGTGCCACAGAATTTGGCCGAACTTGTGATGTTTGTATGTCTTTCCTTGGCCGGTGGGCATGGTCTTAGTAGTGGAACGAATAGACACTTTATTCACACCGGTCCCCTTCCGGGAACCGGCGTTCTTCTTCTTGTTTGTGTGTGTTGTAGTTCAACACTTATCTCACGCGATCTTAGGTTACACATGAATGTAATGAACAAGTATAGTCATCAAAACATTTCAATGATGGTCATGACGTTCTAATAATATTCATTCATATCGTGCACTCCTGCTGAAACCCAGTTGTTGTAGCAAAACATGATCGCCAGCATGGAAAACGTCCACCATTTTGGTATAAAGTTTTGTCTGCAAGGCATTTGCATTCAATCTAAAAAACTTCAATCAACTCTTGTGTAAAGAAAGATCAATAACCACAACAGATCGAGAGTCCTAATCAACATCAAATAAACAAAAAACATACACTAAAACAAGTATACATAGCACAACCTCAAGGAATAATTAGTAAATCACAAGAGTAGTCAAGGGTTTTGACACTCCACAAAGGAAGAATCAATGAGTGCAAGTAGTATAAGAGAAGGCGGAGCCTTTACTTATGATAAACAATCAATTACAAGCAGAGGTAATTACTAAACACTTTCTAACTTACTCACAAAGCTTGACTTGACAAAGATGTCAAGTCAAGGACGTGTGCACAGTGCGGCGCTATACAGAGACACACACAATCCTACGTGGATGGAAATCATCCATGGATGAATGCGGTGCGCCGCCATACATCCCTAAACCCGTAGATAAGTAAGAAACCAATCTATGCTAAAACACTACGATGCGAAGAGGCCCTCGATGCCACGTGTAAAGAAAGCAACCACACTCACAATGGTCACAAAGCAACATGGTAGCCGCGCCCTTCTTCTCACTACACACAAATATGGAAGGCCGTCAGACACAACCGCCAACTCTGGATGAACGGAGCCATCATTGGGTAAATGATAAGGAACGTAGTTTTAAGAGTGCTCCAGACACTCTCGGCCATCCTTGCCTTCCAGCAACAAGATGTCACTTGGTAACACATCCTTCACGCAAAGAAAAGTGCGCCTTGCCTTGACGTCCAACGTCATCGGTGCCTCAAGTTGCAGATAAACGTAATCCCCTGCGGAGAAACATCGCGATTGAGGTTGGTAGGCACTGCTACGAATAATATGAGTGTACCGTGAGGTGTCATGGTACTGAGCAATGGACAAGTTCTCCATGGCCATGGGCATGGCCCACTTGAAAAACTCTGTTTGATGCCGTAGATATAGGGCCCACACCTCAAGATCGTCCAAATCCACAAGCGGAGTCAACTTTTTCCAAATGGAACTCAATGAAATTGGCTCCCGCTAATACCACAACTGATACGGGCTGAAAGCAGCCAGTGAAGCCTGTTGGCTAAACCGGTACCCAATGGCGATCCATGGTATCATCATATCCCAATCACAGTGGTATCCAAAAGTAGTCCATATTTCTTTAGGCACCGCATCACGGTCTAAACCATATGCTCCGCCAAACCATCCGCTTTCGAATGATTCTGAGAAGTGGTACGGTACTCAATCAAAGCCTTGGTATACAAAGCTTTGAAAGCCTCAACAAACTTACGCCTCTGGTCAGTCAAAACCTCAATTGGGGCTCCAAAACGAGCCAACACCCGGTCGAAGAATGCCATGGCCGTCAACTCTAAAGAATTTTGTGGAGGAGCCCAAGCTGAATCCACTTGCTAAAATGCTCTACCATCACCAAGTGTCGGAGTCTAAAACTCCCACTTGGTTGTCCCTACCAAAAAAATTAGCTAAAATTGTGATTATTAGCTTAGATAACCGCAAAGTAGTTAATAATACGTAAAAGTAGGTTGTATAATGATTAGTTAAAGTAGGTGAATGCTTAAATAGTTAATTAGTGTTATAGTGGTGATATAATCGGGCCTTAAAACCACCAAGGTTATGCCCGGTAAAACCTAAAAAGAATGCCCGGGAAGGATCTTCGGGACAAAAGTCCAAATCACCACCTACAAATAATTTAGCTAGTTAAAGTCTTCATCAAGTAGATAGTTTATTTATTAGTTTTTCTTTCTAGTTATTTGTTGTTGAAAAATAATTATTTATAGAGTAGGAATTTAATTTTATATGAAAGAAGAATATAAAAAGGAGAAAAAGAAAAAGAAAAATAAAAAAATATTGGTTGAAATTTGATAACCGGCCGGTACCCGGGTATTAACCAGGTACCGGGTATTAACCGGATACCGGATACCAACGGGGTACTAGATACTAACTGGATATTGGATGTCAACCGGATACCGGATGCCAACTGGACACCGGATATCAACCGGGTACCAGATATCAACCGGGTACTGGTTATCAACCAGGTACCGGGCATGAGCCCGAGACGTCGACACCATACGGTTATCACAAAGAGGGTTTTGAAGAAGTTGCATCCATGTAGTGAAGAAGAAGAAAAAGCCTAGGGTTTTGAGAGAATGATTTAGTGGAGGTTGCGAGTAAAGAGGCCGCCGCAAGGAGAGGAGTTGTACAAGGGAAGGAAGGTTGTGAAGCCGCAAGGGTTTGAGAAGTTTCAAACCAGGGTTTTAAACTAGGGTTTGGAGTGAAGAGTTGCAAGTAGGTTGCGGGTGCAACAAGGAAGTGGCGATTACAAGGTGTGGAGGTGGTGTGAGGAGGTTCATGACCGCGGTGAGAAGAACTAGAGACTAAACTACGATTGAAGGAGGTTGTGGGTGCAACAAGGAGGTGGCAAAAATTGTGAAATAAAGTGCTTCTTGCCAATTGTTGGATTTTTCTTGTTTGTAGACTTTTCTTGTTTGTAAATCCTCTTCTTTCACTTGTTGTTTTCAATTTCTTTTTCCGAGATGATTTCCGGTTATCTTTTCTTCCTGGTCTAAAGAAAGTCTTCCGGTAGACTCTATTTAGACCTTATGTGTCCTAGAATCGTAAATTCTTGTTACTAGTGCATATGTCATTTGTCCGTTTTCGCCCTTTCAATTGTCTCGGCCTTGTGGCAAGTCATCTTTTGTTCTCCATATTCCTTCCCTCTCCCAAGTCTCTCCTAAATTTTCTGTCATTTTCCTGGTCTCTCCGGTCTCTCGGAAAACCTTCTACCAAAAAATATCCTTGTTCTCCTAGTATAGAGTCATCTCCTCGCTTGAGTGATAAATTGTTATTTGGTTTTGTTTAGTTGTGTTCTAGGTTTGTGAGATGTCTACATCCATATCAATCTAGAAAAGTGTTCCGGAGAAGTGCACCGGTTGCCCGGTGCACTTGTGTGTTTTCCAAGCCATACCGAAATTTGTGATAGGTGATAGGTGTAAATACAAGGCACATCCGGGAGTAAATCCATCCCGGACAACATGACTCCACTGGTAATACGGACGCTTTCAAAGATTGACCCGAACAAGTGCAAAGGGACTAAAAAAGGAGATTAGTTTGAAGAAGGTGGTTGAGTTTTTAAACTTGATCTTTCAGTCAATCCTCCCATGGATCAACCGGGAGATAATTGCACTCTTCGAGATAAGTCTTCTAATCGAGCCTATGTTATATATTATATGTATTGGGGATTTATCCAATCCGTTGATAGGATGTTGCTAGGTGCCGTAGATTAACACTCGTGTGAGAGTAGTGATGTCGATGGGACCCCATTGTGCACCCACTCACTATCACTTGAAACATGCAATTAAGCAATTATGCACTTGGCCTTTTGAAAGTGCACTTAATGACAACGGCGGCCAATGCGTTGGATCAAATTAAGTTTTGTTTGATTTCCTGTTTTTTTTATTAAAAAAATTAGGATCTGAGAACAATTTTTAATATAACCAAAAATGTTAATTCAATAAGTTTTTTTTCTCATTTTTGACAAATTTGATATGGAACTTGGTTAGAATTTGATAAATATTTGTTTCATAATCAGTAGTATGTTTTTGGAAAGAAACTTGTCAAGTAACTATACAAAATTCGCAATTATGTAAATTAAAACACTGCGCAATGAATGGCAATTGATTTGAATATATTACACATGGAACATGATACATAAGAAGAAGAAAATCAACATATTGCATATATTCTTGTACTTGGTGATGTAATCAAACAATGGGAAAAACCTCTCGGATTTATTGGTCAATTGTTACCAAACGCCTTACATAACCTTTGTGGTAGACTACTCTTGCATATACCCTACATGCCAATCACCATACACCATACACTCATTGTAGTATCCTCCTTTACTACATATCATTCAAGGCTGCTTGCAACCGCTCATCGTCAATTGCTTCGGTTTGCATTGCAATATATTCTAGTATGTGAGCCTTAGCCGACTGAAAAATCCAAATCTTGCTTTCAAGTTGCGATCCGAATATATTTCGCTTTCAATTTGAGTGATTTCTCCGGCTACCTACCTTTTGTTAGAGAATGTTTTCTCGGTCTCGGACCGGGAGTCTTCCGGTTTACTAGTCTACCGGTAATCCGCCGGTGACTAGGCAACCCTAGGAGCTAGATGTCGTTTTGTCCTTTTGTGGATCAAATTTTTGGAGGATACCTATTGACTTTTGTGCACTTTCTAGGACCTAGATGCCGTTTTCCACCTTTTGAGGATCTAGTTTAGGAGGGTAGCTAGTGACCTTTGTATACTTAAAGAGCCTTGGGCTCTTGCTTAAAGTAGTCTTCTTTTTGTTTTCCTACTTGTGTCTTGCCTTCAATGCTTGTGTCTAGAGTTATTGTTGAGCTTATGTGATTAGTGAGGAAGAGAGTTGAGTCCTCCTAGTGAGTCTTTGCTAGGATGTGCAAGGTTGTGGCTTGTTGCATATTATGTGGTTGAATGTGAGTTGAGACTTCCGGAGAGAGTAGGATACCCATGTTAGATAGGTGGAGTAAAATCCAGGATTTACTTCAAACCGTTGACCGGTTGGATTGATTAGAGTTGCTTACCAGATTGGATTCGAGAAGCCCACGGCTATTTATGATAGCCTCCTTTAAGTGGAAAGTGTATGAATTGGTCGGGAGGAGAGGTGATATCCCCCCTCTTGGTACACCGGGAGAGATTTCGGCTAAGCGTGAGTCCGAAGTCTTTTGAGGTTTCAACCCTTACAGTGGATGAGGTCCGATGATCCCTGTGGAAGGTTGTCTTGCTTATGTGATTTGCTTAGCACTAGACTGTTGTGATTCTTGTATCTTCTTTGTTTGGTTCTCTGGGTGTGGTTGGAACCCGGTTTTGTGTGACCCGTTTACCGAGACTATTTTACGGTAGATTGTAAAGGCATGTAATCTAGCTGCAACCTTTAAAGTGTTGCAAAAATATATCCTTTTTGGATGGCATAATCGTGGCACAAGTATACTCGCCGTTGGAGAGCTCAATCAAGCTGGCGGCCAACAACTCTTGATAACGAGTCTAAATCCGAACTTCCTCCAAAAAATTGAGCTTGTACGGTTGTCAAAGTTTAAATGGTCGTCTTCCAACTGGATGTATATCAGTTTGCCTCTGTAGTCCTCCAAATCAAGTAGGCTAAAGGCAAATCAACTATGATATAAACGTGTGAAGGCTTGTACCCTCTCTGCCTTGGCAACGGTAAGATGAGACCCTAAATTCAAAGGCCAGTCACCAAACTCCGTAGTCTCCGTTTTCACCATGGCGGACTCATCGTGTACGAGCACGGCTAGTGATTACTAATTAGGAGTAGAAAGGGCATTCATGCCCTCAAACTCTTTACTCACAAGATCCACAAAAAAATCCCGTGTTGTGGTGATAAAATTGGGAAAAGATATCCCAGGCATTCTCTTGACCAAAGTCCTTGGCCAAGGCTACAAAGTCACGTTGAGCACGAAGCTCTTTAGCTGTATGCCTCTTCAAACAGAAAAACAACTCCGCTTTTTTATCTCTATGAGATGTGTCATCGCTACCCTTTGACCATTAGATACAGCCTTTTGCAGGTGTGGATGGTCATGCAAACGGCACTATATGGCAATGTAGAGGCCACAAATTCAAACAAGAGTCTTGAGGTCAATGGCTTGAGTCAACAAATATCGAAGCTAGCCTTCAGAGAGATATGGGATGGCAATGGTGCCTGTAAAAAAGCCCATCGGCAGAAGGCTCTTTGTAAGGTTGGGAAGTAGAATCCCAAACCATACCCAGAATGTTTGTCCTAAAGGCAAAAGATCTCAGGTAGCACATGGATGTAGGAAACACCCTTCGAGTGAAATTAACGCGATTCACCATGCCTAATGGTGGTTCAGCATTGTTGGTATCCTCCGTGGAAACGCGATGGTCGTCCAAAATGTCATAGTCGTCACGGCGCATGGGTCGTTGCACTAGAGCAAGTGCAGGGGTGAGCGCCATTGATGATGCCATGTTGGTCCAAATTCAACTTGGCCGATGGGCGTAAGAGCCTAACGCCGCAACATCAACAAACAAGAGAAGGCTAAGACGGTGATGGATTCATGTTCCATCCTCATGCACCTTCGTTTGTGTACTGCCCAATGGGGATACATTCTAAAAAATGTACCTAGTTGGCGTTGATTGGTGGGTAATCCTATACAGGATGAGCCTGAACAAATCCGCAAAGAGACTCAACTGTGGATCATCTGAGCGTGCCCACCGCCCACTTGTAAATGGCCTTGGTAAGGCCATAAGGCAATCACCAAATCCACATGACCTAACTGGCGCAAATCATCCTCTTTGATCAACATCACATCACGTGGCAATTTGCCAAAACACCCGCAAAGTACAGAAGGCAGAAACTGCTCTAGATACAATGCCTGAAGACGCTGAATGTGATGGTAAGTAGCACTGTTGGCTACGAATCCAGTATCCACGTGGATGTACTGACGTACCTTGAGCCAAGCCTCCAGCACAGCCGCGAGCTCCGTACCAATACCGGCAAATAGCTCCACAAGGGTAATATCCTATTCCGGTGGTCGCGACTAAATAGTATGGCTACCAACGGAGTGGAAGAGTCTACTGAGAACCGAAGAGCATCAAGAGCGTCCGCAATCTCCCGGCTGCAACGGGAGAGCTCCAATTGAGTCCCCAAAGGAGGAAGTGGATCTTTGCAATGACGTGCAGGGATCTCTACTTATCTATGCTCATGTGATTCGGCTACCCCGGACATAAATACATGTGTCTCTACCAAAAGTGCAGAACCAAATGACAAATTGGATTCCAAAGCACTACAATCGAACATAGCGTCCGCCATGGAAATCACCGCACTAGCTGCGAAGACAAGCAGAATGAGTTCCTTTTTGCCATCACCGACAGACCATCTAGGCCTAATCCAAGCCTCCCCCGGCCAGTTATCTACTCTGAAACTGAGTAGATAAAGCGCATGCTCATCCACCAAGATGTTGTAGTTAGTGGCACAAGTCACAACGCACTAAAGAGATACGTGGAAGAACAATGAACCATTGTTGTGGTAGTCTAAAACTCCCACTTGGTTGCCTCTACCAAAAAAATTAGTTAAAATAGGGTTTTTAGTGTTAATTAACTAGAAAAGTAGTTAGTGTTGTGTGGAATTAGTTTAGATAGCGGATAGCAAAAATAGGAAAATGCTTAAGTATTTAATTAGATTTATAGTCGTGATAAAATCGAGTCTTTAAATCACTAATTTAAGTCCCGGAATACAATTTCAAAGGGTCCCAGAAGAGACCTCGGGATGAAATTCTAAAATCACCACTTAACCTAAATTAACTAGTTAAGTTTAGGAGGTAGTTAGAAGTAGTCCTTCTTTTGTAGACGCTAATTCTGGTTTGAGAGAACTAGTAGTTAGTTGTAGGAGGAAAAGAAAAAGAAAAGACAAAGAAGAATAAGAAAAAGAAGAAAAAGAGAAAAAAATGAAAAAGAAAGAAAGGAATAAATAAACAAATAAATAAAATACATACATACATATGTACCCAGGTATCAACCCGGATATGAACTAGCCCGAGTACCAATCCGGATATGGACTGATACCCGGGCTGCAGCCCGGGAAGCTCTAGCCGCCCTCAAAGTCCCCTTTCCGAAATTCCCCTCTTCCGAATTTCTCTCCTCTTCAGAACTCTTCCTTCTCTACTAGGAATTCTCCTCTCTCCCCCTCCTTCTCTAAAATCTTTCCCCCCCCTCAAATTTTCTCTTCTATCTCCCTCTCTAGTTCTCTCTCTCTCATAGCATCTCCTTCTCTCTCTATTTGGGATTTTTTTTGGAGTTGGGATTTTGAAGAAGTAGTCAAAGAAGAAGAAGATGTGGTTCAACAAGGAGGAAGAAGAAGAAGAAGAGGCTTTTCAAGTGTCTTGAAGGTGGTGGAAGAGGTGCGCGCAAGCTAAGGTTTGATGGTGGTGGACATTCCTAGGATTTTTGGAGGTGGAGGAGGTTTGTGGCCAAGGCGAGAAGATAAAAGAGACAAAAGAAAAGGAGGTTTTGTGTGCAACAAGTAGTGGGAAAACAAAGGTGACTCTTGCCTATGTTGGGTTTCTCTTGTTTGTGCAAATTTCTTGTTTGTCAGTCTTTTTCACTCTTTTCTACCGGGGTGACCTCCCAGTAACATCCTCCCCGATCTTGAGAAAAAGTCCCCCGGTAGACTCTATCTAGACCATATTGTGACCTAGTATACATATGAGTCTACATTAGTGTCACATCAATTGTTGTCTATTGTCCTAGCCTTGTGGCAAGTCATTCTTTTAAGTTTTTTCCATCACTATGAGAAAACTGTGTTTTCGGTGGCGTCAAGGTTGCAACGTGTTGTGTTTTCTGAGATGTCAGACGTTTGTCGGACAAAGGCCGGAGTACCTGAAATTTTTTTTGACGTTGCATAAACCGTGTTCGTGTTAAAGGCAAAATGCGCAGATGTTACCGTGGACAGACACGTTTTGGAGGACGTCAGTAAGAACGTGGTCACGTCTGACTCTCCGAGTGCAACGTCATAGAAAACGCGAGAGGTCCACGTCAGCCATTGCATTCATTTTCAATGTCGGATGACTGTTGACCGTTGCCCGAAAGTAAAAAACTTGAGCAAAACGGGCAGCTCTTCTACATAGATAGGCAAAACTTGTTTGTATGGAAACATTGGCTTTGCTTACATGAGATAAATTATTCTAATGGACTTACAGGAACACATAAAACTAAAAATTTATTAGTGGCTCAACTTAGATGCACATGTTACATTATACATATATTTAGTATACATAATATTTTTAAGTTGATAAAATATATTATTATTTGCTCATTAATTTAAATTGGATCACACAACATGCTTGTTAATATAGCAATTCTAGTCATTCATTCTTTAAATTCATTTTTTCAGAAGAATGGATTCAAAAAATGACAAATGTTTAGGTGGTCTTGGGTTGTTTAAAAATTATGAAAGTAGAAAAAAGAAATGAGGAAGGTGTAAGTGGTCTTGTGGTGTTTCAAATTCTAAGAGTAATTAACAAAAATTGGGAATTGACGAACTATTGTAAGTTTGTTAAAAAAATTGGAAGAGCGATTAAAAAGATGGGAAAGGTGAAAGTAGTCTTTGGCTTTAGAAAAATTGAAAAGAGTGAATAAAAAAAAATGGGTAAGATTTAGAGTGTTGGGTTGTTTTAAAAATTTGAAGAATTAGACAAAAAATTTACGAAATGAGTGAAGTGGAATATAAATGTTTTTAAAATGTCCGTACTTTGAATAGAAAAAAATTATAAATTTACAAGTGGTCTTCAGTTTTAGGGTAGCTCAAAAGAGTGAATAAAAAACTTTAGGAATGGTTAAAGGGGTCTATGGATCTTCTAACAATTCCAAGAGTAAATGAATAAAATGGGAAAGGTGTAAGTGGTCCTTGAGTTTTTAAAAACTCACAAGAATGAATAAATTATTAGGAAAGGCACCGTAGGTTTTCTTCGGGTACGTGTTTACAAGTTACAATACTTAAAAGAGTGGATACAGAAATGAACCAAGTGGCAATAGGTCTTGGAGTGTTCTATACATAAATTGAGTGATTAAAGACAATGGAAAGGTGAACGTGGTCTTTGTGTATCTTAAAACTCACAAAAATAAATAAATTCAATTAGGTAAGATATAAGTTGTCTTGTAGATAAATTTTATGGACTTACAAGAACTCTTCAAACTAAAATGCACATGTTACATATATTTTGTATACATAATATTTTAAAGTTGATTAAATATGGGATTATTTTCTCATTAATTTAAATAATATCATAGAGCATGCTTGTTAATATAGTAGTTCTAGTAATTCATTCTTTAAATTCATGAATTTAGTGGCAAATGTATGAGTGGTTGTTAAAAAATTGCGAAAGTGGGGGAAAAAATGAAGAAGGTGAAAGTGGATTTTAAGTTAAGGAAAACTAAAAAGAGTGTATCAAAAGAAATGGGTATGGTTTAAACTTTAGAAAGATTGGGTTGTTTTAAAATTTGATGACAAACATAAATGATAGCCAACTACCTTAAAATAAAAATAAAAAACAGAATGAATAAATTGGTCTTGGGCTTCTTTGAACATTGCAAGAGTGAATGAAAAAAAATGGAGAATGAATAAGTAGTCTTTGGTTCAGGAAATAATCAAAAGACTGAACAAAAAACAAAAGAAATGGTTGAATTGGTCATCAAGTGTTTCATACATCTGAAGATTGTAAAAAAATTAAAAATGTGTGAGTGCTTATCGGGTGTTTTTTTAAATACAAACCCATTGAAGAAATAATTGAGAAACGCTGAAGTGCTCTTCATATGTTTGGAAACTTGGAAGGTTAAAAAAAGTAAAATGGGAATGCATGAGTGGTCTTGGGTAGCTAGAGAAATTGCAAGAGTGACTAGAAAAAATTCGGAAGTTAAACAATGGTCTTCTGTTTAGTCAAAACTAAAAAGAGTGAACAGAAAAAATAGAAAATGGGTGAAGTGCTCTTGAAGGGTTTCAAAGATTTGAATATTGAATTTTTTTTTGGAAATGTGTAAGTGTTTTTTGGGTCTTTTAAATTGCCCCAAGTTTGAAGAAAAAAATGGAAAAACTTAAAGTTGTCTTAGGGGGTTTTAGTAGTGAATTAATAAAACTGGAAATGTTGAAGTGATCTTGGTTGAAGTGCTTCTCGATTGTTTTACAAGTGAAAAGACTGAAAAAAATGGAAAAACTTGAAGTGCTCTTTTGGTGTTTTGAAACTTAGAAGGTTAAAAACAAAATAATGCACATGGATGAAGTGGTATTGGGCTGTTATCAAATTTGCAAGACCGAATGACAAAAATTGGGAAATTGTCAAGTGGTTTACGGTGTACACAAAATTCAAAACAATGAATAAAAAGAATGGGAAATGGTTGAATTGCTCATGGGTTTAGGCATAAGTCTCAATATTATATAAAAAAAGGGAAAGTGTATAAATGCTCATTTGATGTTTTAAAACTAAAAACATTGAATAAGAAAAGGCAAAGGTTGCAGGAACAATGGGGTGTTTATAAAGTTGAAATAGTAAATGCAAAAGTTCTACATGAGTCTACTTAACCGAGGAACATATTTTGCTCTACCTTATCACATTGTTATTTTCTTTGGCCTAGCCACTTCTTCATAGTTTTCCTTTTTAGTACAAACATTTCAAAATGCTGATCAATAGAGCTATGTATATTCCTCAATTACAAATTGGATAAACTTAAAACAGATTCAAAGAGCGGCCAAGGATGCAAGGACTTGAGGAGAATAGATAATCACACATGTTGTATTAATGGCTTCCCTACATTGCAAAATACACCATAATCAATAAAATTCAAATCATTCACTTACAACTTGAAGTTTGTCAACTACAATTGCCGTTACAATTGCCATCATTTATGACTAGACATCATCGAAGACGACACCAAATATGTGTATGTAAATGTCACTACAAACATGGAGTATCCAGAATGACGTTGCCCATGACATTGGTGTTGACATCCAACAGAACTACGTCATTCTCAACAAAACTACGTCATCATCAACGGAACTACGTCATCCTCAGCATATCTACGTCATCCTCAACATAACTACGTCATCATCAACGGAAGTACGTCATCCTCAACGAAACTACGTCATCCTCAACGGAATTGCTGTAGAAGACCGCTTAAAACAGAAGTATTTAAACATGGAGATGAATATCATCAAAGGTCGGATCACCGTTCATCCATAGTGGATGAAATTTGTCGCATGGAAGGAAGAGCCCAAGGGCGACTCACACAAAAGCAACCTCCATATCATCCACAGTTTACTTTTGGAAGTGTGGGTGAGAGTAAACTGAACTTAGGTGATAGCAATGGCAGGTGGGGAGTAGCAAAGCTTTGAACTACAATGCTAAGAGGAGGGAGATTAGGAAAAGAAGGAGTAGAGAGATGTGACTTGAAGGTTGAAGCGAAGCAATCGCGGCTATGGCTAGAGCCATGGAGCGGTGAGGACGGAACTAGCTGAGAGCAATAAAGGCGATTTGCTGCAGATCTAGATGGCAAGGGAAGAGCTCAAAATGAAGAAGAACGAGGGCAAGAGGAGGTTTGGCCATAGCCAGCTAACCCCGGCCATATCTGACCTCAGCCATGGCTAGGAAACTCTAGCCATAGCCAAGTTCAGTGACCACGGAGAGGCTACAGCTGCAGCAAGGATGAACTCAAGTATTTGTAAGTTTACACGTAAGTACCTCCTTCTCTCGTGCTTTTTAATGCTCACAAAAGAATTATTGACGACCTTCCTTGATGCGATTATGTGTGCTTTGTCACGTACACCATGGTGCTAGAGAGACTACCGTTCGACCTTGAGGTAGATGTGGAAGTGACAAATGAGTACTAGCAGCAGCAAGTGGACAAGCGTAAGGTCCATCCTGATTACACAAGAGAGATTAATAAGGTAAGTAGTCGTATCGTCGAGATCGAGTATATCAAGCTATGAGTATGGGCATTGAATTGGTAGGTGAAGAGAACATAAAGGAGCAAGAGGCGGTTGAACCCCTTTCTAGCAATCAGGCAGACGTCTGAGTATGCACAAAGTCCATGAACCCCTTCTTTGGAAATTCTTTGAATCCTCTTACCGTTGAAGATGATGTACTTTGCGACTTGAATGCGATAGACATGACATCTTCACGTTAGTCGTGACGTCCTGGTTGACATCGCAGATAACATAGTGTTATGTCATTGAAGACGAGGGCAGTTCCTCTAATTTACATGGAGCGTTGTTGTGAAATTATAGAGTGTCCTTTGCACTTTAATATGTCATCTCTACAAACTCTTGCAAGAAGAGAGTGAAGCACAAGGTGAGCTATCAAGCCGCTGTCGAGTAGAGAGGAGCGCGCTGTCGAGTAGCGAGAGTTTTCTTTGGGAAATCGCGGAGATCCTAGCTGTTGCTAGAAATGGTTTGAGAACAAAGGTTGTCTCCAAATAAATCTCTAGTCTTGACCACGAATTCCTCTTGTCTTCAAGTCTTAGTCTTCACTCTTCATTCTTCAGTCTTCAATCTTCAAACTCCTCCCCGTTGGCCTATCCTGTGGTGGTTCTAAAGGGTTAAAGGTAAGGGTAGGTGATAAGAAACCACGGCCTCGGACGGGTAAAACGGGACGGCCAAACCACGAGCTGACCGTCCGAAAGATTGGCTCCTAAACTTCAAACCCACGGTGACCAACAATCGCGCCTCACCGGTGGGAACAACATAAACACGACCGTGTGGGCCATTAACCCCACTTCGCCGCAACAAAGTTTACGAAGCAGAATTGAAAAACAACTAGCCTCCAAAACTGGCTGGGAATAACAAATAAAGACAACGAGCCTCCAAAGCCGGCTAGGAATAACAAAGCCACAAGCCACAACACGCGAGTCTTCTTGTCTTCTTATCTTCAAGTCTTCATGTCTTCTTATCTTCAAGTCTTGAAGTGTTCAAAAACACAAAAGACCTCCCAAAGTTCTTTACCACACTAGCTGCGAGCTTCTAATTGATGCCACAGATGGTTCGAGCCGCCAAATGTCAAGTGCTATAACTTTTTGGAAAGCTGGTGCAATAAGCTAACACCCTCCAAAATCTCAGGTTATTCTAAACTACCTTCTAAAAGTTATGGAGGTTCAAAGTTTGTGCCTTCTTATGTCGATGGCAGCAAACCCCTCCAACTTCGGCGGCTATAACTTCTATACTACGATTCTAAATGAGCCGTATAATAGCTTTATAGAAAGCTAGTTTAATAAGCTACAATTCCTCTAAATTTCACTTCAAACTAATCTACTAACTAAAAGTTATGTGAGCTTAAAACTCACGCCTCTTCACTTCCAAGACAGCAGAACTCTCTTCTACTTAGATGACTATAACTTTTTCATAGCACACTTAAATGAGTCGAGTGATAGCTTCTTAGAAAGCTAGTTCAATGAGGTATACTTTTCTCAAATTTCAAGTCCGAACACAAAGTATCGAAGCCATGGTGAAGGCCCGAAGTTGCTGCTCCTCTAATTGGGTAGCGGCCAACTACTCCTCACTCAATCTCTCGTAACTTTTGCGTATGAACTCCAAATTGAACAAAAACACCGCTCAAAGAAGCGCAACTTCACAAGGAACAACTTCACAAATTTTCATAACATTCTCATAAAAAACGAGTACACACCGCCCGATCTTCCTCTCGGGAATTTTCTCACAGCCCTCTCTACACACCAAAAACACACACCAAGAGGAAAGGAGAGTCGCCCCTTATCCTTCCACATCAGCCCATGCCTAAGCCACATGGGCATCTAAAGCCTATTGGTTAACCTCCAAAAGCACTCTAAAGTCTATCAAGATAAGATAGGAAAGAAACCCCAACCATTGGGCTTCAAAAGGTGTGGTTCCAAAAGAATTCTAAGACGGTCAAACTTTTTCTTAGTTTCTTTTCTTTTTCTTTCTTGGATCTTGATCTAATGTAAACATAAACATATAACAAACTCCTATATTAACAACTAAATGGATTCTACCTTCATCTAACCATATAAAAACTCTAGAATTTGACGGAGTACCGCTGAAACATAACTTGCTCTCCGTTCATCGCTTAAAAAGGTCAGCGGCCCTCGAAGCCAAAGACGGTGGCCCATCTCATTAGAAAAGCGACTCACCATTTGGCCTTCATTGGTATTTTCAAAACATCCTTCAAACACCATCTGACGGCCACCCGTCAATGAAGCTTCAGCCTCCAATACAATCACTAGAACTTTCGCGTCCGGTTGTAGATTCACAAATGCAAGTTGCCGTAGACTTGGATCTGGACGTGGTTGAACACGACGCTCGGAAGGCCCCGCTTCATCTCGCACTCGCCGTCTAGAAGTTGATGGCTGAGAAGATTGAAACGGATCCTCCGGTAATTGCGATAACGACAACTCCCACTCATCTGGGTCTTGAGAATCCATACTATCAACTCTAAGCTATCCAAGCTATTGGCTTGAAGCAAATCATGTGAGGCAAAGAAACTATCTTCCTTTTTATATCTCTCAGTAACTTCTTTAAGAAGCTTGCCTTCACTGAATTACTCAAATAGCCATAAATAATTCTATTTTAACTAAAAGTAGTCCGCATCAAAAGATCTGGCTAAAGGACAAGGTCGCGACATTATACAGTCCCTCAACAGTTGTATAAAGCCACCTTGAGTCCACTAATGGTCGCCAAGTTGCGGACTTGGTTGGCTGTCAAGGTCCGTCGATTGTTGCCTGCCGGTTCCGGGTTCGAGCTTTATCAAACTCGTTGAACGGCCTGGATAGTTGCAACTTGGTACTTGCTAGTGAAAGCAGGAAATAAGCAGCCAACCGGCCACCTACGCTTCCCTGAGCTACAGTGACAAGATGCAGGCTTCCAAGTTATGCTAACAAGCTCCGGTTACCCCCCATTGAACCAAACCGTGGATTTCTCCACGACCCCAACCTTTTGTATCCTTCTCCTCATATTCTATCCGATGTCTAAGGCAACATCTTTAATATTTTCACACAATATATTTATTTACAACGCGACAGCGCTTTAAGAATACGCCAGGTATCTGGCTGTGACTTTTCTATAGATTGCTATAGAGTTCCGTCAAATCATGTAATCTTCAGTCTTCAGTCTTCAGTCTTCAAACTCCTCGTTGTTGGCCTATCCTATGGTGGTTCTAAAGGGTTAAGGATAAAGGTAAGTAATAAGAACCCACGGCCTCGAACGGGTAATCGGGACGGCCAGACCACGAGCTGAAACCGTTTAAAAGATTGGCTCCTAAATTTTAAACCCCACGTTGATCAGCCTCAAACCAGCAATCGTGCCTCAATTGTGGGAACAACATAAAGACGACCGTGCGGGTGATCAACCCCACTTCGCTGCAACAAAATTTACAAAGCAAAATTGAAAACAACTAACCTCCAAATCCGGTTGGGAATAACAAAATAAAGACAACGAGCCTTGAAATTCGGCTAGGAATAACAAACGACAAGACACAAGCCACAACACACAAATCTTCATGTTTTCAAGTTTTGAAGTGTTCAAAAACACAAAGAAACTCAAAAGAAGTGTTCAAAAACACAATGGAAAAACTTCCACCAAGCTTGTAATCTTCAAACATGTGCCACAGATGACTTAAAATTCCAAATACTAAGTGTGGTAATTATTTGAAAAACTAATAGAAATAACTAACACACCATCAAATTTCAAGTCATTCTAAACTATTGTCTAAAAGTTATATGAGTTCAAAGTTCCGGCCTTCTAGATATTCAGTCGCTCATAACTTCTTCTTTAAAATTCTAAATCTCAATTGTAATATTTTTTTGAAGAGCTATAGCAATGGTGCACACACCATTCAAATTCCAAACCATTTTAAACTACTGTGCAAAAGTTATAGCTTATTGAAACCTCTAGCCTCTCAATGGATGGCCTCGGATTTTTACAATTTTAAACTGTCAGAACTTTTGCAATAAAACTCCAATCAACTTCAATGATAAATTTTTGGAAAGCTAAAAAATATTTTTACAAATTCTGAAATTTTCAAAGAGAGACGCAAAAATTACAAACTTTGGCGGTCGCCCAAGTCTCTGCTCCTCTTCGTTCGGTGGCAGCAGACCTTCTTCCACTCACACGCTTGTAACTTTTTGTCCACAACTCTAAATCAAGCAAAACTAATTTCAATGAAAGCACATCTCAAAGAGAAAAAAACCTTCAAAATTTCATTTCAAAATATTTCTTACAACCAAAGTTATGGCCTATCCAACTCTCAGCTCTCTTCACCTACACACATTTCACTCTAAAAGTACACTAACTTTTTTTCCCTGAAAAATCCGACTAAGAGGGAGAGAGAAGATGCTTATCTACCCTACAGACCCTTAAGGTGGATGAGATCAGCCCATGTGCATATCACATGGGCCTCAAAACACTCATTGGCCCTAGGAAAACTCATAAGATTACTACCTATTTATCTTTTTAAGTCAACCAACCTCTAGAGTTCTAACTAGGAGGAAAACTATCCTCTACTTACCATCTTTTAATTTCTAACATTCAAATGGAACACAAAACACTTATACTTAGTACAAAGCTTCAATTAAAATCAAATAGGGATAAAAACTAAAGTAAAAGAAGAGTTCTACTTCATCTGCGAGAACTTGAGGATACGCTTGATAGTGATTGTGATGTAATCTGCACTCTGAGTCTTTTTCAAAGGATTCATTAGCCCTTCTAACCAACTATGGTGGCCATTGCTTACCTCCATTGGCCTAGGTATACAAAAATAATGGTCTTCGTTTGGGCCCTCGAAACTTCCTCCAAATGTCACTTCACGGGTGCTCGGTTCAACACATCATATTTAAAGTAAGATTACTAAAATACGAGCGTCCTTTTAGAGATTATCATGCCAACGCCGCTCACTACGAGTCTGCTTCAACGGACGAGAAGATCCAGCTTCATCTTGTGGGTGGAATGACAATGGTGTGGAAACCGTCGGTTGGGATGGTTGAATTGACAGCAGAGACAAGGAAAGCTCTAATTCTACCTCCGGTTCAGATTCTAGATCTTGTGACTCCATAAAAATCCTCCAGTTCGACATTTTACAGTTCGAATTTGAAATCCAAATAGAAAGTCTAAGAACGTAAAGGAATACTTCAAATTGGTGAATATTGTTTACGGCTTTTGCCTTTTAAACAATTCCATGAGCAATAAGCGTCACCTTGAAGCTAGTGGAAGCGTCATCAATAAGTTTCATCCTCCTAATCAAAGATGTTTTCAAAATGTAAAAAAAAATATATTTTACACACTGTAGATATTTTCATCAGGACACCGCCGATGACGTGCTACGAAGACACCAAAGCAGACAGCTACTACGGTAGGAAGCAATGGCCCAATACCAAAGCAAGCCAATCTACCCAAGCCTCTATATGTTCTGTTAAACAAGTGATGCTAGCATGACTTTATTGATGTCACAACGTACGGGTAGTGTCTTTTGGGATGTTTAAAACAACATCTCTCATTTTTTATTACCTTAGATGAGACATGAAGTATAAGACAAAGTTGGATTTAGTAGAACATGAAGATATATTATTTGTCGTTGTTATAGACGACGAATGTAACAACGGTTTTACCGGGTTCACCACCGTGCACGTTACTGGAAATGTCAAAGCCAACAATCGATGTTGATGGCATGTTCATATTTCACATCAGCGCTAACATCATGCCTTCTCTGTACTCATGTTTAGTCCACGCTAAAGTGGACACCCCATATTTAGCCATACTTGTTGTGCATGTTAAAATAAATGTTGAAATAAACAAAGACAATGTGCAAGTGAACATGGACTCTAGCACGACAAATGTCAATGTAAACATATTGCTAGACGAGTTGTTTACGCTCAGCACCAGCTCTCAATGTTTGATGTGGTGTCGTAAAAAATGCGCCATCATTAAGGAAAACGTATTCCATAATATGGACATGTTCAAGTTAACGTCAATTCTAACAACTCTGGGTGGATATAAAATGCCCAAAAATTGATGACGTCAACTGACGTGGATTGTACACGTCATGCCAGAGGGATCCACGTCAGCAAGGTACAAAATTTTACGCCATTGCCCGGTGAAATTGGTGTTAGATGATAAAAAGTCCCACGTGGCAATACCTAACAAAATCATTGCTTATGTAGACATGTACATCCATCCACGTGGAGCCTTTTTCAAAGCAATTCAGACCTCGTTATTTTGGACGTCATGATGTTGACAATCCCAAATCACCTTTGTCGTGTAAAATTTGGCATGTTTTTTGTCTGTCTAGGTAGATAGATTTTAGGTGACATCAACATTAACGTTAGAGCATGTTTTTTCTGACGTTCATACATGTTTCTAGGCGCGTTACATAAAACACGATTTTCATATAGTGCATCCTTCTATCATTTTTAGGTCTTGCCGACGTTTACCATCTTTTTTCCCAATCAACCGGTCAACCGGGAAAACGTCTTTCTAAGTCCTTGTCTCCCAAATCCTCTCCATATGATGATTTTTTGTGACCTTGTGTTGTTAGTGAGTGAGACACCTATATCCACATTTTCTAGCAAAGTATTCCGGAGTTGTCCACCAGTTGACCGGTAGAATTGTGTTTCTGGGCCGGAGCGGAGTTTGTGACAAGTTAATAGGGAGATTGGTGGAAGTACAAGCATTTCAAGGATTTTGTCCACCCCGGAGAACATGGCTCTACCGGTTAGTCGGGTGGGTTCTCCATCCTCCAAGGAGTGGGGCGTGAAGGTCTACAAAAGAAAACAAAACCTCACAGGTAAATTTTACCGGGAAGAAACCGGTTGACCTCCCGTCTTCAACCCTGGAGTCTTTGGTGGAGTCTTTTGTGGCTATACTAATAAGCTTAAGGAAACTCTGCGTGTATCTATAGATACACCCAACCTTCCGGTGGGTATCCTCACTCCACCGGTGGACCTCACGGTTGAGACATCCGACCTTCCGGTGGATACTCTTGACTATATGGGTACTTCCAGCCATAGTATCAATTTCTATGAGTATCAATCGAAAGAGTCTTCCGGTTGAGCCTTTGTTATATGTTATGTTTTATTGTTGATTTATCCCACCGGTTGGTAGAATGTTGTTTTAAGTTACAAGATTTAAACACTAAGGTGAGAGTAGTGATGTCGATGGGGCCCATTGCGCACCCGGTCATTACCACTTGAGTGGTTTCTCCGGCTACTTACTTTTGTTAGAGAAAGATTCTCCGGTCTCGGGATCGGGAGTCTTCCGGTTTACCGGTCTATCGGTAATCCGCCGGTGACTAAGCTACCCTTGATTTTAGGATCTAGATGCCATTTTGTCTTTTAATGGATCCACTTTTGGAGGGTAGCTATTGACCCTAGTGCACTCTCTAGATGCCATTTCTACCTATTGGGGATGTAGTTTGGAGGATAGCTATTGACTTTAGGACACGCTCTAGATGCCATTTCCACCTTTTGAGGATCTAATTTTGAAGGGTAGCTAGTAGCTTTTGTGTACTTAAAGAGCCTTGGGCTATTATGTTAAGTACTCTTCTCTTTGTTGATGTGCTCGTGTCTTGCCTTCATTGCTTGTGTCTAGAGTCTTTGTTGAGCTTGTATAAGTAGACCATGAGAAAGTTGATTCCTCCTAGTGAGTCCTTGCTAGGTGTGCAAGGTTGTGACTTATTGTGTGCTATGTGATTAACTGTGAGTAGAGACATCCCGGAGGTGTAAAATATCCAGGTTGGATAGGTAGAGTGAGATCTGAGATATATGCTCCAAACCCTACATCGGTGGAACCGAGAAGAGTTGCTTTATCAAAAGGGATCCGGGAAGCCCTTGACTATACATGACAACCTCCTTTAAGTGGAAAGTTTTTGGATTGGTGGGGAGGAGGGGTGATATCCCCCCTCTTGGTACACCGGGAGAGAGTCTGGCTAAGCATGAGTCCGGAGAATTCCGGGGTTTCTAGCCTTGTAGTGGACGAGTTCCGACAATCCCCGTGGAAGGTTGTCTTGCTCATATGATTTGCTTAGTACTAACTTGTTGTAAGTCTTGTATCTTCTTGGTTTCATTCATTGGGAGTGGTTGTAGTTGGAACCCGGACTTGCGTGACCGGTTTATTGGGACAAGTTTCCGGTAGATTGTGAAGGCCGGTAAACTAGCTACAACCTTTTAAATTCTTTCAAGGTGTAGAGTTTGATTGTGGATATTGTGGCCTCTGGACTGCGAGAACGAAGAGCAATGACTTTCCGGGCACTGAAAAAATTTACCGGAAAGCTACTTTGACGCTCGACAGAGTTTAAACCATACACTTGTGGTTACTTGTTACCGGTTACTAAGGTACCGGAGAAGCCAGCCTCCGGGATGTGTTGAGGTGTTAAGTGTAAATTGTTGTTAAGATTTAAAAAGTTTGATGCACGATAAAAATCCCTGGAAACGATCTGGTAAGGTGGGCTCGCTTAAGGGTAATTTCGGTTAACTTTGAGAATTACGAACTACTAGACTACGACAATTGCCTACGCCGAACATCAATTTCAACGAATGTCAGGTGTTGCCAATGGCCTTCTTTGTGCATCTAATTGTTGTAACAATTATAAATGGGCAAGGCTCAAGGTTCGAAGCACCTAGACCCAAATCTTGGGCTAATTGCTTGCTAATCATCACTAACTGAACCTCGGAGTCCAACATAATACGTAAGGGAGTAGCTCGAGTGGAATTGCCGTTTCTACGGCCAACCACCATGATTCCATTGTCAATCACCAAACGTACCACCCTTGTAGAAATATTGTGTCGCTCGCGTGCCAACCGGGCCGCAACGTCAATCAAATATGCTACTCTAAAAATCAAGGAGTGATCCTTGGAGTACCGTCCTATAGGTGTGAAAATCGCATTGGCCTCAAACTCAAAAATAGCATCCGCCGCCGACTTGGCCCACAATGCCACCAAATCCTCCTCGGTGGATCGAGCCATCACTGCCCGCAACATCTCCAACAATGGCATTGGCACCTTGCCCGCCTAACATACTACCTGCCAAGTAGAATACACAAGATGGTTGAAAATCCGGTGTCAAGAACTCCACACCAACAAACACCGGCAATTGCAATACCTTATACATCAAGGTTTGTGCGGCATCTCCACGGGTGGATGAAATCTGTTCAATCAGGGACACAATGGGAGCGGCATGAGAAATTGTCGCTTCTATGATGCTCAACGAAAGAGGTAGCCAGGACTGACCAATGTAGTCCAGCCAACCCATGTGGTGTGGACGGACACTACTACCTGGCAGAGAGAAAGAAGGTGCCACCGCCTCTGCAGTAGTCTGAGCACGAGTTGCAACTACTGCCACCACCTTTCCTGAAGCGCCATACAAGTAGCAATCTAGGGCTGAAGATGGGCCTCATCCCTAATCGGAGGTTGTGTGTCTGTCGCTAGCCCCAATCTTTTCTACCTTTAGAATTACAAAAATTTCTCATAATTCTAATAAAATGCTTTTCATATCTGCCGCATTAAAAATAATGAACATTTATGTACCCAAATTGATCCATCCGCCACTTTACTTTCCATTAATCAAATAGTCTTTCTAACATTCTAATTTTTTTTTATAGATTCAACATGCCAAAATCACGGAAGACTATCGACGTCCAGAATCCTCCGCCTAGGCCTATTTCATTTCAAGACATTACATGGGATCATGCTAGTAGACAAGGATGGGGCAATGCAAGTGCAATTGTACATTCATACATTCCTTTATTTGGTTGAAAATGCAGTGAAGATCCTTCAATTGCGCAATTTCCAACTCGTCCGCGCCACGGCTCAGTTTTAATTCCCTAACCACATTGGCAAAATTGGGATGGCGCGGTAGTGCGTCAAGGCATGCCGCATCCAATTCTCCGACTCCTTCCTTCTTTGCCCTGAGGTGAGTGACATACTTCTTCCCCATTGCTATGACAATAAAAGGTTTTTTCTATGCATTACGGTCAACGATGGCCGCCATCTCTACTCGTGCCCATAATACCTCCTCCGCCTTCGTCCACGCTTTGAATTTTTTCCAAAACTCCTTCCGTTGTCTCTCGAACGGCTTTGTTAAAAATATTGCATTTCAACAGCGGGAGTTGATGTTGCAAAGTTGTTCTGCCTTCCGTGGACGACCAAGTGTTTACATTGTGAGCTCCATGCATGATGCGATGGCGATGACAAAGGTGATCATTTAAGTGTCTCTGATTCTTCCACGAACCCTAGCCACAAAGAAGCCATGGCATCGCAAGGTTGAGAACGGCAAGTGTTAAGCCGGATAACTTCATCCCGCGGAATGAAAAAAACCACACATAAGAAAGAGTGAATTAAGAATCTTACATCTTCAAACCTCTTTAAGCACTATTAGACCTAATCACTACACTACGAAGAATGAAAGAGAGTATCCTAAAATACCAATATCCGTCATGATGTTAAAATACACAAAATACAACATTATATAATAGAAAATTGAAGCAATACTTGTTTGGACCTCTAAAAAAAGCATAAAGTTGTGCCATTAAAATCTTAAGTCATACTAAATGGAATGATTGAAATATGTCTCATATCCTAAATTGTAATCGATCACTTATTGAAAAAGAAGGACTTCGGTTCCAAAGGGAGGGCCGGTGTGAAAAAAATGTCTGTATATTCCACCACTAAGTCCATGTCCACCGAACATGGTTTAGTAGTACGGAACTACTCTCTCCTCTTGAGGATAGACCACTTATTGAAGAAACTAATGTATCACTCTAGAAACTTGAAACTATAAAACTCAATCCCTAGTTTTCAATGACAACATACCTAAGCACAAAAGATGAGCTTGAAGGATCAATCTATGTGGAATGGAAACCATGAATGAAAATAATATATTTAATATTCGTGTCAGATGGACACAAAAGATAGCACTTGAGAACACTTGGAGAGGTACAGAACAAACCCTACACGTGCTCCTATACACACAAGTTTCACAAGAGGCAATACCCATCACGGGTATTTCATAGATAAATATGTCACAACGGGCAAGAGGAGTGCATGGGCTAGGGCACATGTCAGGAGGGGGGGAGGGTTTGTGTGCCAGTTGGTTGGGGTGTCATCACTCGGCTGGATTCATCCCACGAGCAATTGCCCCTTTCATCCCATGAGGAAGAACGAGGGGGTCGGTTTGCCCTGGGCAACAAACCACGGGTGGAGTAAATACCGGGGGGAATAAACCGCGGGTGTAGGTAAATACCGGGGGGGGGGGTAAACCGCGGGTGTAGGTAAATGCGGGGAAAGTATAGAGCTGGTCTACAGCTTGCTGCAAATCGCCGCCCTACTAGCGTGACCTCTTCGAAGTTCCAACCCTCACTCTTTTCAACTTTTCCTCTCCAAGCAGAGCTCCTTCCTCCTTTCGCCTCGTTGCTCTTCAATAGTGAAGTATAACCACCGCACGGCCATAGGGTGCCCGACTAAAATTTATACTAGAGTAATATATATTTTATATTTTTATTATATTTTAGATTTTGATATTAATAAATTCCAAATTAAATAAATTATCGTGCAAATGATTTTTAAAAATATATAAAATTTAAGATATTAACCTTTGAAGGACCAAATGCTAAGAATAGGCTTTTTCAAAGTTCATTCTCGTTCCTATGGTATCAATTTAAAACATTCTTCTTTGAAATTTTTATTGCAAATAGGAATTACTTTTATTTCACTAGGAGAACATTTTATTTCCAAAATCGGACACTTAATGAAAAAGTGTAGGGTTTTAAAATTCAAATGCGGAGAGTGGGCAAGTCACGCACTTCCAAAAACTTTTGCTAGGACACTCTATTGAATGTGAGATTTTCAATACTAGCAAATAATACTATTTCCTATCATATTGTCAAAAAAAATCTTATCTTTAGTGAAAAATAGCATATTAAAGCAAGTCAAACATTTTCACACATGGTTGGGCAAGGAACCAAAATATCTTCTTCCTTTCCACATAAAACTTAGAAATCTTCATATTTTCTACATTTTAATTTTACCACCCCATTATGTAGTGTAAACCTCTTATTAACCATTCGGATTTCCATTCTTAAACATTTTAAGTTCACAAAAAAATAAAACGTGAATTGACAATTTTCGAACCTCCACTCCTTGCATAATTTTTGAATATATTACACCCTTCTTTACCCCTAAAAATTGGTGTACAAGGAACTATTATCATGCTTAACATGATGGTAATGACTTTTGACCTTGTGTAGTACAAAATTTGGACACCAAGTGAAGTCAAAGCATGTTGATCCATTAAACGTAAAGGGAAGAAAATGAATCCTTTTTTCTACTTCAAAACACTATAATCTTTCACTCCGTACAGTGAAAGTTTGTGAAAATTTGTGAGTATATTATTTAATGAGTCTTAATTGAGATCCTACGGTTAAAACTAGAAATAATAGTTTTTGTTTCCTTCCTTAGTCATTGCACCGAAATGAGCAATTTTGAAGTGTTTTTGGTGTGAAATTGTCAAAGTTATTAAGGCGTTGAATTGTTAGGAACTTTTGAAAAATACTTCATTTAAACTTTATTAAAATCCTCCACATCTACTTTTTTTTCCTTTTGTTAGTGTATATTATCATATTCTTCCAAGACATGTATAGCAAAGGATATTCTTGCATCATAAAATCAAGAACATTAAACAACCTTACATAGCCTCAAATAACCTATTGAGATCTAAAACCAGATGTAAAGGACCAACACCTAATGCATGTGGCATTCCATATTAGAACACATTTTTTGTGAGAATGCCCCATGTATAAGTGATTATTTTGGAAATTTTGATGGTGTTAATATATTAGTTTTGTTGATGTCTCCAACCCAAGTGAGTTATGTGAATGATTGTCTAATGAATAGTACTAAAAACTCCTACTCTGGCCACCAATGTACACAATGGTTGCATTGTTTAAGTTCACAAATTTCTATATATCTGTGAAAACATTGTTAATGAAAATTTCATCATATATGCTTACATTACTTTATATTTCAGTTTTACTCTTTGCACTAAAATGGGCAATTTGATGAGTTTTTGGTGAGAAATAACAAGGATATGAAATTGCTTAAAATGGTATCTTTGGACATTTTCGCAATAGAGAGTATCTATATGAGAATTGTACTTCCACGCATCAGCAAAGAACATGTTGATTATGTTGACCAGTGATTTTTTGTTTGGCGGAAAAAGGCCAAAGAGCACCAAAACTAAAATGGAGAAAATTTTTCAAAAGGAAAAAGTCAGAAATTAAGCTTGGATGAAGCCAGAACATGGTTGTCCCATCTTGCTTGGTCGCCAAGTTGCGCCAGTTTTCTCCCACCTTGTTGCCTCAAACTAGAGTGGCACCCAAGTGGGGTATCATCATATTACTGAAATCATAATCTATGCAATGAACCATGCAGCAATCAACCACGCGGTCAACCGTGCAGTGAACTATAGAAATGCTACAGTCAACCCCGCACCCAACCGCAGTGAATCGTGTTACCTTTTTTCTTTTTTTCATAGATTGTAATATAAAAACTACATCAAATGGTCGGACTAATGCGTTGAAAGCAAGCGCCAATTGCTAGTTTTGAACTAAAGAAGCACGTCGGGAGGCGTATGGCAACGAAATCCATGGCGGGGCCCATAACGAAAGGCGAATGGTGCATGCCTTCTTTGTATGTGCTTGTAGGCCCTCAGGACAAAGCTTAGCTGTTCAAACATTGAGCAACCTCCTTATCGTGCGGAGAGGAGTTGCTTCAATCAGTACACAGGTATTTTAACAAATCTCATCAGAGGCACCTTCACTTTGTCTAGCTAGCTGGAGTCTTGGAATCCAAAGGTCTAAAAATCCTTAAAAATGTGAAAGACCCGTTGGATCAGTTTGTTGTCCCCAGTTGTAAGGGTCATGAACGAATACAAGGCCCTTCTATGTACCATGAAGGAGATGAGTGTTGAGCTAGAGGTGGCTAAGAAAAATCTAGACCTTGTATGTGATGTTCAAATATTGCTAGGGTTGTCTGCCTTGTTACCTCTCCTACGGTGTGTGCATTCTCTCATGCAATTGTCCCAGAGCCGGGACGTCTTTATCTGCGACTATCGCTCCAAGTGTGTGAAGCGGAGGTGCAAGCTTTCTACATTGACGATACTACGGCATTCTCCCAGGGCATTTTTGGGGATTTCTAGGCGCTGTGTGAGACCCGCCCTGATCATATAGCTATGGGATGGCTTTCCAATGATTTGGATCTGAATTCCGAAGGCTTGGAGTTGTTACACTTTGCTCCAAAAGGGCATAGCATTGAGGTTGTCTTTGTTGATCCAATGTCAAACATCTAGGCCTATAACCAGAGACGTCTACAACGCCATGATTGAAGATGTCAAGCATCTTCGCAAGTGTAAGTGTCCAAACCCTAGATTATTCCTTCATCTTTCAAATGTATAGTTCAATTGGTTCATTAAGGTTGCTGAATGGGTTTTGGGTTGGTCCTTGCATGCAGATGCGGCACAACAACTCTTAGCTGAACTTGGCGCTCGTTTTCCAGCGTCGTCGCTTACGGATGCATTTGCGTTCATATACCCGCAATACTGGCTAGCGGATGATGCGGAGCAAAACTTCTGTCGGCACCTTGCCACAATCAAAGAACATTACTGTCATGCTGCATCGACTAGCACGTCAAGAGCTGCGAGGAATTAGACGAAAAATGTGTCGGAGTATGTAACCAATTTTGCACCTTAACTTTTTATGTTTACTACTGCTTTGTTCCTATTCTTCGGCTTCCTACGTTACGTTGCTTTGATGCTTTCACATTGTTAAAAAATTGCACATTTTTTCTCACAAAGATAGTATGAATCAATCTCTACTTCAAAAATTAATTTCTACTTCAAAACTTCTACTTTGACAATCTGAATCTATCTCTACTCCAAAAATTTCAGAATTGATCTTTTTCTTAATCTTTCAAATACATTTCTCGTATATCTCTCAATTGATATCTATTGAAAAAATTTCAGCTCTTCACGTTAGAAATTTCAGCTTTGGTGACATTCTGGTATTCCGATCTTTTGCATGCATGTTCGTTTTTATTGACTTCAAAGGTTTTACTTGCATAAGTAGGATGTTTCTGCTTCGGTGGTTTGATCGCTTGGTTTTCAAGAGTTTTCTTGCATGAATTGCAGCTTTGTTTGATATCTAGATTTCAATTGATTTTTCACTAGTCTGATTTTTTGAAATGCAAGATTCTCGTTGCAGTTTTGATTGGTTTGGTCAAGGTTTTCCTGGCATTAGCGACTGAAGTTAAAAATTTGGTTCTGAAGAAGAGCTCTGGAGCTTCTTGTTGTCTTCATGTGCTTTTTGTTCCTTTTTCTTTTGTTGCCATGAACTTGTTGTTCTGCAAATAGTACAGTCTAACTCTGTCGTGTTGGTGGGTTGATGGAATTTTCTTCAACTGCTCTGATTTCTTTTGTTTCTTATGATTTTCGTGCAGTGAACTCTTCTGCAAGCCTTACCACATCTTGGTTCCTGTTGCACGAGTATTGCACAAACTGTTACATGAGTCCATCTTTACTATTCTGTATTCTTGAGTCTAATATTTGGAAATTTGAGTCCAATGTTGGAATTGTTGTGTTCTGTATACTGTGAAGAATATCCATTGAGGCAAGAGATGGGAAACCCAATGAACCACTGATCCAGACGGACTTGCAATCCTTGGTTTCGAACCACTCTTGTGCGCTACGAAGTTGGCAACACAAATGCCAATGTTCAAGTTGACAATGGATAGCAATGCCGAGGTTGCAATGACAGGGGACATTTAACACCCTCTCATTGATGAAGAACAAATTGCGAAATCGCTTATCAACGCATCTCCCGACAGGTGTTGCAATGCATGCACAATTATTTTATACGTTGGAGGACTTCCCTTGTGATGTTGCGTACGACCATTGGAAGGGTAGCTGACGGAGGGAGGACTTGGCGTAGCGTCGAGAAGGTTTCTAAACCGTGACCTCCAGCGTTTGTATTTGTTTGGTCAATGATGAATCTTCACATATCCAGTGTCTGCAGGGATCTATGTTGGGCGCATGTTTCTCAAAACTTTGAGCTTCTCTTACTGCGTGTCAATTTATGTTCTATCTACATGTTTAGAAGTCTTAGGTGTTGTTTGATTTCATGAGAGTCTCAGGTTTAGGGGTCTTTGCTGATCCATCTTTGCGGATTTCATGAGTCTTAGGTTTTGATGTCTTTGCTGATCCATCTTTGATCTTTACTTGATCTTTGTTGATCCATCTTTGCGGATTTTATGAGATTCTTGTGTGTTACGGTTCGGTGGAAGATTTTGAGGGGTTTGAGGTTTAGGGATGCCGATGCCTGTTTAATCAACGGCTTGTCGCCATATTTGTTAGCTTAGCACTTACATTTGGAATACTGTAGCCAGAACTGTGTTCATTAGTGCCAATAATTTTTTGTTGAAACGCCAAATTGATCTAGTGGCCCAAAACACGGTCACAAAACTTGTATTTTCTCCCATTTATTTCTCCATAAAGCCTCTTACTCTCACCTCAAATATTGACAAGGAAGCCATTGTTTTAACTAAATGCACAGGCTTGGTGCCGCTTGGGCTACACTGCCAAATTCATTAAAAAATCACTGATGTTGACCATAGAACAGTTGGATGTATAAAAAACTGAAAAATGAAATACATTGGACCGCTTCTGAATAAAGGAATACTGGATTATGTCCAGGCAACGGTGGTATTTACATTTCACATGCACAGTTGTAGGAGTGTGGCAGTTGCTTTCTTCCACCAACGTACGACGTATCATATGTACCGAAATGAAAACAAACTAATTTCTTTGGGAAAGGCTGCACGTTGGCAAAATGCTGTTATCTCTGTTAGCTGACATTCCTGTTCGATTGTCGTGAGTTGTATGGTTCAACGAATCTCGAATCTAGCGAACAAGCCACCCTTGACTTTTATCATTGTTTTCATGTATTTCCGCTGCTCGTGCCACAATCCAAGTTGAAATTAACACGGACCTGTCTCAGTCCACAATATATAGAACTGCCATAAATGACTGCCTGCTCAAATAATGCATGAATACAAGGTCAGGAAGGGACGCAGAAAGGAATCCTTCATATCACACCTGAGTTGCTTGATACAGTGGAGAAGGAAAATTAGATCCAGATCTCAATACAGGATGCCAAAGAATTAGGTCTACTGAGAAGCAGCTAAAAAATCTCGGCAGGGTTGAAGATGAGGAATGAGCTAGCATTGCACTAAAACTCCGAGGTAGTCTTTGAGAGGTGCTCCAGAACAACCTACCAACCCAACCTGCTTCTTGAGCCTCACACTGAGTTAGCAGCTAAGAGAGGCCGCCACTCCCTGGAAAATGAACGCAGGCACCTAGCAGGGACATATCTACCCGGCCTCAAAAGCACAACGACTAATCGCTGGAAGTGCTGGCCTTGTCTGAAGAAGTCTTCTTTCCACCGTACCGCTGCATTCAGTAACATTCTATCAGAAAGCTCATTTAACTGAAAAAACACTTCCAATCGCGTGCAGTGAACACCGCAGTGACAATAAAAAATCGCGTAGCTCAGGCAACTATTCCTTCACTGAGCGCAAGACATCAAGAGTCCCTCACACATGGAAAGCACGACTTCACACATCACCTAAGATATCAATATGCCACATAAAGCAGAAACGAAGTCTATCGGACATGTTGAACATGACCAAAAGGAACGCATGAATCAAAATTGTCAAGGAGATGTGTATATAAGTACCTGTTTGCCCAATGAGAATGGTACATATCTATATTTGATCATATGCCGAATTTGGCGCTTCATGGTCAAAACAAAAAGAACGATCCAATACAGCAACAGTATTGGCCAAAAGACTGGCACGTCGAAAATACTGAAGAACGTCAGTGTGAATGCCACAATCAACGCTTTCGTGAATGCATACCTGCAACACAAGAACATCAACCATTCCGTCAGATCACAGAACCGCATGCTCACAGGAAATCAAACTGGTGCCAGTAACTAATTTGCACTCCGATAAAAAAACCTACAGATATGAACTATGACACACCATCTACGTCTCCAACATGACAATAGTTCATAAGTTCAAATAGACCCCGAAAAGGAATAAGTCAGGCTCAAAAGAGAGTCAATTTAAGACAAGATCCTGTGCTCTCAGGCGGTCGCTAAGCTCCACAATGCGGCAACGGGAAGAAAAGTGAAACGTACCAAAATTTGAACTCCGGCAGCCTACGAATGAAGGGCTTAAACTCGTCGCTGCCCTTGGTCGGCAGCGCCGGACCTTCGCTCTCCGGGTCCACTTGCGGCGACAGGAAGCCGATGAGCAAGTTGAGCAAGTAGATACCGAGCCCGTACGTGACAATGTAGAACCCCTTGACATAGTAAGCGCGCAGGCAGTAGATTGCCGCCATCACCAGCGTGCCGACCCAGCGCATGCTCGCATGCGGCGTCGACTTGTCCAGGAAATGCTGAAACCGCCGCACCATCTGGTCCCTATACTTCATCGCCGGGTTGGACGATGCCTGAAGCAACGCATCATCGCCATACATGCCATCCATCCCTGAACCCCCCTCGATCCACCAGATCACTGCCAGGATCCGCTCCCGAGCTCTCTCTCGCTCTCGCTCTCACGTTGCTCACCACTCCCCAAACCAAACCCTAGGGTTTGAACTCTCGACCACGAAGACCGCACATTCTTACCGCCAATTCCACCTCAAAAGCTTGTCCGCTGCTCCGTCGGCAGCAGCATGTGAACGATACACAGCGAAGCTGAGGGGTCACTCACCGGTGGGGCGCAATCGCAACAAACAGACTTGAAAATACCTCCAATGGCAAGCCCTCCAGGCTGACAACGTCGTTTTCTTGTTGATTTCGCAATGAGCGCACCGGGTATCTGCCATGTATCGTGACAGTATTGAGCGGGTACGTCCCAGGCCGGGAGTGTGAACTGTTGTTTAAGAGGAGTCGAAGCGAAGGTCGAGGAGGTCTTGACTGGTTGCTTCTGATGCTCCCTCGTTCTAGGGCATTCCATGGGTATTGCGATGGTATCCAGCGGGTAACTCGTATGTATGGTAACAGAACTGCCCAGGTATCCTGACGGTGTCGCACGGGTATGGCACAGGTGCACTGTTTTGGGACGAATCAAAGCGAACTTGGTTGAGGGAGGAATCAAAGCGAACTTGGTTGAGGGAAGACTTCATTCAGCAAACCCAGACCCGGACCCTCTTCAATCTGTTGGGTTGAACCTATTTGGTCACCGAGGTCCCAATCCGGGATTCCTTGGACTAGATGGGGCTTGAAAGTCACCCCCACCGCACTTGTGTGCATTTGCTTATGGACGCTCTCCAGGCATCCGCACCGTTGAGGATCGTGTGGAGCACTGCTAAAACACTGGCTTTGGATTGTATGCGGGGCTGGGGAACTGTTTGGATCGTGAAACCGCACCACGACCACGGAGGACTGCCCTCCAAAGAAACCGGGTTGCACTTTCCATGCCCTTCATTTAGCATGGCGGTCCGTCGTTGAGAGCATGTCCACTGCTGTGGGGCACAACGAAGGAAGCGGTGGTGGGCCACTTGGTGGCCCGCGCATGCGGATTGTAGCAATTGCCCCACCCCATCCTCTCTATGTGAACCCCCCTTGATTTTAGACAACACTCCTATTCGTCCGCCCATTTGCTGCTGCTCATGCATGCAAGCATATTCAGACCAGATCATGTTGACCAAATATATGGCGTCCTCGAAATTTACACGCCAAAGTTTTGTGAAATCACAAGTATTTGGAGGGACTCCATAGTTGGAGTGATGGATATTGTCTGCGATGCGGTGTGTTGAGGAGCGGATCCTCTCGCCAAACTTGTTGGCATGGTTCTTGAGGCAAGCAATGGCCATGCTTTAAACACGTAAGTGGTTAGAGCATATGAGAGGTGCCCGTCCAACCAGCTTACGCCAAAGGTTATGGTGTTACCCCAAGCTCCAAGCGAGGTTGGCATGGAAAGGTTGGGTTGGCATAAAGAATATTTTGTGCGGAGGGGAGCTTCCTATGAATTATAGGCTATTGGTATGGCAAGTGCACATGCTCTTAAATAGCAGCTAGCAGAATGGAGGAGATAGTGAACCCTATTGGTTGGCACAAAATGTACATTTTCTACCTGTGAACTCTGACTAGAAGTGTCAAGCCACTACACACCATAGAACTGCTCAAATTCAAACCAACCATATAAAACACATCTATTTCAACCAACAGATTGAGTTTATGGCTTGACAACATAAACACAAGAAAAAGAAGCACTCATATACTTGCAAGCCACTTTCTATTTGGTTCCTTTTTTTCATTACATAGAGTCTACCTCTAGAAGGAGTTATTAAAAGTAGAAAATACTAGTTAGGACCCAATGATCTATAGAGTAGCACTACCTCCAACAAATTGTTTATTCATGTTGGTCACAACCAGTGTTAGTCTAGTTCTTCTTCTTTTGGCTAGCACAAATAATCATATGGTACACCATGATCTACAAGTTCAGGTAGCCATAAAATTGCGTTAACTTTAACATAAGCTTAAGCTCACAATGTTGCAACAAACATGTAGTACACCATTTATAAAATAAAAGAATGTTGATTTTAAAATCAACCAAATATGAAACACATGATATGATTGTACAAACATTCATGAAAAAGTATAGTCATTGTTTATTTACTATGAAAATTTGTAGGGATGAAGCACAATAGGATGCATTGAACCCATATTGGATGAGAATTTAGAATTGGATGTATTTTTTATGGTATTTCAAGTTGGACTTAGGACACAATTGCAATGAATTTCTAATCACCTTAATCCTTTAAGGCTGATGAACTTTTTTGGCCTGTGAGGATCTACTAGTGTTCTAGATCATGCAAAATGACATCTATGCAGTGGATACATTTCAGCACAAAAATTCTACGAACTCATTTAACGAAAATCACTGTAGTTTGGTGATGCTTGCACCAATCACCGTGGCGATGGTCTCAACATATGCTCATCTTCCTCAACCTTTAAGTCATGATCTATTTTTTTTCCTTTGAAGTGGCATGTAGCACTTTTTATAAAGCTCTTGTGCCAAAACAATCCATATTCGGTCAATCAACTTAAAAGAGATAATTTCACATAGCATAATTAAAATCTTGTGTGAAACATTAATAAACCCTTCATTTATAGGGTGGCCCGAAGTGCAATATTGTATCTCGAGATTGAGTTACTGGGCGCAATAAAAGGAGAATAAAGCCATAGGCAAATTAAAGGGGTTGGTTCAGATTTAGGATGGCTCCAAAGACATGTGGGATCTATCACTTTTGTCTCAATCACATTTTGAGTGACTGAAGCTAGTGTAATTCTGATTGTGGGTTATGTGGCATTGTGGCTATTGCAGATGCATCTTAAGGCCCAGGAAATACAGTATGAGATTTCTAATCTTGCAAATATATCCGTTTCCAAATCTCACCCTGTTTTAGTGATTAATCCTTAAACGTCACTTGGGAACCGTATATACATACATGTATTTTACTCACTATAATACAAAAATGTATTAAAGTTTAGCAAGACTTACAACTTTGGATTGAAGATTCTTCAAGGAATATCTTTCATTTGGAGGTCATTTCAATATCTAAACATTATCATGTTCAAATACAACACCATATGTGTACAATAATCTGGTCACCAATGGCACCTTTTGACGTTTAAGGGTTAAAAAAGGATACATGGTTTTGAAAACGTGTTGCATCGGGTTCTTTTGGATGACACACGGTGGCTGCCTTCTACAATTTAGACTACAGTCTAAATTTTTTATATGTTACAGGCTAGGAGTAGAAGAATCATAACACACATGAGGTTGTAACAAATAACACTTATAAAACTTGATCTCAATAATTAGTAACATATATGTTTTCATCCAATGTTTCATCTATCAAGCCATTTTTCATCCAAAAGAGTCACCGAAACCTTAAAATGTGTTTCAACCGCTTAGTTTTATTGCCCTGCACTACATATTAGTGCCACTACTCTTATATATTGTCCCATAATTTCTATTTTACTGCCACTACTCTTATTTAATGTCCCATAATTTCTCTGATTTTTCCAACTTAACTTCAACACATAATATAAAAGTAAAATCAATGAAGTAGGGAGGGAGACATCTCGTAACATTTAACATATGACACTTAATAGTGTAAACTTTACACTCTTGTAACTATTGTATACATCAATTCTTACACCTTGTATGACAGATATACAGAATCCATCATGTTGCAACTCAAAGGTGGGCTTCTCAGAGGTGAAGGGTTAAAGAGGTAACGTAGAAAGAGTTTAGACTGTGTGAGGAAAACTCTATTGCTTTGGAAACCGATTCCCGAACGTAGGAACGCTGGAGCGCACGGAGCTGGCTCCACAAAATGTGACATGGACGTGCATGATGCTCCACCTGCACCGTCACGGTCTCCGCTCGCTCGCTCCCTCCCTCCCTCCCTCAATTGCAGAGTCTCTCCACTGCTCAAGCTGGGATCGTCTCTGTGATGATTCATGATCGCCCCATGACGAATCCATCTTCCAATCATTCTGGAATTCATCTCCCACTTTAGGGTTTACGCATCCATCTTCCCTCCGTTGCATCCACACACACATTTCAGACAACGAGTGCGCGTGCTGTGTCTGTGCCGCACTTTTCACTCCCTCATGCTGCGATTGTCGGGGGACAGCCAGCGAGCGAGGAGGGAGACACGGAGAGTGCGAGAATACGCTGACAAGGACGAGAGAAATGATAGAGCCGAGTAAGTTTGATGCGATCGTGATCGGTACGGGGCTGCCGGAGTCTATTCTGGCGGCCTCCATAGCCGCGGCGGGCAAGACGGTGCTGCATCTGGACGCGTACGAGGGCTACCTGTCGCCATGGGCGTCCCTCTCCTTCTCCACCTTCACCTCGTTCGCGTCCTCGGGTGGGCGTCTGCCAAATCCTAGCTTTTTTCCTGACGACGACCTGACGTTCCCCCCGGAAGAGATCGAGTACGCGGCGCTCGAGGTGAAGGAGCCTCCCGTACTGTACTCGCACGTCAAGGTGTCGCCCGCCGCGCCGGATGAAGCCTCTCTCGGGCGCCTGAACCGGTACAGCTTGGATTTAGCAGGTATGAAGTGCAGTGTCGAATCGCTTGCGTGCTCGGGATGGAGAATGGGTTGATTGAGCGGTAGATTTTGCAGGGCCGAAGGTTGTGTTCTGCGCTGGTCCACTTGTGGATGCGCTCGTGAATGCGCAAGCAGATCATCATGTGCGATTCAAGGGCGTGGAAGCGAGCTTCATTTGGAGGTGTGTTGGAATCTGAGCGAGGTCGTCCAGGGTTTACATTCATTTCCGTCTGTTTGAGAATTGTTTTTCTTTAATTAGGTTTCGTTTTACACTATCAGAGATTCGAGATTGACATCTCCGAGAACTTGCATCCTATTTATGCAGAGCCGGTCAAATGACTGTTGTTCCAGCGTCTCGGGCCGATGTGTTTCGGGATAAGAGTTTGAGCCTCGCTGACAAGAGATTTTTGATGCGGTTTTTCAAGCTGGTAGCCGATTACACGGAGTCGACTGGAGATGTGGCAGCTGAGAATCTCGACAGGCCCTTTGTGGAGCTTCTTCGGAGGCAACAACTTCCTATCTCCATTCAGGAGTACGTCGAATTGACTCTTTCCTATTATTGTAGCGCAGTGTTAGTACTGTTAGTTTTCTACAGACTGTAAGCAGCGCTTCTACTGATTTGTTACCTGGCTTTGATTTGTGCCTGTTAGAATTATCCTGTATGCAATTGCATTAGTCGACGACGACCAGGAGCAAACGTCAGATGCAGCAACCCTTATTTCAACTGAGGATGGGCTTCAGGCTTTAGCACTCTACCTGGCCTCGGCAAGCAGGTCAAGATTTTACTTTTGGGTTCATGATTAGAGAGAGAATCTGCCATGTTTTTGTTTTCGATTTCATATGGCTTTGTACATCTGTCAGATATCCTTGAGCATTCTCTGTCTCGCATTTCAGGTTTCCAGATGCACCAGGTGCTTTTTTGTATCCCATGTACGGGCATGGGGATTTGCCACAAGCATTCTGTCGTTGCGCGGCTGTGCGCGGAGCTCTGTATGTAGGAAACTTGTCCCCTATTTCAGAAATGCCTATTTGTGTTCTTGCAAGTTTGTGCTGAAATGGTAGGAAGTGTCGAGAAGATGTATTCTGGCGCTTATGCAAGTAACTTAAATATTTAACTATACCAGTTCACCTTTGTATGCACATTGCAATCTTTCTAGTGTAGCACTTGTTACAAGATCCTAAAATACTGTGTTTTCTAATCTAGGTATTGCGCATGCCTATCGTGAGTCTCCTTCTTGACAAGGTATACTCTCGAGAGCTGTCTTGTGGGTGATTTTCCCAGTAGCCACTACAATAATGTCCTCACGTATCTCTCTCTTGTTACTTCGTCTCGTTTTCCTTAAAATTATGCTTTTGGATTTACCACAATCTTCATACCTTTACCAGGGCAAAAGATAAAACATAATCCAGGTGTAAATGTTGCGTGTACTTGGACTATGCAGGAAAGTGGTGTTTGCAAAGGCGTAAAAATAGCCTCAGGGCAGGTACTTCATAGTGAGAAGGTAATTGCCAGTCCTACCTTTTGTGTGGAGCAGCCTGCAACATCAGAGCCTACACCCACAACGTCTTCAGCTGATGTTGATGCTGAAGAAAATGCGTACCTACGTTCCTCTGATGTCCCAAGCACGTCCTCAGAGAGTGGTGGGGATTCAACAGAAGTGGCTCGCTGCCTTTGCATAACAGATCAATCTTTGCAACCTGGATTAAGCACTGTTCTGGTCATCTTTCCTCCCAATTGTGAGTTTTCTTACTCTTGTAATCTCATGGCTGTTTCAAGGCTCACTAGCAGTGATTTGGATCATGAGTATACTAGAACCTTAGTTCCTTGCTGAACTCTGTTTAATGAGACTTTTCATCTCTCTCTTTTTCTGAAGATTATTAGCAGTACAATGTGTATGCTCGTACAGAGCGAGTGAAAGCATTGTTTTGGTAGTCACAGAATCAATCTGCAGAAATGACTCTAGCTGACTGGATGGGAGACTTTATGCAGCTCTCAGTGGACGGAAGTCAAAGGTTGTAAGAGCGTTGCAGCTGGGATCAGCTTCTGATGTCTGTCCTGATGGCAAGTGAGTTCATTCTCATGCACGTTGAACAACTCTTTGTTTGCATGATGGATCTTTTATTCTGACCATAAAGTTTTGCTTACGATGGAATTACCTGTCTGAAACGTTTACAATCGTCTGAACTCTGGAAGCTACTTTTCAATGACGTCCTAAAGTAGAACAACTCTTAGTATTACTTAAATGAAATTTTAATCATTTATAATGCATATCAGTTTTGTTTTATGTTTTTATGCTCATCAATTCTGTTCTATGTTTTCTTTGTAGATATATCGTACAATTCTCAGTAAAGTGCTCAGACGCAACAGAAGCAGAAGAAACTTTGCAGGCTGCAAAGAGCGCTTTATTTTGTGAGGATGACTCTGAAGATGATCTTGAATCTGACAAACCAAAGTTGCTATGGTCCATTTTCTTTATCCAGGAAGTTTCAAATTTCTTGGAGGTAATTTGGCAGTTATTCCTTGAAATTCTTCCACGTTACGAGGAATGTGATTCTGTCGCTTTCAATCTTTGAAGCATCGTGCGTAGTCATTATTATCTGATGCTATTTTATGATTTCTTGCATGGACAGACCATAAGAGGATTAAAAATGTGCGTCATGCCGGATGGAACTGTTGATTACCGCAGTATGATGAAAAACACTGAGAAGGTACGGTGCTAACATCTGTTTTTGTTCAATTTGACCGTCAGGATTATTGGTAATTTTTCAGGATGATCCAGTAATTTTTCTGGACTCCTTATTATTCAAATTCTTGTCTTTTACATAGAGGTTTATCATATTCATTGAGTATTTCAGCTATTGTTTTTCAGCCGTGTCTTTGCTGATTATTGTCAGTGATTTTTCACTGGTAATCTGCTCTGAGGATATAGTTAATTAGAGCTCAACGTATACTGATTTAGCCTAGAATTCTAGGTTTGACAATGCGTGTAATCTGTTGTGCTGATTAAGCCTATGCTTGGTGGTTTATCAGATCTTTCATCAACTGTTTCCAGATATTGAATTCTTTCCGAAACTACTAGGCACCACCTCCACAAGCGATGAAGGAGATGGAGATGGAGATGCGGATGGAATATGAGAGCTTTGATTGTAGAGGGTACAAATAGCTTCGGCAGAAATTAATTCGTATGACTAAGTGAGGACGTCAAGCCAGAGCAATTTGTGTTGCTGAATTACTTTGGAGTAGAGTTGAGGTCCTTTAACACCTTTACGCTTGACCATGTTGGGCATGAAAGACCGCACAGGATTCTAAGTTGCCTATTCTGCCTAAATTGCTCTCATTTGTGAAGTCATCGTACATGTTCGTGTAGCTGCGGTTGAAAAAAAAGGATCATAGCAGACAAAATCGAAGTATACTTTTCAAGTTTGGTGTCATTGGTATACAATTCAGCTCCTTTCTAGAAGTGTTAAGTGAATCATTTAAGCTATAATGAGCTATAGCAATTGGGGTTAAATCTGATATTTTGATGGAATGCTTTGAGTTGATATCCCTGTAGGCAAACTTGTACTTGTTCTCCACTCCTGTTTGGAAAGTAATGTTCGCTTTAATAACACGGAGAGTTCCTCAATGGCTGTGACTATCATGTCCCATTCTCTGATGATTTACGAGGTGCAGTGTCTACTCTTATGGAAGCAATTCATCAAATTCTTGTTGATTAAAGAATGTACTTGTAATTGATTGTGTGGTTATTAACCCCTAAAGGACTGAACGTCCCCCGGGGTCATTTTGGATTTCGGGCATGTACCTACAATTCAAAAAAAAATCCTTCTTAATTGAATTTTTTTTTTCAAGATAGGATCTGATAAGAGCTTCGTGGAGATATTTATTTATTTATTTTTGGATTTGTGGTTTGAAAGTTAGTACCACTTAAAGCCAAAAGTGGGACTTCGGGCACCTCCAAAATTTTTGACAAAAGTTTCTATTGACATTGAGGTTTTTCACACATAGAAATAATATTTCCTTATTTAGAAATTTTCAAAAAAAAATCTTGTCTTTAGTGTAAAAAGGCATTTTATTCCAAGTCAAACATTTTCACACATTGTCGGGCAACGGGGGAAAAAAACTTCATCTTTTCTACATAAAACCTAGAGATCTTCATATTATTCACTTTTTTTTTTTTTCAACAACAATATATGGTGAAAACCTTCTTATTGACCGTTTGGATAATCATTTGAATACATACGTAGTTCACAAAAAAATAAAACGTGAAATGGCAATTTTTGAACCTCCACTCCTTGCACACTTGTTTTGAATATGCTACACCCCTTTTTTACCTCTAAAAATTGGTGTGCCGGGAAATAACATCATGCTTAAGACAATGGTAAAAGATTTAAACCTTGTACAATGCTAAAATTTGATACAAAATGAAGTCAAAGTCAGCTGATCTACTCAACGCAGGGATGAAAATGAACCATTGTTTTGACTTTGAACACTAAAATCTATCAATCCGTGCAGTGGATTGCAACCAAAATTTGATGGCATGTTTATATGGAAGTCTATTTTAAGATCTTACGGTTGAAAATAAAAAATTCACTTTAAAATGTGATTTTCATGTCTCTTTTTGACAGTGGCAATTTTGGACTGGTTTTAGAGCGAATTAGGTCGTCGTCCTTTAGGGGTTAAGGGAGAATTATGTATGTGTGGCCCAATCCAAAATAATCAAATCTTGACCAGTTGAATGAGGGAAATTGGGCCCTAAACTTCATGGTTGGGTTGGATCCAGATTCCTACATGGAGTCCTTTGCGGCATAAAGTTGGTACCAAATGTGGGCCTTGTAGAAAAGAAAGCACACTTTCAGCCTATTCCTGTTAGTTTGAATCGGCCTTGAGACGATTTCGTGGCTAGGTGCCAGATCTTCACAAGGAGTGCTCCTAACACCCCAGCTACGTGTGAACGAGACCATGCTGAACCGACTTCTGGCGAACGTCAGGATGACGCCATCATGTCTTTGTCAGTCAAGAGAGCCCGGCGCACGGCTAGAGACATTTAATAATATTAATAACTCTTCCACGCCGAGAACCTTTCCGCTTTGTTCCAGGAAGCTCAGACCTGACGTACTCAACGCTCACGGTGGTCCACAATTGCAGCCTACACGCAAAAGTACTGCTACTCCTCGACGCTGCCATAAAAGGCCTCAGTCGCAGCACCTTCAACTACCACTCTCTCACCCTCACTTCCACTGCCAGTCTTCTCCTCAATACTTGCCTGGCGCGTCCGTCTCTCCGATCCGTCGCCTCTCTGCACCCTTCACACGCAGCTGGACAGGTTTTTCATGTTGTTCTTCCGCTCCGTTTCGGCCGAGTCTTCATGGGTTATATTAGCCAAGTAATCACCCACAGATATATCAGTCGAGAAGGGGACATTCTTGTAAACCGCCGTGGATTCCACGTTTCCGAGGGACATACTGACGTCTTCAGCTGGAAGTCTTTACTATTCGTCATATAGTAGCCTCTCACTTTGGTTGTGTTGCACTCACGATCCGAAGTGGTCGTCGTTTCTCTCCGCGTTATGCAGTATGCCTCTGCTTGTCACTGGGAAATTCTTGAAGCACATGTCATAGACTCTTGATTGAGGGCCGTTGATACTAGAGCACCGTTGCCGAGGAGCTCCGATCCCCCTTCTCTCATTACTCGTGATGGGGTCCCCTGCGTCATGGTGGTGTACAATCAGCTGTCATTCAAACTTGACTGCTCATGAGCACTGTACTTGGTTTTTGTTTGTCAGTGTCCTTTCTCTGCCCATCTTCTTCATGCTGACCATCTTCTTCTGCATGTTGATCATCTTGGGTGCAGAGTTTGCAGTGAGAGTTGATTGAGATTCAAGTAGACGCACTACCACTACCATCATGGGACTTGATCTTATGGTGGTTGAGCCAAGTGCCCACTCTGTAAGAAGCAGGAAGCTGAGGCTGCTGGGTTTGCATGGCTTTCGAACGAGTGGAGACATTCTCCGGCGCCAATTGTCCAAGTGGGCGCCCTCTTTGCACGACCTCTTTGAAGTGGTACACATTGTCATTCTTTCTCGACATGCGAATGCTGTAAACTTGGTTATCCATGTTCAAATTGCTTTTAGAAATTCATTTTAATTACTAATTTAATTGTGGACACATGATTATGACAGGATTACATCGATGCCCCTCTTCCTTGCGTAGGAAAATCGGACGTAGAGGGTATATTCGATGCTCCATACTACGAATGGTTTAGATACAACAAGGTACTGCTACTTAATAACCTCCCAGTGTCCACTGTTTCAACAATATGCAGGCCTGCCTCTGTGCCAGCTTTTCATTAAGCTTCATTTAAGTTGAACTATAAGTAACCATTTTTTAGGGTGAAGAAAGAGTGTGTACAAGATATCACTTGCCTTTCTTTCGTTTGCATAGATTTTAGATTTATAGATACTTATTTAGAGCTAGTTTTATTCCAATTTAAAAAGAAGCTTACTGAAATCTTGGGTAACTAAACAGAAAGCCCTTTTGTGTAAAGAGAATTTAGTATTATATTTGAAAATTTGCATCTTACAAACGCTTTATCGGCTAAACATCTCATGGTCACAATGTACATACTGAGCCATATATTTAGCATTTACTGTAAAAAATAATCCTTCAAATCAGAGACCTTGACTAAGAAATGGCTCAACCCTGACCGAATCTTGTTAATTCGTTCATCCAGGAGTTCACGGAGTTTTATCATTTGGATGAGATGTTTGCCTACATTACGGATTACCTGAAGTTGCATGGACCATATGATGGTTTCCTGGGGTTCTCTCAGGTGCGCCACTACTACTACTGCTCTCATCACATCTGCTTTCAGTCAACCAAACAAGAGTGAAACTAACCTGTCGTTGAGTCAGTGACCTCGGTTTGCTGAATCAGTAGTAGTCTCCAAAATGACAAGTTTGTTGTGTGAGCAGGGAGCGATTATTTCCGGATGTCTCGCCGGTCTTCAAGAAAAGGTACTTTGAAGTGATCAGCTTATGTCTGTTGTTCCTGTGGACATGAACGTAGAACCAGTTCCATTTGAAGGGTCATTGTTGTTACATTGTTTTTAAGTACGTTCCTTATACGCTGTAGGGATTGGCGCTTCAAGATGTTCCACCTGTTCGGTTAGTCGTCCTAATATCACCTGCTCAACTCCCAGCGCTCCGTTTGAAGGATGTTTACCAAGGGGCTACGATTAAATGCCCCACTTTGGCATTTCTAGGTATTACACACCCTGACCTCAAAGGTGCATGTTGTGTCCCACTCAGTTCACTTGTTTGTGTGCATCATGCCTCAAATTCTACCACTATCATTGTGTGCCTGAACTAAACTATTTCAACTTGTGAGCTCACACTTTTAAGAACCGTGGTTATTCATGTGAATAAAATCCGATTACACTTGAATGTTGTATATTCACTTCAACTTGCAGGAGCCAAGGATTGGTTGAGACCACATGGAGTTGAGGCGCTCAAGTCATTCGAAAATAATGTTACTGTCAACCATCGTTTTGGACATACTGTTCCCAGATTAGGTGCGCATTCCAATGATCCTCTAATTCCATTCCCTCTGACGCCAGCAATGATTCCAAGGAGCACATGTGATCCAACCTTGAAAAACAGTAGGGAGATAATATTCTAACTTGTTCCTTCATTCGTACCAGATGAAGGACAGACTGCAACTGTAGTCGAATTCTTCACGTCACAACTGGCACTTCTTGATGCAAGTGACGATATCGAAGAAGATGCGGAGCAGGTGAAAACGAATGTGCTCACAAACCCACATCACCAAGACGTATACGTCACAGCTTAGTTGAGAGAAATTGGTGTCGTCGATATTCGATGATCCGAAATCCAATACTTTTCAATAAACTTCTGCAGTAGAAACACAGATGCTAGCATTCTCTGTACGAAACTTTGAATTTAACCCATTAAAGGACCGAGACTATGTTTCACCAAAACCACCCCAAAACTGCCTGCTGATTGAATTTTTTTAACTTCTTTTTTACCGTAGGATATTCTAGTTAACTATTGCAAGGAGACATTTAAAAAGTTTCTTAAACTTTGACGGCGTGGTTTGAAAGATACTTGCATTTAAAGAATGTACTATGGTTTTTTTCTTCTCTGGACAAATAGGGTCAATGTACTTTAACTCAAGATAATGACATATTTTCATACTACACATAGCATAAAATTTGTGGATCTATGTTTGACCTTGAGTTGTGTCACGCAAAAATGGACAAGTAATAGAGGTGTTTAAGATAAGAAAAATGGACTTGCAATGACTAGGGGTATAGAAAGTAGCCATTTTCTTAAGGAAAACATTCTTTTTTTCAAAATAGAGAAATATTTTTTGGATCTTGAATTCAAACCGTGGATAGAATTATTTTTCAAGTATTGGAAAGAATATACTTTTGAAAACAATTGAAATCCTTAATTTCTATGCAGTTTTTGAGTAGAAAAATGAGGGTTGCTAAGAACTTTTTTCACTCCTACCTGCCTTGAAAAATTGCACTATTCATGTCTATAGTACTACTATTCAACTCTACAGTACCCTGTCGAGCTGCCCCAAATTTGAGTTTTTTTCTGTGTGAAGCACCCAAAATTTTCTCTAAATATAAGTGCGGTATGGATAATGGTTCGACTATGAACGGAGCTTCATTCTGGAGCTCCCAACTGAGGCCACCTACATGATGTTAGTGAATGGCGTACGAGTGATGGTGGATTGGAGATAGATTCAGCACGAAGAAGTTCGGGTGGGAATGAGAGAAGAGTAGCTCTGCAAAACCTGGTGAGGAGGGGTTGTCTGGTGTTAGGCGTAAATGCAATGCACACAACAATGAAGGTTGTTGGGCTCATTGTGAATCCCTGTGTGTACTTCATTTACCACTAAATCGTTTACTTATAGTGTGTATAACGTTGGAAAGGGATTGCAGATCTTAGATCATTGATACAAAGTTGTGGATAGGTGCAACAAACTAGCACTAGTTTGGGAGAGCAGATCTGTAGCGGGGCTCTGTGTTGGCTCAGATCTAGATCTAGATGTTGCATCTACCTTATCAACTATCTATCAACTAGATCTAGATCCGGTTACCACTACACTATAGCAACACAGCACACCAAACCCCTCCTCAACTAGGACCTCAGCACTGCCATGAAAACAGACTATTGCTTGCACAAATCTCGAATCAGTTGCCAAGACACAAGACCTTACAACGACCAACTCTCTACAAGATCAGTTAAGTATTCCTGTGGCACTTCACATCTCACAAACTTTCAAAAGTGTATATGTAACTTAGATTCGCATGTAATAGTGAATGTAGTAGGAGTAGGACCAAGTATTAACTTGCTTTGCAAGAAGGAGAATAGCAGTTGCTTGCCCTAGAAAATACCACATAGGAAAGACAGGAAGAACAAGTCGAGACAACTGCAGTCACTGAAGAGAGGACATCCAAGCAGGAAAGGAGTAGAGAGCGAAATGAAACAGATACAAGAGCACAAAGAAGCGGGACAACACAACAATCGAGACCGCAGCCCTTCATCAGACTAACAACACAGAAGCAACAACAGAACCCGAGGCCAAGACATGAGAGATGCACACAACGAATCGCACTTTGAGTACCCAGCTAAGTCATTTCTCGGTATTTTGTTGTTTTTAAAGTTCCAGGCTAGAATACGTCTTACAGACTGACATATATCAGGAGTAAACATATCGACTAACCACCAACACACAGAGGTGAACCAATGGTGCACAGACAGGGCTGCAAATACACATCAGCTCCGCGGCCACAAATACCGAGGCTCTGCATCAGCCCTACGCCGCGCCGAAGTTAAGACAGCCACATACAGAAGATCCAAAGCGCAGCCTTACACAGAAACAACATCAGCACCCGCATCGGCTACAAGACACCTACAACACAATGCCACTTCAACCAAGGTAAGTATCCTAACTTCTCCTCCAAAACTAACGCCATTTCAACTTTCTTCCAGCATCAATGAGGATTTCAAGACCAAATCGCTCACCACCAAATTTCCAACAAATCATCAAGAATACAAAGCCACTGCAACCAAGCAACCTGAAGAGGAAGGAGAATTGTCACTCACCCTACACACACCAGAAGATTTCGAAGCTCAAGCCTCAGACCTCCATCACCACCTGCACGCTAAAAAACAGCCACAACAGCAAGATATCAAGACCCCAATACGTCATTCAAAACCAAGGTATGTACAAAGTCAAGTAAGTACCTACACCAATCCATCACCTTCCATATCTCCTTTCTGCAAAGTACCACTAAACAATGACAAGAACTACAAGAAAGTCACAAGACCACACTGCCAGCCGCCACTACAATGCAACCCCAACAACCCTAGCAGCCACAACCGCCCAGTAAACACCCAATTTTGGCAAGATCATGACCTAAACGACCATTCCAGCCAACACAACCATAGATCTACAGCCGAGCGACACTCTCAAGAGAACAACCCTAAACGGCCACAAATCCAAAAACGAAGACGTTCATTACACACAAGGACATCCATCGAAAATCCACAAATCACAAGGTATATATCACACCCCTTCCCCACTACCAAATCCTCTCACTTCTGCCTACTGCGCGAACACCTACTCTCTGCTCTATGGAAGCGTGCTACCTGCACAAACCAAGAGAAGGGTGCTTACCAGAAGGAAGCTTTGAGGGAGAGCGCACTTCCGCCCACACCGTTAGGAGCTCCACAGAGCGGTGTTAGGTCACACTCAAACCAAGAAGATCAGAGGTGGGACGCACTGCTGCACTCGAAACCAGGAGTCCGGCAGGAGAATGCAACTCCAAGCTTACAGCAGGGATCCGTGGAGAAGGAGGTGCGGACATCCAAACAGCAGAGACTCCAACACGACAACAACATACTGACTGCGCCACCATCGCATAAGCCCCTCCACAGTGAAGCACTTCTAACCCATTTCTTTCAGATTATTATTGTCTGAGTCTTGTTCAAGTATGCACTAGATAAATGTTGCTTGTGTAAGGACGCACTTCAAGTCGCATTGTTCCTGTATAACAAATCCGAACAAATTAGGTCTGGTAATTCCGTAGAACAGCTAACAAAATTTAAGACGAGACGAAGACTGCAGATCAACCCAAAAAGACGAAACCACTTAGCAAGAATCACACGACCTTGGAGGGCGGATCACGAGAAGCCCCGCAGGACGAAACCCCCATCTGAAAGGCCGTCTCCAACTGCGGAGAAAGACAGCACTGTCCACCCACGCCCTAGCTCACGAGTCGGCAACAGAAGACCGCAGACTTGGAGGACCCAACCACGCCCCAGATCACGCGACGGCCGTGGAAGTCCGCAGACTTGGAAGACCATAGAAGAGAAAGACGCGCGCGCAAGAAGCAAGGCACGCAACGTCGCTGCCCAAGAAGCAGAAAAGTTGGGAGACACAACCAGCGAGGCAGTCCAATGGGGGAAGATCGTAGGGCGGGCAAAGCGGAGGCGGGGAAAGCAAGCCTAGTGAGGGCAGGAGAAGCAAGTGCAACGAACGAAGGGCGGGCGAAGCAAGCCCAGCGAAAACACGGCCAACGAGGGCGGGCGAAGCAAGTCTAACGGAGGAGGCATGATCAAGAAAGGAGGGCGTAGAACGAAGGGCGAGCGAAGCAAGGGGCAAAGAGGGAACGGTGGAGCCTCATGAACAAACCCTAGCTCGAGCCAGAGAAGAACGAAGGGCGACAGAGCATCAAGCCCAAGAAGTCAGATTAGTTCAACAGACAACTCCAGTGCCATTCAAGGGACTGTCCAAGCAGTGCACAAGAGAAGAAGCCGATTAAAGGACACTAAACCCTCGTTTACTAATTCAAAAAAGTGGCGCCACTGGAACAAGACTCATCACAGCAACACCCAAGTGGGTACCCCTCAATCAGGTCACAACCTCTTCTTACTCTCTCCACAAATTGTCATTCCTTGTTATCTCCGGGTTTATTATGCAAACCTTTGGAAGTGTATTCATATTTTAATATTAAAACTAGTTACTTGGAGAGGTGACCTTTTTTATGGCACCTCTCTTGCGTGGATATGTGTACAAATCTCTATATGTCACAACATCAACTCTTCATACTTAAAGTTGCTAGATAAAAAGGGGTCATGTTAGTTGTTTGAATGGATTTCGGTGGTATGTCAATTGTATGGGCACTTTATACTCCTTCTTGATCTCTTTAACTTCACCAAGCCCTCAATGTATGTTGAGGGAAGAAGTTAAAAGCAAGGTGATAAGGAGTAAACCAAAAGTAGCACTCTATACCCTCTCTAGTAACAGTCTGATTCTTGCTAGGTACAGTATATCTCAACTTCAAGCTGTTGCTATCTCGTCCAAGCGATTGTTTGTTGAAGTAGTGGAACAAAACCCATGTGTTACAAACGGTACCCAAAACACCTTAGCTATTGCAAGTGCCATCCAAAAGAAGGTGAAGGCAACAAGTTTGCCTTACACTGAATATTGGTTAGGTTTTCATACCATGAATACACTTGTAAAGAAAAAAGGTAATCCAAAAATCCCCATTCTCTCCCTAGAAGAATTGGTAAAAAGTGGTCTAAGTTCGAAAGAGGCGGCGGAAAGTTTTGAAGCATTGCCTGCCTTTTCATATACTCCCCAAGAGGAGTGGCCCTCAAGTAGGGTTGATGGAAAGGAGGGCAACCATTTCAATCTCACCCAACTTCCAAGTGAAGTTGAGGTAGATGAGGAAGGATTTGCCCTAGATTACCAAGTCTCAATCCACTTTGAACTTGGTGATCAAATATGGAGTAAGGATGTTATTTTAGAGATGATAAAATTAAGGCTCAAAAACATGGAAATCCCTATCGGGACCCGCATCGGTGAGCCAATAGCCATCTTTTGCTATTATCAAACCAAAAATTGGAATGGAGTTTTTAAATTTCACCTGAAAAATCCAAAAATAGATGCAATGGGATTATTACAAGGGATACGGCCTTTCATCCTTATCTTGAGTGAAAGAATCCCACACAAAGGAAAAGTGTGCAAGTCATACGACGCCTTAGTCTTCTCGCATCTATTATCCGTAAAAATATCATGTACGAATCTTGTTAATAAAGAACCACATGACTTGCATGCGGAAATAGTGAGAGATAGTTTTGCAAGAGGGTATGACTTTGAGGTGACAAGGGTGGAAAAAAAGGGTTTTTCCGAGTTTGCGTGGGTCAAAACTCCTTCTCTCGTACAAGCTGCCAAAGTAAAAGATTACAAAATCTCATTTGACAATGAGATCTTTGTACCAATCTTTGCAACGTGGAAAATGGATGAAGATGAGATTGCAAAAAAGAATTGTCTAATTCTTATTGCAAAAAACCTCAACAAAACAAAAAATGAAAAGGAATTGGTAGAGGGAATAAAATCCATAATCGAGGGGGAGAATGTGGTTGATACATTCTTCAAACTCGAACATGGGCGGCATGTAGGGACTTGCAACATTGAATGTTTAAACGCAGCAGTATATAAGAAATTCGTTAAACAAAGCAAAAAAATCCATGGTAAATATGTCATGTTTACCCCCCACCCTAAAAGCTTAGACGGGAGTAACAAACTGAATGCGGATGAATTATCAAGACTGGGATTCACGGATGTAAACTCCGTTGTTGCGAACGCTGTAATTGCCATGGAGAATGGCCCTAACAAGGAACATGGTGTCACCCTACAACAACTTCGAAGAGAAATGAAGAATATGAAAGGAGAGATCGTGGAAGAAGCAAAACAATACGCGGACATGGTACAAACAAACACAATCAAATCTCTTAGAGGGGAAATGTCGACTCTCAAATCACAGCTCATTGCAACCATCATGGCGGCTAAGACACAAGCATCAGAACGAGAGCAAAGGGCTATTGAAAGCAAGATGGACACGTCAAACTAATAGCGTCAAACAACGCTACAACCAAAAACAATATAGTATATATATATACTAAAAAATATACTAAGTACAAAAAAATATATAGAAACATAAATGAAAGAAAACAAAAAACTTCCATAGTATATTTATATACTACAATATATAACAACAACAACAACAACAACAACAACAACAAGCAACAACAACACTCCACACCCCTCCCACTAATAGCCATAGACATCACTCATTGCAAGCTACTTATTATACTTTGCGGAGACATAGAAACTAACCCAGGCCCAATGCCGGATGTATTTCAAAACCATCCAAAAGCACACAAAAGATTAGCAAAAACATATTTCATTCCGAATACTATAAAACTCCACCCCGAATATCAACAACTAGCATCTTCCTTTGCGCCACTCCTAAAAAACAATCACATACTCCACCAAAACTATTCCACCCTCTACCCCAACATTTCCCGCTACATAAACCAAAAAAACAACCACCCATCCACACATATCCTATTTGCCATAATCACAACCCTCCACCCTTCAATAGACGAATGCAATAATATCACCAACCAACGCCCTATCAACACAAACCCAACATACTGGACAGATATATTACTAAACACCCTATCCTCTCTACATAATCCCCCTGAAAGACATATAGATACACCCCATCCATACACTAAATTCCTAGAAGAAAACCAATACCTTTTTGAACACAAAACCTCTCTAGACAATGACCTATACAACTTTATTCATAGCCAAACCCCACCCCCTTCCCCCGATGTACTACAACTGAAATTTCCCTACTTTCCGTACAATCTAATCCTCAAATCTCTTAGATGCTTCAAACCAATCCACGCCTACACACACCCCACCCCGACACCCGCCTACATTTCCCCTCCACCCTGTAACCACGGCAATATAGACAATAGAAACACATATATAACTACATGGAACGCCTCAACGTTAAACACTGCTTTACCAGGCATTCATAATCTAACCGTCCACACCAACACACCACCCGCCATAATTGCCATACAAGAAACCAAACTAACAACTACTAAATCCACAAAATACATCCAAAAAACATTCCCCGATTATAAACTTATATTTAATAACACTCATTCTCTCATATGATGCATCCAACAACAAAGGCCATATACACCGGCAAGAGGAGGTCTACTCATGCTCATACACCAAACATATGCCTTCCCCGGAAATATTACTAAAAGCCCTACCCCGGCTAATATATCACCATATTTCCAAATTATTGAAATTTCTAACCGTCCCCTCCAACCATGGCTCATTCTTCATCTATATATGCCCTCGCATATAGAGGACTCTAGGCTTATTCCGGAAATCCAAAACTCTATCACCTCACAAATAAATACACACACTAACCATACAATAATACTCTGCGGAGACTTTAACTGAGATATCGCCCTTATTGGACGGCAAAACGGAGAGGTTTTTACCCCCCCACTTGACAGAGACTATCAATGGCAAAATTATGCGAATAACCTAGAATTATATTTAATTCCAACCGATACACAATACTCTCGCCAAGGTGGACTTAATTACACACACACTAGCCTAATCGATGGATTCTACATTAAAACACCTAACCATACCCGATATACATCTACTACCAATACCACAACCAACTTAAACTCGGACCACTTCCCAATCCAACTTAATATACCTCACAACACCCTAATAAGTAGACCTCCCACAACCATCAACTCAAATGATATTAAAATATTAAACCCCATCCCAAAAGAAAACCTTGACAACTTTAATACAATATTCTTCGAAAAAAACTCACTAAACACCATATTCGTTATATTGGGAGATTTAGTGACTCCCAAATTAACACATGTAGATAATAAGAGCTAAAGTGCACATCTAAACTCTACAATATGGAGGGATATGAGTTTCCATTAAATTGGGAGGTAATGTTTTCTACAAAAACCCCTAGAAAAATAAGTACTACGGATAACATTACATTACGAATCTAACTATAATATTGAAAAGAAGAACACATTAGTTGACACTTCTTTTATACCACATGTGTTCATTGAATATGAATAGCTAAATATTCACACTCGATCCTACTAACCCGGATTAACACCATGCTCCAATTTAGCTAAAAGTGAGCTAAATGACGGACAAATATCCACTTGTAAGAGAATTAGCTAAATACATTTTGATGAGCCCTTTTTGATTTAAAAGAATTTCAATTCTCCTTGTGGAATACACATTGGCAAAAAATATATATAACGAGTTTCAAATGATGGTGCTCAGAAGTGGGAAAAAAATTGCACACACTACCTCTTTTCGAACTAAAGTGTCCCCATCACTTAGAGGTGCAATGAACTCAAAAAGGAAATTCCACACACTTTAGCTCCACTTGACCTAAAGTGCGCACCTTTACTAAGTACCCTGAACTAAATAAGAAGATTTGCTCACACTTTAGCTCCACTAGAGCTAAAGTGCGACCCAACATTTACTTTCTATCATTCACCATGAAGGCAATTACTGGTATTATTGGTTTCAAGACTAGAAGAAATTTACCACATTGTTATTATAAAAAGAAAATAAAACATACTGAAAATTATCACCGATACACAAAAATAATGGAGAGAATATTTCATAGCAATCATTGGCATTACATATTATAGTCATACAGAGTGTAAATTAATTAAATACAAATATCTATAATCTCAGCACCAATGGATCTAACCATACTACATGAAGTATTACGCATCAGAATCTAAAATCTAGGAAAATGAAATCCATTTATCTAAGTCTATTACGATTCGGACCTAGCAAGTGCTTCCAAGGAGGCCTTGATAATTGCTACTTGTCCCTTCGGAATTTTTGTAGTTGAATCTTGCACATGACCTCCGTCCGTCTTTGAAGACCTATGTTTCCATGCTGTCAAGATTGAATCGGTACTCTCCCACGTTATGGCTATCCCCTTTTCAATTGTCCAGTGAAGGTTGCAATCTGTATCCCAATCTTTATAGAACTTCATAACATCCCGATCGCGCGATATAGGGCGGTAGAATTGGATACGCACGGTGTTTGGCATATCCGGGTTAGAATTAGGATCTGAAACTGCTTGAGCAATCCAAAATGGGCGCTCGTCCCCATCACAAGGCCGCAATGCAACAAAATAGCCAGCAAAAAGATCACGACCAACTCTAAAAGAAGGAGGTGGACGATCGCGTCTCTGGCCAACAAAATGCTCATCTTTACGGTACTCCTCACGAACCTCACCCTCCGCTGAGAACTCATCTTCAATGGCATGGGCAATTCGCGTCGTTGGCCAAAAGCCGTCTACCAATGATATCGGTGTATCCATTGGAATAATCAGAGCATCTTTAACATCACGCCAATAATACGAAAGTGGCTCAAAACGCGATCGGGCTTCAACAGACTCCCGCGATGATTCCTCCCAGTGATCGATGAATCCTGAAAGTCCCTTCACCACCTCATGGAGATGCTGCATCATAGAAGGCTTCAATGCATCAGGTTCTCCGCGAGGCCATAAAGACCTTTGTTCAGAATCCTCCTTCCACAATTTGATGCCACTACCTTCTCTTCCCTTAGAAAGCCAATCCTCATCATGACAAAGGATTTTATACTTCATTACCGGACAACCACTTGAGTCCACATAAAACTTGAACTAATGAGCCTTTGTATGACCCTCCAAAGCTTCATCACCGTCCGCAATCATACCCCTAATGAACTTCTTAAAGTCAGGAACCTCTTGGATGAGATGCGGGATTGTGGGAACACTCTCATTTTTCATAGACGACCTCATGAGTAGAGGAATGGTTGGAAAACTCTTCTTCCTCAGCGTCATACTCCAACGTCCAAATAATGCATCTATATCATCATGTGTATGACCAACTAGCATAAAATTAACATATACCTCGCCGAAGATGTGTTTTACAACAAGAAGAGACCAAAAACAGAAAACAAAACTATTTTTGTTATCACCAACTGCATTGTCCATTTGCTCATTCAATATTGGTGGCAAAGGCCTCCCTGGAACTAGGATATCTGGAATCGGCCCTAATGGATCCAAACACATCTCCGCACCCTGTAATACCGCCGCAAACAATGGATGAGAACTAGATTCTGGAAAGAGTTACCGGGACGATGACTTCGGAGGCGCCTCCAGGTCACGCAATAGTTTTGCGAACGACCCGACCGTGTAATTGGCATCATGGGAGTATAAATCAAGGCCGTAATGGGCGTAACGCTGGTCCACATGACCATGGGCAAGCATGCCTGTAATTGCAAGAGGCAACTTCATAAGCCCATCCAAGTGCTTTGTTTTATGTGAAAAAACCGGGGAGGCGGTCTTTGAGTGATCCATCTTATCATGCATGATGGTAATAACCTCCTGGGGCGACGACTTTGATCGAAATTGGTTCAGGTAGTACAAGTCCCGATGTGAGAAAGCAGAATCAATGTGAACCTGCATTTTCTTTTGCCATAGCAGTGATGCTTGTGTTCCAGGTTGAGTAAGCTTCTTTTGATTCTGGTATTTGTCACAAGTAGAACAACGGGCAAAGTTGTCTCCACCTTTCTTAGCATAGTACTCAGGGAAGCTCACACGCCGAATCTTACTCAAGCTTGAGGTTGAAATTGGCGGCAATCCGCAATCAACGAGATGATCATCAAGAAGCGGTATCTGATCTTTCCACTTAAAACTTGCAGGGAGGACCTTTGCCACAGCCTTCTCGCCAGATGGGAGAACACGAGACCTGTGAGGCATGTGGTCCGCATGTCTATCAAGAATGGCTCCAGGAGCAGCAGTAGCCACAACCGTATGACCTCTAGGCTTACGCAAACCGGTATTCCCATGGTGTTGAGCCGCATGACCAGCGGCAGCGTCCTTCGCATTCCGATAGAAAGTACTCGAACTTACACCCATGATTTTCATTCAGGCATGGGCACAAACGTCCACACCCTCTAGGGTCACAACCTTCCTACCCGCAGCGTCTCTATGAAACTGTCTGTGAACGTCGAGTTTGATATGATTTCTGAACTGCACGATGGTCTCACGGTACAAGCGTGTCCGAAGGACTCTTATTTTATCTCTAGGGTAGTGTTGAACACAGTTTTGAGTGCAACAACTATTGCTCGCAACAGTGTTAATGGAATGAGGGGTCATGAGGAATTCAGCATTCCTGGACACTGTTGGATGTGTATTCCTTGAGGAATTGTCGTACGAACGGGAGCTCCCACCTAGAGGTCTGTTACTCTGAACCAACCAGACATTGTAAACGTCCCTAAGGCTATGATGGAAGAGACTCACACCGTTTAAAAAGACTTGTTGAATAGGCCAGGACTTAAACGAGTACCTCCACTCATCAGGAGCTTCGTCTAAAACAAAAGTACTGGACACCTGTACTACAACATTCGAATCCTCAAGAGGACCAGAGGAACCTAGAAGTGCACTGGAGCGGACATTGCGAACCAACCCCTCCGCAACGCGAACACCCGAACCATTGTGAAGCGAAACAGTCATCCCGACCCAGAGACGGCGAGGAATAACATCAAACTCAGGAAGGTTTGGGTTCACGGGAGCGTCAACATGAACATCGTTGCCCTCCGAAGACGACATCCTGCATTCCAATGAGATACATATTAAATAACCCTGACAAATAAAAATGGGTAAACGCCTTGTAGGAATAGACATTTATGAAGAAGCATAGGAAGAGGGTAATTGATCTCGAATCGAGGTAAGGTCTGGTGCTTGAAAATAACTATGATTCAAGTGAGTTGACATGGCAAACCAGGCAAATTTAGCTCGACTCGAGGTAAACTCATGCGGTATAAGATGACAAGTATAAAATGTCATGCAATTAGCTATAATCCGAATATGAAATTATTTCACCCTTGACAAAGACAACTAAGCCCGACCCGACCTAAAATTATGACTATCAGACTCATTGTCATTTTAACTCGAGTAGAGGTAAACAGAAATAGGACATCAGGTATGTTAGTTTAGCTCGAGTCGAGCTAAACTTTCCTTCAAAAGAAGATAAGACAATTTAGCTCAACTCGAGCTAAACTGTCGATAATAATATTTATCGACAGTTTAGCTCGAGTCGAGCTAAGTTGTCCTAGGAAAGAAGGTAAGACACTTTAGCTCGACTCGAGCTAAACTATCAATACAAATTGTAAGACAGTTTAGCTCGAGTCGAGCTAAACTGTCAATACAATATTGTAAGACAATTTTGCTCGAGTCGAGCTAAACTGTCTTACCTTCTTTCCAAGGATAGTTTAGCTCAACTCGAGCTAAACTGTCGATAATAATATATATCGACAGTTTAGCTCGAGTCGAGCTAAACTGTCCTTGGAAAGATGGTAAGACAATTTAGCTCGACTCGAGCTAAACTGTCCTTCCGTGATTTTCGGCGTCTTTTTAGGGATTCATATGGTAAAACTCTTGAGCATATGAATCTGACTCTCTGTGTACTACAACCCAAATCTTTCCGTTAGTCGTCACGAAACTCGTAGTGATGCTTCAAAATCACAGTAGCAACTGGAACCACCGCAATAACCCTACACACTGTCACATCCTAATTGCTAGAGACTGTGCACGGAGAATGCAAGAAGTATACATTGTGTACCTTATGAAGAAGACAACTGGTGCGTTGTTGCCTCGCGCAAGCGCCCTGCTCAACCGTGCGTAACCTGTAGATGTTACCCTCCTCAACCTCCGACAGTTCTTCTACCTCCAAGCCTCTCCACAACAACCTTGCACAACAACCAAAGTGAGAAGGAAAGAAATGAAGAAAGTTTTCGAGGATCGGCGAGGTCACTCACGGACATACGACCGTTTCAGAATTGGCGGGAGGAAACTTCAGAATTGGCGGGGGGGCTTTTCCACAGCCCCTAAAAAGGTGCAAATTCGAAATCTTAGCGGGAAACAGAATCAACTATTTCCTGGCTGACTAAAATAAGGAAGAGTACATACCTCGAATATACTCGCACATGCGAGTTATATACAAGGTTTTAGGGTAACGCTCAGGGTTAGGGTTTAGGGTTAGGGTTAGGGTTAGGGTTTGGGGTTTAGGGTTTAGGGTTTGGTATTTAAGTTCAGGTTTTAGGGTTCAGGGTTTAGGGTCCTTGGTTTAGATGTTATCTTCTGATGTCATTTCATTTCAATATAATAATACTTTGAAGATTCAAGATATTGACAATTCAACTAAGGTATAGGGAAATGTCAAGAAGATATTGAGATGATTAGAAATAATTTGTATTACGATCCAAATAGGACTTATCTATTATGTTGAAATCAAAGACCTTAACAAACAAGTAGCATTAAAAAAAAAACATATTTTATGTGCACGTGTATTTTTAGAAAAAAAGTATGTATTCAAACATGCTTTGGACATCATTTCTTTGGGGTTTTAAAAATGTGCATCATGTTACGATTTTGTCATCAATTTAGAATGTGCATTCTTTGGCAAGAATCCCAAGTGTCTCCATGGTCTGGATTTGGAATTGAAATTGGTTACTAATATTTTGAATTAAAATATCTTATATTTGAGTTCACATTGCATTATCATGAGTTTAGGGTGTGGCAGTCTAAGCATGACATGAAAGATGGAAGAATTCTTGACCGTACACAATTTATTTCATGTTTTGACGTGAAATTAAAGACTTTGTCATTTGTAACATATAGAGAGTGGAACAATATTAAAAGATTTCAACAAGGAACGGAGAGACCTCCTCATGACAAAAAAAGGATAATCAAAATATAAAATATAACCATTACAAAGTGTATCACTTAGTGCATCAGGCATAATTTAATGTTCGTAATGTAAGTAATTTTGAATTTATTTATACATGCAAAAATGGAATAATTAGTTTTTGAGCACGTTCTAGTGGTCGCAAATTATATTTTAAATTCTCAAAATTTTGTAGAAGGATGATAAAAGTCATGAGGCATAATTATTAGTAATTTATTTTCTCAATGAACGTCTTCAATAAAAGTTATGCGAGCCAAAAGAGAAACTTCTCGATTGCCGGCACGTCGAGCAACCTAAAAAACGTTTTGCTATGACTCAGTATGGAATGTGATATTTTGAATACATAGAAGTAATATTAGAACGAATGATATTGTGGAAAAACATGTTATTCTTCTAGTGAAAAATAAGATTACATCCCAATTCATACATTTTCACACATTGTCACATATTATTGATTTAGGGTACCAAGAACACTTAGACTTCATATCCACTAAAGACTAGGGGATCGTCATAGTTTTTTGCTTTTTAATATTACTATTGGAGATTTAGGTCCACATATTTTGAAAACCCTTTTAAAATTCAAAAGATTACTATTTCACTTGTGAAATACTTAACCATAAAGAGAAGTACGGAGTTCAAAATGATTGTTTGTAGAAGTGGATATATACATTGCACATACATCAGCTCGGTTTTTAGCAAAGGTGTTCACCATCACTTTGTGCAATGAACCAAAAGGAGTGTGTGCACACACTTTAGCTCCAGTTGCGCTAACGTGTGCCTCATCACTGGGTGCATTGAACTAAAAAGAAAATATGCACAATTTAGCTCTACTAGCGCTAAATTGTGCACCATCACTAAATGGAGTAGATTAAAAAGCAAAAATGCACTATGTAGCTCCAGTATACAGAAGATGGCTTCTAGAGAAGTGGACACTAAATAGGAATCCATACAGTAATTGTAAAATGAACAATAAGTGTAGTGTCAAAACTATACATCACCCAATGTCAACTACTACTCTAAATGTCAATCCTAGTAAATAGTGGAACATAAAGTTTTTTACTTGTGGACAATTAGTTTAGGAAACCTTAATCATGGTTTGATTACATCTTGAGCATCATAGTAAGGAAGGGTTGAGTGCATGTAGAAAAGCAAAAATTTGCAAGAAAGAGCTTGGGAATAATCGGACGTAGGTATGGAGCAAACGAAAAATATCAAAAATTGGACAAAGTAGAATGTAAAATATGGAGGGAAAATGAAACTGCAAGTAGAAGATTGGAAATATGAGAACATTCTTCTGGAAACGAAAATGAGAAAAGAAAGGAATATTGGAAAAGGAAAAAACTTAAACATACAATAAATATAGAAATACAAGTAAAATACTCATTAGATATCCATCACGTATTATGCATTCAATGTGCATTACATATTCAGTAAATATTCATTAAATACTTATTGAATATTCAAATACACATTAATTTTACATTAGAAATTTATGCACTATTCATTATCTATTCATTAACAGTGCATTAAATACTCTATAAATAATCATTAAATATACAAATATTAATTAAACTATCATAAAATATACTTTTAAAACTTCAAACATTCATTAAGTAAAATTTAAATATTCTTTAATTGTGCATAGAAGTTTTAGATATACAAATATACATGAATTATCCTGTAAAAAATCATTACAAAGTCATTAGTTATTGGCTAATTATATGATTACACATTAAGTATTCATTTGGATAATATTAAAAAATATAAAAAAATGCAAGAGATGGGAATGAGAATAGTTGTGGATAAGACGATAAGAAATTGAGGTTGAAGATGAGACGAAGAATAAATGCATGGCGACCGGTAGGCATAACATATTGAGCTTATACAATTTATCAAGTATCAAAATTGTGTGCTAGGGAAGAGTTTTGATAGAGGGCTATTACAAAATGAACTGTAGTAGGTGAACAAATGAGGGATAATATTCATGACAATGGTGGCTAAAACTAGTTGCCAACTTGTTGACTAATAGTGTTCTAGAAATAGAGAATCTCCACTGGGGCCGAGGGACCGGGATGCGAGAATAAACACGGTAAAGCTCACTCTGTGAGGCCTAGGCCGGTGTATCAGCCCACTGGAGTGGCGGCGCCGGTTCTTCTAAACAATAAATTTACAGAAAGTACAGGGGAGACTAAAATTCCCCGGGAGCATGTGTTCAATCATGTAATTACACGAGGGAATTAAAAAAAATCAATAAAAACCCCAAAACAAATTAGCCTACTATGGCGTAAGTGTTGGGCGTTGGCGTTCCCTCACAGTGGCCAATTCGGGGACGGTGCGGGGGGAAAAGGATAAACCCCCCTCCCTTCATCTCAAACTTGGGCACCTTCCCGCTGGCGTGGAAAATTCCCCGTCAGGGGTGGAGATGCTCTAACTACTGGATTTGTACCGTTAGAGTAAAAGCAAAATGAAGTGAAAAGTAAAGAAAAAATTCACACTTTAGCTCTATTAGAGCTAAAGTGTGCACCATCAGTAAATGTAGGAAACTAAAAAGAAAATATGCACACTTTAGCTCCAATAGAGCTAAAGTGTGCACCGGCATTTATTTTATAATTATACAATTGCAAGATGTGGTCTTAACATACTTAATGTCAGTTCGATTCTCAAAGTAAATAATATCAAACTCATAAAAAATCAAAACGTGAATTCAAAGTAATAGAATCTTAAAATCGTAGCTTTAAAACTCTCTTAAGTGTGCTTCACCTAATAATTGGTGTAGGAGGAACTTATATACATCGATGGTAATGAATTTACTCCTTTTCTAATGCAGAAATTGAAATCCAGTCAAGTGAAAGCCAGCTGATCCACTGAAAGCATGAAAGAAAACTAAACACTATAATCCTGTTTGTAACAGTAAACACTATAATCGTTCACTTCCGTCCAATCCAAGTTTGTGTATTATTGAGAAAATGCCAATTTAGAAGTTTTAATTGAGATCATACGAATGAAACTGGAAATAATCACTTTTCTTTTGCTACCTGTTCATTGCCCCAGAATATGCAAAATTGTAGTGTTAATGGCCAAGAAAAATTGTGTAGGAAATTTACGAGTACAGAAATACAACACGCACGTAATATCTAGAACTTACATTAGAAAGATTAAAATGGCTTCTTGAAACTCCGGGTATCAATATTGAAGGTGAATGATTTGTGGTGCATCCATCTGTAATATCTGAGGGTCTCACCCGAATATCACGAAGGGTATCTCGGGAGCACCACACGGCCACAGGGTTTCCACCCTCACGGCTTTAGGTGCCCCCGAAAGTACCCCACGAAATCGTGGCGCTCGCTTTTTCTCTTCCCTTTCCGTTGATGTGAGTGACCAAAAGGGGCCCTCACTCTTTTTCTTCATTTTTCCCAAGTTCTTGATAGAATTAACCAAATTTTAGTTAAATTGGTGGACAACCCATCTATTAGAGTCAAATTCCTAGATTAATAGGCCTAGTGCCATGATGTGACACTAAGTTTCCTATTTTTTTCCTCCTCCCTACTAATATGCGGGAAAGCGTAGTGGAAGTGAAATGGAAATGAAGAAAAAGATAGAAAAATAAAAAGAAAGTCCTTGGAAAATGACTAAAATTTGAGGAATGGGTCGAAAAATATGGAAGAGTGTCTCCTAGCAGGTAGAAGTAGTGGTAAAATTTCTAGAATTTTCCGAGTTGAATTGCTATTTTATTCTAGGATTTGACTAGTGGATTGGCGGGTTGACCGTTCGGGAAAAGTACTTAGGAAACTTCAAAAATGCTAAGAAAATATAGGTAGACTAATTAGGGTGCTAGGAGTCCAGCTGTGTGGTTAGTTTTTGAATTTATAGGTAAATTGCAAATCATCAGTAGATAGTATTAGATCTAGTGTAATAGTCTTTAATAGATCAAAAGAAAAAGAAAAAGGAAAAAAGAAAAGAAAAAGAAAGTGGTTGGAGGTGCTTCTCCATGCACATGCCACATGACAATTCTTGCCACCATGGATTTAATTTTAGGGGGGCTTGTCAGGAGCAAAGCGGCGAGTTAATGCGCGTCATAAACTTAAAACATGCAAAAATGGCTGTAAGTAGCCAATCCTGCACTTCTGTGAGAGGTCATGGGCTGCCTCATTAAAAGTAAGCCAGTCTTGTCGGGGAAGGAAAAGAAAAGACAGGAAAAAAAAAAAAGGAAAACAGCCAGGCGGAATCCCTGGCGAAGCGAGCTGGAGCTCTCTGTTTTTTGTGTGCTGTTTTTTTGGGAGTGCGCCGCGATCGGCGTGTGCGCGGGGCTCTTGCGAGCGAAGGAGCAGGAGGATCGGAGGCTGGGAGACTCTGTGCCGGGGAGCTATTTCGGGCGAGTGCGGACCTGAGTGTGCGAAGAGAGAGTCGTTTCTTCGGGCGCACCTGTGTGTGCGAGAGTGCGTGGGCAAGAGGCTACTTGCGCACGAGCATGTGGCGTGCGGCTGCCGGCGCGGCGCAGTAAGGAGGAGGTGGTGCGAACTGGTAGGATCCGGGAGGAGAGCGCGCTGGAGTGCGCGGAGGAGCTCGGCAAGGGTTGTTTTTTTCTGGGAGACTCTATTTTTTTTTTGAGCCGTTGTCTTGGCGAGAGCGCACCTGAGTGCGCGGGAGAGCTGGCACGAGCTGGAATTCGGCGTTGGAGTGCTGTGGAGAGTGGGCACCTGTGTGCACGAGGTGTGAGGTGCGTTTTTTAATTTTTAATTTTTCTTTGTTCTTGTGTGTGCGAGGGCTGTCTGTGAGGGAGCTGTTTCGGGAAAGTGCGCCTTGTGCGGCGAAGGCGGAGCGGAAGAGTGCGCGGCAGTTGGTGATCGAAGGGTGAGAGTGCATCGGTGCATGAGACGGCGCGGAAGCGCTGCACGTGTAAGTACGCTCACAGGGGGAACTGTTTTGTGGATCACAAGGCGCTGCGGCAGTCTGAAGGCAGCTGGGTGGAGTGCGGAATGAGTGCCGGCGTTTGTAAACGCCTGTGACCACAGGTGGTGTGCTCGGGTGAGTGTCTGTGCGAGAAGATTAAGAGCCGGCGCGCGCGGTGCTATCCGGAGAGGAGGTGTTGGAGAGCTGCGAGGGCAAGGTGCTGTGCGAGTGTTTAAATTTTGGTGGCCGAATCTCATGCGGAAGCGATGGTAAATTTTTGCCAGAATGAGGTATTTGACCACAAAGTTCCACCAGAGCTGAACCGGTCCACAGCCCATTGATTCTACTTTGTATGCATAAGTTCGTCTTTGGAATCATAATGATGTGTTGAGATCGTTGGTGCATGAAAATTGCTTGTGATGGTGGTTTCTATGTCCTCGGCCTGTTGATTTTGGTTCTAAGTGGTCTATTCAAGTTGGAATTGAGCTGCTGGTCATTTTAATAGGAAATTTTTTTGGATACGGAGTCCCGAATCAAAAGATAAAGGCTGCCGAAGTTGCTGCTACAAAATAGGATTTGGATCAGGCCTGATCAGCCGACCTAAACTCGGAAAAAATAAATTAAAAAAATAAATTAAAATAAAAAATAAAAAATAAAAAATAAAACAAACAAAAACTAATAAAAAAATAATAATAATCATAATAAATAATAACCATGATAATCAGATAACAAATAATTAAATAATTACTTATACCTAATTAATTTATCCAGAGTTAAGTGTTTAAATTCCAAGGAAAGGTTAATGGAGTCCACTTAACTGGGTGAAAATAATAGTACTATTAAAATTCTAAATATATAAATAGATATGCCAAAGATCCAAATCCAGTAAAATTAGAATTTACAATTAAGCATAAGGAATGGTTTAAGTGGTGTAACAATAGGACCTTGTAGGTTTAAAAATTGATTCTCTTAGGGGGTCTATTTTTGGGCTTACAGTTGCTGTCCAGGTTTTGAGTGTGTGTCTACGCGTTGTTGTTTTGTGAGTGTGGTGCGTTTATGCGTTGGTTCGTCGTGGTTTTGTGTGTGTCCGTCTACGCGTTGTTGTTTTGTGAGTGTTGTGCATTTATGCGTTGGTTCGTCGTTGCGAGTTTGCCGTTTGTGTTGGTTTTGTTATCTACAGGGTTTGTTAAGTTTGTGTATATTGTAGCGTTGCGTTTAGGCTTTCGTGCGCAGTTTACTGGAGGTTAGGGTTTCCTGCAGATAGGGTTTGTAGGACGTGCGATTCTTTGTTGTATGAGTTCATGTACACTGTAGCGTTAGAGTTTAGGGCTGTTTGTGTGAGATTGTGTGAGTTTCTGTGAGTTTGTGAGAGTTTGTGAGTTTGTGTGAGTTTCTAGGAGTTTCTGTAAGTGTGTGTGAGTTTCTAGGAGTTTCTGTGAGTGTGTGTGAGTTTCTGCGAGTTTTTGTGAGCACGTAGAGTCTGAAACGGCCGTGCTCGGAGGATTGACATGAAGAAGGAACAAGACTTGCAGCTTTTTCAGTCGGATTTCTCAATTTTAAAGGTAAGTGCACTCATTCAGTCTTGCATTTCTTTTGATATTTGTGTAGTTTTGCTTTAAATATGATGTATTGAAACACTATGATAGCATTGCTTTTGATGTATGTGTGAGAAGGTAGATGAGATTGTGTATTCAATGTGGTGGTTTGAATGTGGTAGTTTGAATGTGGTGGTTTGTGGTGGTTTGTGGTTATTTGTCGTGGTTTGTGCTAGTTTAAATGTGCTGGTTTGTGCTAGTTTAGATGTGCACATCGAATTCAATGTCGTGGTTTCAATTGCTAAATTCAATGTGCTGAATTCAATGTGTTAATTTCAATGTGCTCATTTCAAAGTGCTGATTTCATTGTGAATGATTTCAATGTGTTGGTTTCCATGTGCTACTTTGTTTGATTTTGTGTGTGTGGGTTTGTTATTGTTGTTGCAGGACGTCTAGTTCCAGTAGAATTTGTCTGGGAATCAGGCTCATAATCAATGGTTGAAAGGTAAAATCCATGCTCTCACCCAGGAGCCCTAAACCCTACGCCTTCAATATCATGTAACGAAAGACGAATCTGCACAAACTGCAATAAATAAGCTTTTCAATGAACACAGTTTAGCTCGAGTCGAGCTAAAGTGGGACATCGATATTGCACTACTGTCCACACTTTAGCTCGAGTCGAGCTGAAGTGAGATCCCCAGTGTGCTCTTTTGGCTGCATTTACCTCGACTCGAGATAAAGTGCGCTCTCCAGTGTGCTCTTTTGGCTGCATTTTAACTCGACTCGAGGTAAAGTGTGGTCAATAGTGCACAATGGAGGCCCTCTAAAGCTTGAGTCGAACAAAAATGTTCGACTTAATACGTCTATGGTTGCGCCAAAGCCGGCTCCAGGAATAGTAATCATAATAACTACTCTCAAACTCTCGGTCTGAAAAATGTCATGGCCTTCCAGTAAAGCCAACACTCTTTACCTCGAATCGAGCTAAAGTGTATAACAATAAACTTAAACAACAACTCAAACACAACAACATTCGGACTTTAAACATTCCAAAAGTATAGTAAACCAATGATATCGACGACCCAACTCATGTCCATTTCTCGTTATATTTTCACATGTGTGCAAGAGCTTCAGTCTCGCTTCAACCACTTGAGAACCTCAAAGAGTGAGGTTCGTGAGTGATTAAAGCGTGAACTGAAGCTCTTTCACAGTTCTGAGAGTTAAACGAGAAGTAGCCATGATTTGAATAAAAATGTATAGGAAAGTCGTTTGAATGAATACTGTAAGTGTCAGAACTGTTCAGCTATGCATTCCATGCATGAGCACTTTAGCTCGAGTCGAGCTAAAGATGAAGCTAAAACTTGAATACAACATTGATACATTGGTGTAATTGCAGTCTCCTAACTCAACTCACGTCTACTTTTCGTTCACCTCTCATAAATCATGCAAGAGCTTCAGTCCCGCTTCAACCACTTATGAACCTCTAAGAGTGAGGTTTGTGAGTGATTTAAGGGGAACTGAAGCTCTTCCACAGTTCTGAGAGTTGAACGAGAAGTAGGCATGAGTTGATTGTAAGCGTCTAAGAGAACGGTCTAATTGACTAGATTTTGTTGCAGAGTATTATTAACATACTTGTATAAAGTTACACATTAGCTCGAGTCGAGCTAATGTGTGACCTCGCCGTTCTAATCGGATGATCATTTAAACAATCTAATATTTGTGCTCCGTTTCGTGTTTGTGCAGATCTGAGAGGGACATGATGGTGTCTCAGCTGCAGCACTTCTTCCAACCAAAGCCTGTCGACATTGACGATGATGATGGAGACGACAACAAACACTTAGATTGTTGGGAGCTCAAGGATCCTTCGATGACACTGAAGTGGACGCTGTTGTGGGCCCCCTACACAGAGAATCTAGTGTTTGGTCAGACCTTCGCTGGTGATATCCGTGAACCCCAACACACCAACTTCAAGACCAAAATTAATGATGTAGTCCACGAAGATAACGATTAGTGAAGTTGTCGTGTGAGACAACCACTAAGTCTATCGATCCTTATATGTTCACTATTGTAGTGAACAATACTTCGTCTCCCTTCTCTATCTTCGACTTAGTCAGTTCTCTTAGGGGGTCACAGTTTGATGACATAGTGGCTCAGGTCGACCACGAAATCTCCCAAAAGAAATGGGAGACTAGTAGTGGTCAGCCGCTGAAAGCGAAGGCTGTAGCGAACAAACTCCGTGTCATTCTTTCCAGAATGAGTACTTTTGCCGCTCTTGAGAAGGCGAAATTAATCGCGTCTAGGCGCCCTATAGAACTTTCGGTAGTTTCTGGTGCCGTAACCGGTAGCCAGAATATAAGTCAAGCATCGGTACGGGTAAGAACTCCAGGTGCAAGAGCAAGTCGAAGCACCCTGCGCAACACGCTGTCCGCGTCTCCCGTCAAGAAGCGCTCAGCTGCCAAGAAGCCGGAGACTTCTTCCAGGAAGAAGACGAAACTCGATTCAGAGGAAGAGTTGGCCAATTCGATGGCCTCTGCACTGTTGGAACTCCCTTCGGCGCTCGAGTTCGGAGAGGTAACAGACTACATCAACGTCCAACAGATATATCAGAAATTCTGGACGGAGTGTCAGAGCTGTTTCTTTCAAGGAGACAGAGAGATGAAGATCGAGCTTGATGTGATGAGGCTGCATAATGCACTACCGGAGTGGACGATCCGTGCATTCGAACCTCGGGGAATGGAGGAGTTGAAGCATTATTACCTCGAAATGCCGGACAAGACGCAGAAGTAGACTCTCTGCATCATGCCCAAGCTCAATCATATGCCAACGAAGGTTGAGGAGCTCAGCGACTGCGACTTCTATATCATCAACGGCCAGCACAACGTTGCTGCATCAAAGTCGATGATAAACGACAACGTATCGGAGTTTATGAGAAGGCACTTCCGAACATGGCAGTGTTACATTGTCTGGACGGAGGACCTTGAGAAGCTGAGGAAGATTTCCGCGTATTTTAATCGCGTAAATCACTTGGTCCAATTCAAGCCGACGTGGGCAACAAATATCCTTGGCTCTCGCACGTTGTGGATCCAAGCTGGAAGACCGATGCCGAAGCACTCCGCCGCAGGCATTCACGGGTCCCACAGATCAGGTCGGAGAACGGCAGTGGAGATTGCCAATGACAAGAAGTTTGAGGTAATTAATCTTAACCAAGGTCATGCACTTTAGCTCGACTCGAGCTAACTTCTGTGCTTGTCCTTCTTAGTATAGTTCTGTATAGAGATTCAAGCACTTAGAGTGTACACTCTCCGGTTGCAAGTTAGCTCGACTCGAGTTAACCTGCATTTTTGGGTCCTGCTAGTTTGGTTTTTTTTCCTCTGTGGTTGTACGCTAAATCAACACTGCCAATGTTGTGCACAACCATTTCTAAACGCGGTTCGTGAGCGCTTCGCAATGATCGACGTCGCCAAAAGCCAGGCAGCGCTCAAGAAAGCCGGAAAGGCGAAGGAGCTCTCGATTACGAACGAGGTGGAGATTATCACCTCGTCCGATGAGACCTTCAAGCTCTGGTTCGATGTCATCTCTTCGGCGGCACAAGGCAACCTCATCAATGTCGATTCAACAACGTCGCCCTTGTCAAAGTTTAAGAATGCCAAGTCCTGGGTGCCTGAGAAAGATGGGATATTGACGCACGAGTTCTTTAAGTTTTTCGGCAATATGACCGAGGCTGATCACGCAATGCTGTGTAAACATATTCTCAATCGATCACGGCCATCGCAAAAACTACCTTATCCTAAGGTGGTTGTAAAGCACCCGCAATCAGTGCTAGAGGATTGCTACAGCGCCCGGGACTGGGTCGATTGAAGGAAGAGGAAGGAGGTCGCTCGGATGGAGCTTCAGTTGATCACGCCGAAGCTCGCCTTCTTCAACAGCACTGGAGCGTACAGTCATTCCAACTGGCGAAAGTTTAAGAAGGACTACAACGTCAGCAAGGCCTCAAAGCGTGCCCTCTTGGATTGGGGTCCACCGGATTCATACTATGCAAACTCAAGGCAGACGCAGTTTCGCAACTGCAAATGTGAAGATCTCTCTCCATATGCGAAGGAGTTCTTCAGAGTCTTCCTCGATGTGCGGGCGCGATCCGTTGCACCTGTGGGGGCCTTGCACTTTCGTCCTTACAAGGCGGCAACCAACTCGCTCGGAGGATGGCCCTCGGATTCGTGGCGTAACTTGGGCTGCAACGTGAAGCTCGGCATCATCGACTTCCGTAATATCCCTGGGTTTGCAGGGAAGGCAACGTCGTCATTGGAGAAGCCCTTCTTCGACGAGTTCATGACAATGTTCGCATTGAAAGGGCAGCCTTCTCTCACCGGTCTTCCAGCGTGGCTCTTCATTTGCGGCGACAAGCAGTCACACCTTCAAGTGACAGCGTTTGCTGAGGGCCCGTCGTTGTGCCATGCGTACGACGTCCTGCAGTCGAAGTATCTTCCCTCCGACAACGAGCGCTTGGGGGGATTCGCGCCAAAGACCAACAACGCTCTCGACCCGGTTCGCCTCCTCTTTCTCTTCAAGAAAGAGCTTACGCAGATTCCGGCCGTGAAGAAGATCTACGCAGCTCCGGAGCATGTGTTGCACACCAAGCTACGCAAGTACAACGAGCTGGCGTACTCCATGAACATGAACGAGCTGAGAATGGAGTTCTTCATCAAGGTTCTTGAGCTGTTTAGCAAGAAAGGGGATTCTACTGTCCAGCTGTTTTGCGGGACGAAATTACTGACTGCGAGTGTGGTGAGTATCCCTGCAGTTTAGCTCGACTCGATCTAAACTGTTGATCCCCTCTCTGACTGTGAATGTATTGTTTCAGAGAGGTCATCTCTCATGCTTTTGTAGCGTGGCACTTTAGCTCGAGTTGAGCTAAAGTGCCGGCTTATACTTATATGGTTTTCTAGCAGTCGTCAATCGCGTCATATTCTTCCAAGTTTTAATGGTTGCGTTTTCCTATCAGTGTTCTTTTGTACTCACTTTAGCTCGAATCAATAAAAAGTGTAACTTGTTTAATCCATTGGTGTGCAGATGTTGGATCTGGAGGCATTTTGCATATCCCACAACACCGATGAGCAGGACCTGGACGACGCCCAAGATGTAGCGTTGACGTTGGATCGGGCCAACTTTGTTATTGGTTCATATCACGTCAGCGCAGAGATCTTCCCCGAGCTTGGAGAGGCTCTTGCCAAGGGGAAGGGGAAAGCGATTATCGATCTCGTCGATGAGGAGGAGGAGGAGGATGTGGTCCCGAGCCCCATTGGTGTGTGCCCGAGCACCAGTACGGTCACACCTGATGCCGATTCCCATGACGACTTCGATACCAACACTCCGGCGGAGCTTCATAGTGGCTCTCAGTCTGAAGCGGGAGAGACAATGGGTACCTCGCGGCAGCGGCTCGATTTCCTGGAGTTGGAATCGCTTGATATCTCCGAGAGGCCTCATTCAGCTCCGACCTTGGGTGGGTCATCCGCTCGCCCCGCAACCAAGAAGAGGAAAGTCGCCAACGCGACCGGCCACTCTCCGTTGGCAATGGCGAGCAGTGCTCAGGATGACATCAGGTTTATCGCCCTCGAGAAGAAGCTCGAAGAGGAGGCCACCCGGATGAGGTTGATGGAGTAGCGGCTGGCGGAGCGTGACGAGGAGCTCAGGGATATGCAGCGGAGGCGTGACGAGGAGATGAAGAGGGACCAGGACCAGAGGCATAACGACATGCTGCTCATGATGCAGAGATTCATGACGGCTACTATGCCTCCTGTTGCCACGACACAACCCGTAGTGAATTTTACGATCCCTCAACCTCCAATCTCAGCTGACGATGGGACTGGGAGTCTGCCTCGCGATTCGCTTATGCCGTCTCCGGCGGGTTCCTCCCCCATCTCCATGGGGGCTCAATTGCTGCCTGATCCCCCGTCCCGGCCGACCCGCCCCTCTTCCTCCCCGAAGTCGCCCGCTCGGAGCGATTCTGTCGTTGATGTCCCCAGCTCATTGTCACGTTAGTGTAACGTAGTTGCGAATGTTAGAGGCAGAACATTTTTTAAATGTCCAATTTTGTACTCCAGTATTTTTGTTAATATTACAGTGCTCAGTGATCACTTTAGCTCAACTCGAGCTAAACTGCTTGACATCTGACGACTTTGACTTGTATCAGTGTCCAATGTGCCCATGAGCTGATGGGTTGAAGTTGTTGAATTTTTTCAGATCTTAGTTTTGGTGATGACGCGATTGCTCAACGAGTCGTAGATGAGGTCGTTCAAACTGCAGTCCCAGTCGTAGAGGATGTCGTCTAATCTTTGGCCGTGCTCGTAGACGAGATCAATTGTGATTCTCCTGTCCCGGAGCCCGCTCTTCTTGTCCCGGAACCGTGCCCCCAAATGGTTCTGGAGCACTCGGGGCCCCTTGACACCATGCAAGTTTCGTTGGAATCGATGGGGGTCCAAAACGAATTGCTCCAAGACGATGAAGTTCTCGAGGTGCTCTTCTAACACTATCCACACTCTGCGCTTCCCCATGTTGCTTCCCCCCCCCGTTTGCTCTCTTCGTTCTACATTATGTTGACTTGTCGTTGTTCATGAATCTTTAGTAATATTGTTCGTTCTCCTGGCGTTTCTGAACGAGGTCTGCGAGGCATCAATAAGTGGTGCCAGTAATTTAGAAAAAATACCTAGAGTCTGTTCAGATTTCGAGGGCAGGTGGTTGAATATTGAGCTGGACCTAATTGGGATTCTATGCACTTGTAAGCCATCGTGGCAGGCCAGGAGATCCAGGGACTCTATCCCATCCATTCACTCGGCTTCGGTGTCGGCCGAAGTAGGCCCTAAGCTTGTTCGGGTGCGCCCTGGTTGTACTGAATTCCTTACGAAGTTGTCTAAGATTGCCACCATCACGGTCTGGAGTTCAATGATGGAATCTACAACACGTGAGATATGTCACTATCTTTTTCAGCATAGTTCTGCGTATCCTCTCAGGATCTTTGGTCAGGAGAGTTGCGATAGGGTTCCTGAGCGTAGAGTCGGTAACAGAACAATCTACATGAAGGAATTTGGCACTCAGAAGGACATCTTCTTGAAGACGTTATCGAACCATCTCTTTAATAGGTTGGGCCGTGAGTATACTCCGACAAATACGCTTGTCATTGACGATAGCCCGATTAAGCATGTCCTCAATTTGCCGGAGAACGTCCTTCTTCTTCCGTCATGGTCGCACAACCATGATGGCGCGAGACATGATTCTGTACTGCTGGAGGAATTGCTACCATATCTCTCTGACCTTCATCAGTTTTCGGGTGGCCTAGCGCAGTACCGTGTTGAACATCCCTCGGGCCGGGAGATGTTCTATAATGATCAGAAGACGTGTGGTCAGTCTGCGAGTATTTGTAACGCAATTCAAGCCTATCAGAATCTTCGTTCCTAATGTAGTTGGAAACGCTTAGATCCTTAATACACTTTAGGTCGAATAGAGCTAAACTGTTTCGATTGACTGCAGCTCCATTTTGTAAATTTTGTTGGGCCGTGTTTTGTATATATTTTTTGATAATACAAATGGAGATGTTTCTCCACTGAATTTGTTGTGCGGATTGGATACCTACTGCTGGTGAAATGTCGTCCTTTTTTTAATGATTGGAATTTTTATCTATTGTTCTGAGGTATGTGAGTGTCACTTTTGTTGAAATTTCTACAGGGCTGGGATTGTCGGGCGTCCGTGGATTCCTTGTTGGGCCCACATGAGTTCGCCCTTTCCCTTCGGAGTAAAGGGCTTTTGTTGCACTCTGCTGCAACCGCGCAGTCAACCATGGATTATTCGACCATGGCAGTGGACGACGGAGTTGTTGAAAGCCCTATTGCGCGGGAGCCAATTCATGAAAGGAACAATTCACCTTCGCCGCAGTGGCCTCGTTCAGTTCCGGGGTCTCCGTACCTAAACCTGGATAATTGTATTCCGGCAAAGCGTATTCTCTATGACGGTTTAAGGGATGCCACTCACCACCGCTCGCTCACGGTGTGTGTTATGCTGACCTCCAAGTTATTGCACTATTGAGTCGTTCTTGCCTAGAGAGTCTTGGTTTGTTATTGAGGTACCTTGCACTCTTGTAGTTTTGCTTCATTTGAGCTTGTTTTTGTTCATTGGATGTTAAATGTGCTCTGTGAATTTCCCCTTCTGCAATTTAGCTCCATTCGAGCTAAAGTGCACTAGGATGGATCTTGATGATACAGTTTTCATGTGTTGTCGTGTAGGTGTATTCCACCTAAAGTGTATTTGTTTGGATTGTTTGTGGCGCCTATTGTGCAGGAACCATTTGGTAAATGTCTTCACCCCCGTATTATCTCAAGAAATGCTGTTGGAATCAAATGCTCTCCTTCCGCTCCCACCCGCTGTCACTCGCTGCCCAAATCAAACACGGACGAGGTGCGTAGGCGGGGTTTGCAGCGTCTTCTTGAGAGTCCATTAATGCAAGAGAATGGCGCAACATGGACTCGGCAACGTCAGAGGGCTTTTTTGAAGACGCGTATGGAGGCTTATGGAGGGACTCCCTAGACTGTTTGATTAGTAATAGGGCGATTGTGTTTTGCGTCGAGGTAAATGAGTGTTGTGTGTGACTTTTTTTATGAAGTTTTGAATAAAGCTTGGATTAATAGTATATGCTTCCTTTACCGTTACCACTTTTTTGGACAATCAACTATTTTAGTCCATCCATGGTATGAAATACAGTATTCTTGATACATTGTCTTTATGCTTTGCACCTTCAAATGTCTGTATTTATTGATACTTCAACAACCATATTTCTCCATAGTCATGGAAATTTCTCAATATAACGAATATGGTGTTAGTACAAATAGACTCCCTTATAGATATTCTTTCTAACTACCAACACCTCACACACATACAATGGCAAGAAGCTTGCACGACTCTTGACAAACTTATTAACGAGATTTCTACTACACTAGAAAAGACTTGTCAAGCGCCCCCAATCCCACAACTAATACCGAGAACCTCGAAACAAGGGGGTATCTCCCAAAGAAAACTAGCCAAAAAGTGGAAACAACATCTTGCCACATACCACACTATTCGCAAAACAATTTATATTGCTAAAACCAACCAAAATTGGCAAACCCACCCCATACTCTCCGAACTACAGCACCTCCGCCATCCCCAAATCCCACAAGTACGACCACCCAACACCCCTCACGAAGACTGGCTAAAAGACATTGCAATCATTGCAAAAACCGCCAACAAAGAAGCTCAGAAAATCACTACAAAATATGCAAGAGAATGTGTCAAAAAAGCTATTTCTAAATATTGTCAATTATATGAAACAAGCCCAAAAAAGATTAATAGAAAAGTCTTTAAAAACAACACAAACCTGCCACTGGACTGCATTTTAGACCAAAACAATAACATATTAACCAGCCCAGATGACATCGCAAACGAAATACATCTTCAACAATCCATAAACAATAGACCAACCGTCCCCCCATGTTACTTTCAACCACAACATACACCAACATGCACATGCGGAGTTAGAAAATACCCGTGGCATGATTTAGACGGATTTACTATTGATAAAAGAGGAGAACCAACTACACCTCTCCACACATACTATAACAGAGACACATACAACATGTGCCTAAAAAATCTTGGAACCAACAAAGCTCCTGGCCCGGACCATATACCCAACTCAATTCTAAAAAACATGCCCCCAAGATTCCACGATCTCCTATCATTATTTTTCCTTCATTGTTACAAACAAAAATCCATTCCTACATCTTGGAAAACAAGTCTAACTATCTTATTATACAAAAAAGGCAACCCATCCGTACTACCTAACCACCGACCTATTGCCTTAGCTAACACCATTTACAAATTATATACTAGTACACTTACATCAATATTATCGGCCTACGGAGAAATACACCAAATATTACACGAAAGCCAAGAAGGGTTTAGAGCCGAGAGAAGTACCACACGACAACTTCAAACCCTCATTGCCGCTCTTGAGGATGCAAAATTCACGAATAAAGACATCTACATACTCTATATTGACTTCAAAAACGCATTTGGTTCCATTGACCATCCTCGATTGCTAGCCGTTATGAGTGATCTTGGGTACCCGGAAGACGCAATCACACTAGTTGGCAATATATACTCCCAATCTACTACTACATACGTCAGAGAATTCTTTGGTAAAACACGCCCTATCCCCATCCAACGTGGTACCATCCAAGGCGACACATTGAGCCCGTACCTCTTTATTATTTTTCTAGAACCTCTATTGAGATGGCTTCAAAGAGGCAATGATGGCTACACATTTGGAACTTCTAAAGTCACCGTAAATTCGGCCGCATATGCCGACAATCTAGCGGCCATCTCCGGGCGTCTTAAACCACTCCAAACCCAATTAGACAAAATAGACAAATTTTGTCTATGGACCGGGATGGAACTTGGGGTCCAAAAATGTGCCGTAACCGGATGTCCAAATAAATCCAAAATAAATCCGACCGCCTTCAAAGCCCTTATTCAAGCTACCAATATCCACTATCGTAACCAACCAATTCCGGTACTCAACCAAAACCAACCTTACATATACCTTGGAATAAACCTAGTTCCATCGTTAAAATGGAAAATTCAAACCCACGTTACTACTACGAAGCTTATTAAACAATGCAATGAACTTACACTATGCCCGGCCACATTACAACAAAAAATAAAAATGATTGATACCGTCATACGACCGGGTATCTCATATAGTTTTTATGCGGTTCCTTATTCCATGCCCGCCATAAACAAACTTGACAAAAAAATCATAGCCATACAAAAGAAAGTATGTGGACTCCCTAAATGCATGCCCAATGTCATAACACAACTCCCCCACGAACTATTCGGATTAGAAGCTTTTTCCCTCAAAAATGCCTATTTACACTACATTGGAGAACAACTCCAAAATGCACTTAACGACGAGGGATGACTAGGCCTAATTTACAGCGGACTCCTTCGACACATCTTTGCCATTTATGGAGGAGCACAATACCTCCAAAGACTGAAAAAAACTAGTTGTCTTCGGTCTCCTATTACCCGCACACTCTTTCTACTCAAAACAGAAGGTCAAACATTCCTAAAAAGCACGCTAGAAGATTTCCTACTAGGCCCCGCACCGCTTGAACAAAATTGGGCAAACGAAATACACAATCTCCCTAGACTTGACCGACAACTATCTGCCAAACTCCTACAAAAACTTTTATCAACAAACATTACCGATCTAAAACAAATTACACTACCAAATGGAACACAACTTATGGACGACAAGAACTACAGAACATTCTACGGTACCCCTCACAAATTAATAAAAAGTGCTTTGAATATTGCTAAACAATTATTTTGTCAAACTCCATGTCTCCCTGATTGTCTGAACCCTTGCACTACTCACGCCCCACCTTACACACTCAAAGACCCGTACATCATTGGTCACAATGACACCCATCCCAATACCAATCTCCCATTAATCCCTCCAAACCCGCCACACTCACGACCATATGCCCCTCCACCACATATATAAAAAAATCCTTCCATATACCCAATAAACAACATAACCGCGCACAAACATAGAAAATATATTGACTCCAACAAAATAAGCAAACAACACACCTTATACCTATGCCATTGGTCTCACAATAACACCTCCTACACCAAATGGCTCCCCCAAAGAAATCTTTTCCCTTGGCACAACTCAAACGCTTCCCTACATAACACATAAATCCTCACACAATACTACCTTAAAACTCAAAACAGTTATTACCTGAATATCATACAAATACACCATCCCCAAGCACAACCTCGAGATAGAAGATTCGTCACGCCACCTCTTATTATCCCCCTCCTTAACATTTCTACAACTGAATGCAACCCTGAAACTGACATCCTGGCACAAACTAATTCAATCAAAATACAACAAGATAATGCCCACATATACAAAGATAATGGTAGGCATCTAATAACCATACCACTCGCTAGACTACAATGGCTGTGGAACCAATATCACAACGCACTACAAACCACCATCAACATTGAACCAATACCCCAAACATTTGAAACCGAAATTGTTTGGCTATACCAAAGATATAAATACCGTATATCCAAAAAAGACCCCCTTAAAAATGCACAATACACATTACCCGATCCAATCGTAGACTACCTTATTACATCTCTAAATATCACACATTCATACTTCTCATCCCCCGTTACATGCTCCACAAAAATTTCAAAATTCTACTTTCCATTCGAACGTGATAAGATTTTTGGTTCTCTTGGTAAAGCTTTTGATTATAGATGAAGCGGAATAGGTCTCGCACACCCTCACAACGAAGAAGAAACACAACGAGCAACACATTGGGCACATCTAGCGGCAAACAATGATCCCAACCACAACATCACCATTATTATTACTCCCGACACTAATTGGTACCACAACTCTAACCCATACTCAGGCCCATTCCCGGACTCTCATATCATAGTACTATTTGAAGCGGACTCTATGACTTACAATGAACCTACTATACCACCACAAATACAAACTCCCCGCCTTGAACCAGCAACCCTACGTATCCTATGTATACATCACCAAACTCGGGAGATAGGTATTCTAGAAAACCTCACTCATCTCACTTTGATAGCAAAAAATCTAAACATTAACAAGGTATACACCGCAATTGCTCCTCCCACACCTATCTCAATCCGTATAAACCGTAACAAAAAATGGTCTAGAACCCCCCACACAAACATCCCCGCACTACCAATAACCGAACTAACTTCTAAGCCTCCCACTCCCCAACTACCAAACAAATACCGATCCTAAATTTGACCCCAACTTTAGCTACTACACTGACGGCTCCTTTAAAGAACCAACCGAAGTAAGCCCGGGACATTGGCACCGAGAAAAAGCCGGTTATGGGATATACAACTCAACCAAACAAATAATATTAGGCAAAAGACTACATGGACTCCAAAACATTCTAAGAGCCGAAATGATGGCTATATACAGAACCCTTAAGATAATCACCACTCAATACCAAAACGAACCGGCTCACATTTTTACAGATTGCGTAAATGTATTACATCTTCTAAATACACACATTAAACACCCCACTTTACACAACAGTCACCCGGACAAAACTATCCTTACATCTATGATTGGAATGCTCCAAAGTCGTACACAAATTACTACACTCCACAAAGTCCGAGCTCATGCTAACATCGCCGGCAATGAACAAGCCGACAAACTAGCAAAGGAAGGAAGAGAAAAAACCCACAAGGATGCCGAACATCCATACGAACACGCCCATGCCACCCCATATTACTACCATAGATATGAATAGCCCTCTATGGGCGAAACTCCCGACAAAGGCCCCATACGATTCTTAGACAAATATCTCAAAAAACATGATCTTATAGACAACCTAGAAAAACTCACAGAATTTTTTCCCAATACTGAAAAATGGACCGGCAACCCAAACATTCACAACATATTGTCCAACAATTTTTGGAAAAACCCAATCATTACGGATCCACAAATCACATGCCTAATCAAATTCCGCACCGGACAATACATGGGTAATGCCCGCAAACAACTCTTCTTTGGAATAGAAAGATTTCCTACAATAACATGTCCAATTTGCAACACCACAGACCCGGACACATGGCTACATGTCTTACTCAAGTGCCAAAACCCCCATATACACTCACTTATTGTCAAAAGACATAACAAAGCCGTATGGGCTATCCGTAAACTACTTATATCATCAACCAAATCCCGTTGCTTCATTCTCATGAATGCCGGAACCTTTAATGACAACCCACAAGAAAATATGGTCCCCCCTTGGCTATTACCATGCACATGTTACACTCAAAGATGCCATTGTAATGCAAGATTCAAACCGGACCTACTATGTGTTAGAGGACTTTCATACAAAGACCCCCCACCAAACCACATAGACCCTAGTCTCACTAATCAGTTTATTGAATTCACATATTGCAACAATAGATTCTCTCCGGACACTATTGCTAATAAAACAAACAAATACCAACCATTACTTGACGATATTCAAGCACTAGGATGGAAAGTAGACCCCCTCATTGTCATCACCGCGGGTGCCAGAGCCACCACCTTCATTCCCTCAATGACAACCCTTGAAGAAACATTTAAAATCCCCATCACTTCTATCAAAACCACCTTCTCAAATATTAACACTATTGCAATTCAACATGCTATGTCAATACTCCTGCATAAACGGAAACTTGAAAACAACCAATCCCTTCCTGACACATGGAACCCCCCTCCATAGACATGCACGTGTACTTCACCGTACACGCCCTCCTTTCTTAGAGACTTTTGAAACATTGGTCCCTTGGTATTGGTCACTTGTTACTCATACATAGTGTCCACCCTCGAAAGGGGGAAGTAGTTCCATACTACTAACCCATGCCCGGTGGGCATGGACTTAGTGGTGGAATGAATGGACACTTTATCCACGCTGGCCTCCTTCGGGGACCGGCGTTCTTCTTTCTTCTTTCTTTCTGAATGGCGTACTAATGTTAGTGAACGTTGCACTACGACATGACTCTCGACTCCCTGCACCCAAAACCACTACCATGTACTAGTGATCTAGATCTAAACTCCTCATCCGTACAGTTGATCTGGATTGCGACAGGTATTTAGTCAGCTCCCTTTATAGAAGCATCTAAATGACAATTTTTCATTAGAAGAGGCAGCTTGGATCAAAACAAATCCTCTCTCTTTACAACAACACTTCTGTAACACACTCGTGACTTTACCCACCGTTTTCATTGTAACAATTGCTCGAAATAGCCTTCTATAAATGTAGCAGACAGAACAAACGAGGTTGTTGTAAAGGGAGAAGACTATAGAGTTTTCCTGAAAGTGCTTTCCGAATGGACAAGTCAGGAGGAATATGGTGCTAGAGAGTATGAGATGTATAAACGGGAAAAAAGAGAGCATGAGGAAATTTCATATCGCCTTTTTCTGCACCAATGAAATGCTTTGCAATCAATGTTCTTGGGCCCTACCTCATGCAAGCTAAAGCTACCCCATAGTACCCTAAGGGCCAAACCACACGAGAGGAAAGGCAGTGACTTGGATGACTCACATTGGTTCAAATTAGCAAGTGGTTGCCACATGAGAGGAAGTAGGGGGAGTGGCAAGAATGACATGGAGCAACTTTGTAGCTTTGGAATTTGCATTGGATGTTGCTTTGGAATCTACATGGCAATGACTTGGCACAATAATTGCCGATGAAAACTACCAGACACTAGTGCGTGGAAGTCCACAGGCACTAGTGCCTGGAAGTCCACATGCACTAGTGCCATGTTGGAGGAAAAGAATATTTTTCGTGCCACTAGTGCCATGTTGGAGGAAGTTGTGAAACTTCCTCCCCCTCCCGTGTGGTAAGGCCCTAAGTTCTCACAGGGTTGACCAATAGTTCCCCAAACCTTTCCCAAGGCAAGTCACCATGTGCATGTGGTCCCGGTTACTAACATAAGACCCTAAGATTCGGGGTACCTATCCAGTGTATTTTGGTGACTTCCAGGAAAACTCATACAGTATATTTCATGAGTATCGAGCTGGCTCGCAGAGAAGTTGCTGATCTTGATCGCCATCGTCTACATTTTGGAGAGATGGTCTGCGAGTGAGTGTTCGGCGCTGTGTTTTCTCGCTTGCATTTAGTGATGGTGGGAACACCAATATGTGATAACAGTGAAGATGATGATACAAGGCGAAGAGGCCGACTTTTTACACAGAGTCTACAACTAAATCAGGGACTTTGACAGGGTGGTCCAACCAGGAAGTGTGTGGTGTCACTACACAATGTGGGTGAATGAGAACAGGTAATGGATGATGGCGAGTATACTAACAGCCCCCCGTGAGGCCTGAATCCTTGCCCTCAAAGTTTCGAGGGTGACATGTTGTGGGTTTGGTGCAGGGTGAACTTCTGAAGGCGTGGCTGTAAATTTCAATGGTGCTTCTGATTTGGCTTCTGGGGGCGATCCTCAATAGGTTGGTGGAATTAGCAGCGCAAAAGGAGTTTAGACGCAGTGAACGGGGCGAGAGGTTGGAGACGCGCAGGAGCAGAGGCGAAGTCTCATCTTCGGCAGGTACGTCCAAATCCGGGTTCGGGTAATTGTGTGTTTTTGCACAATGAATCCAACTTTCAGGTTCTAATATTCATGGGTTTCCTTTGTACAGGTAAAATCAAGGCGAGGAACGCTTCAATGCCGGAGAGCGTCATTGTGAGCATAGTCCGAGAGAACTTTTTCATGTGAAGGACATAGGCAGAAGTATCTTAACTGTGGTGTCAAGGAGGAGAGGAGATATGGTAGGTAATACGTAGAGCGGTTTGGTGTTGTTCAAACTTTGTGCGTGAAAGTGGCTTTGTAAATATATCTGCCGACTGAGAGTCGGTAGGGATGTAATGAAGCTGAGTTCCCCCCACAAAACGCGTTCGTGCTCAAAGTGGTGATGAACCTCAATGTACTTGGTTCTTGCGTAGAATACTGGATTTTTTGCAAGTTTAATTGCAGATTGGTTGTCGCAGTGCCCGAATACGGACGTTGTGGAGTGTAGGTTGGCTCAAATCTGTGGGACTCAATCGTGCATATGAAGAGGCTTACATATTCGGATTTGGTGGGGGATTTTGCCACTGTTGGTTGGCGTTTGGATTGCCAGGTGATTGCAGTGCCAACTAGTGTGAAGTAGTACCCTCGTAGATATGCGGGTTTCAATGCAGGTAGCCCTATCGGCATCAGTGAAATCCTGGACGGAGTGGTGTTAATGTGTGCGTAGAAGAGACCATATTTGGCGGTCATCTTGACGTATCGAAGAATATGGTGGACACAGTTAAGGTGTGACGCTTGAGGATTGGTCATAAATCTAGAGACGAGACCTACTGAGAATGCGAGGTCCGGTTGTGTGGTGGTGAGGAATATAAACTTGCCGACAAGCTGACAGTAGGATGTTGCATTCACAGGTGGGGAATCCATGTCAGTGTGGAAGAGATACATTTTCTGGTCTACACTCTAGCATGCCAGAGTCCTCTAGAAGTGCAGTGTGTATTCTGTTTGATTGAGGAAACATTCCATCTGGCAGGTGCTGAAATTCTACACTGAAGTATATGTTAACGATGCCTAAACCATTATTGTCAAATTCACAGTTGAGTTGGCATTTAAGCCATTCAATGTGAAGTTTGTCACCACCTGTGATGTAGAGATCATCAACGTAAGCTACCAAAAGTGTCTTGTTATCACCGATGCCCTTATAGTATAACTTGTGGTCGCTATCACTGGGTGTGAAACCGAGGAAGAGTAGATATGCAATAATGCGTGCGTACCACATTCTTGGGCTTCGGCGGAGGCCGTAGAGAGCTTTTTTTTAAATTTGCAAACAATGTGTTCTTGTCCGAGTTCGATAAATCCCTGAGGTTGCTCCATGTACACTTCCATGTATACTTCATCATCTAAGTTTCCATAGAGAATGGCGGCTTTGACGTTGAGATGGTGAATATCATGCCCAAGCTGCGCCGTACGGGCGGTGAGGGTCTGGATTGTGAACCACTTAACGACAAGTGCAAAGACTTCATTGAAGTCAATGCCTTGCTGCTGTTGGAAGCCACGAGAAACAAGGCGAGCTGTGAGTCACGGGGCTTGTCATGGTAAAGTAGCCTTGGTCATATATATCCATTTGGAGGCAATGGATTTTTTTCCTTGAGGTAAGGGTACTAGGTCCCAAGTTGCGTTCTTGTACATAGAATTCATTTCATCTCGCATTGCATTGATCCAACTTGGGTGTTGAGATGCCAGGCGGTACGTAATGTCTATCCCGTAATATATTGGTCCCTCTCGAGTAAGCATATGTCGAAATTCCCCACAGTCACGGAGAGGATGAAATCATCTAGCTCCACGCTTTGTTTACGAGATCGTGCAGAGCACCAAGGAGGGTGTTGGGAGACATCAAAATGGAGATTTGGTTCTCAAGTTTCTACAGGAGGAGCCACAAGCAAAGGAGGGAGGCTTGGAGGTGGACTAAAGTCCCTGGGAGTGGAAGAGTGGTCGCCGGTCGTCGCATGGGATGGAGAGCCCGATATCCTCCTCTACAAAGCCCCAGGGAGAGGCATTGGGATGAGGGGCGTGGTGGGTATACTGTAGCCCTAGAGAGAAACACGAGGGAGGGGATAACAATGGCTATAAACCCCGATTGAGGCCCGAGACTAGGCCCGGGAGTAAGAGGAGGCCGATGCTCGGGATGAAGGCTCGGGCCTGGTGGGGTTCCAAGGAAAAAATATCTTGCTGATTTTGACGTGGATGTCCCATGGAGTTATCACCTAGGAGAGTGTCTGCATCGTTTGTTGAGAGGTTGCAGCCTTGAGAGCTAGCTGCCAACTTGGATTGAAGTGGAGGTTTGAGGTTGAGGTTTAGAATTTTGGTTGTGTAGCAAAAATTTGCCGAGGGCGTCATAGTCAGAGCCATTAGAGGGAGAAGGAGATGGGATACCTAGGACTTGTTCGTCAAACTAAACATTGCGAGATATTAAAATTTTGGAGCGTTGAGAATCAAAACACCTAAAAGCTTTAGATTGATCATCATACCCTATAAGTGTGGATAGCATAGATTTATGTTGGAGTTTGATACATGTCGTGACGTGAATGTAGGCCCGACAACCAAATACGAGGAGATGTGATACGTCAGGCTTGTTGCCTAAATAACGTTCAAATAGAGTTGGCATGTACAGTGCTCGATGTGGCATCCTATTAGTGATGTAGTTTGCCGCGCAAAGAGCTTCCTCCCATAATGTGATTGGTAACTTTGCACTAAATAGAACTGTGTGCATAGTTCTACATAAGTGTCTATTTTTTCTATGTACTATGCCATTTTGTTGTGGTATGTGGGCCGTTGTCAAATGACGTTGTATACCCTCTTGTGTATAATAGTTGTTGAAGTCAGTTGATAGGTATCTGCCTCCGCGGTCAGTGCATAGGCATGAGATAGCGAGCGAGGTTTCTTTTTCCACCATACGTTGAAATTTTTGGAAGTTGGGGAAGGTTTCATTTTTATGGCTAGGAAAAATACCCAAGTGTGTTGTGAGTAATCATCAATGAATGTGAGGACATACCTCGATCCATTGAGAGAGGTATGAGAAAAGGGACCACATAAATCTGAGTGTACTAGCTCCAGTGAGCGTGTGGTATGAGAGAAACTTTGTTGTGGTATAGGGTGTATATGTTGTTTCCCTAAAATGCATGGCTCACACGTAGAGTGAATGTTTCTGAAGGAGAGGAAGACCTATGACTAATCCTTGGCAAGAGAAGTTATATAGTGTCTGAAAATTTAGATGTCTTAGTCTCCTATGCCATAGTTCCGTAAGAGTTGCCAAATTGAGGAGAAAGGAGGGTATAAGTTTGCATTGCCTACTAATGATGTATTGAGTTGATATAGGCTGTTTGAATGAGAGCGTGAATTGGTGAACATGAATTTATTAGGGTCATCCTTGGCAAGTATCCAACAATTGTGAGGTCTAAATAGAGTAAAGTGACCCAAATTGACAAGTTTTCCAATTGATAATAAGCTCCTGCATAATCCAGGCACATAGAGAACTTTGGGGATCCGTTTATTGCGAGGTAGAATAATTGCACCTTGTGCGTTTACAGGGAGAGAGCGACCATTTGTTGTTTTGATTTGGGAGTTGGGTCCTTTAGTCACATTTGAGAGTAGATTTTTGTTGCCTGTGACATGAGAGCTTGCACCACTATCTAGGTACCAATTGCTAGAGGTTGGTTGTCCAAGTAACTCAATAGCATAGACTTCACGATCATTAGCTACATATTTTGTTGTCTCTTCACTAGTGACTTCGTAAGCATCAACTTTAGCAATATGTGCTTGAGAGTTTCTTCTCCAGTTGCATGTAGTGGATCCCTGATAATTGTTGGTAGTACGTATCTCACAAATCCTTTGTTTGAGAAGCTTGCACTACTAGAAATCCAGGGATAAATAACTACAACACAAATAACCAGCCATGAAACAATTACTCAACATTTACTCTAGAACTATCGAGTTGCCTCTTTCCGGCTACAAAATTGCCCGAGTATTTCTGCGATTGTTGAATTTTTGCAAGCAGGACGGGAATGAAAGCCACATGACATCTAATATTATTTGTGTTGTCATACCTAGGTTTCCATCCAAGTATTGTCTGGTAGTGCTGATGTGGCAAGTGTGTTGGTGACGTGGATTGTGCCTTAGTAATTCTGTAGTAGTACATTTGAGAATAATTAATAAATAGTTGTAAAATAACTCAGGCAATAATATAATTCATGACCAAAAACAAACTCATGGATATTTTTACATAACTGCTGACGTAGATGGATGCATATTTACGTCTGGTAGTGCTGATATGGCAAATACATGAGAGACGTGGATTGTGCCATAGTGATTCTATAGTAATGCATTCCAGAATAACTCATCAATAAGTGTAAGTAACTAGTGCAGTGAAAAGAACTCATCGATACTTTTATATAATTGCTGATGTGGATGGATAGATATTTAAGTCCGATAGTGATGATGTTGCAAGTACGTAGGTGATGTCGATTATGCCATAGTGATTCATTCCAAATACATTGAAGAATAACTATTGTATTATCGTAGATTAAGTCAAGTAGTAATATAATATATGACTAAAAAATTACTCGTGGATTGTGCCTAAGTAATTTATTTGTACTAAATTGGACACTTGACAGTGGATAAAATTAGAGTTGCGGATGGAAACTAAGTTAGAGTTATGGCAGCTAGGGTTTGGAAGGGATGAGGGCAAACGCCCTCATTCTCTCACTGTGTCTTATTATGGGGTGTGTGTGTAGAGAGAGAGAGAGCTAGAAGGTGGCAGTGTAGAGTTGTTAGAGTAGGTAAATCAGTTGTTAGGATAAGGAGAGTGCACATCGAGTACTTTGTGAAGGTTTTCTGAAGTAATGACACTCTTTTAAAACCCTAATGTGTGTTTGGAGGCAAGGCCAAGTGTATGGACATGAGATCTTCTTCTTAGAAAGTGATTTTGTATAAAAGACCTTTTGGGTTGAGTAGATCAGGTCTCATTTCACTAGATCCATCCTAGATCCAGTCAATCCAACACTTCCGATCCATTTTTAGCATTATTTAGGCCTCCAGTTTGAAATAGAAGAACACATGGAACAACTCAAATTTTGGTCCGGTGAGGGCAACTTCCATTAACTTGTATAAGTCATATATATTGTCATTTTCTAGTTGTTTTTAAGTAAGTATATGGTTACTATGTAGTGATTATTTAGTCAATTCAAAGTAATAACTTTTGCTTTGTTCTGTCATTCTGTAGTTATATCAAAGTCATTCTATAGTTGTTTTGAGTAAGTACATAGTTATTGTGTAGTAATGATTTAGTCATTTCAAAGTAATACTTCTGCTTAGTTCTATCAATTTGTATCTATGTGAGAGTCATTGTTGGTTGCAGTGTTATAAATATGTAGTCATTGTATAGTAATGCATCTGCATGGATTGTTTAATTACAATTGTGTTTGGTGGCCTAGCAGTACCATGTGGGTGATTTGGTAATACCATATGGGGGATTTAGAGATTTAGTGATATTTAAGAATATCCAACTCCTAAAGCTCAGCCATGACTGATGGTTGATTTTTGATTGGGCATGTATTTTTTGGCATTGGTAGGGATTTTGGTACTATGTTTTGGCTTGGACTTTGGAGCATTTTGTTGAATGGGACAATATATTACTATTTATTTACTATCGTTCTTGTAAGCAAATCACTATGCATGTATAGATTTTTGGGCGGAATTTGTGTAAAGAATTTGTATATATAGATATTTAATAACTAATAAATTCTCTTCAAAATAACTCCCTAATTACTATGTAATCACTAGATGGTAACTATGTAATTACTATATAATTATTCCAAGATCATTTATTTGATAACTAATAATTAGGTTTCATTAACTCAAAAATAACTAGAAAATAACTATTCAATAATTATGTAATATCTAAATAACCACTAGAAAATAAGTATGGAATAAATATAAAACAACTTTATAACAACTAGTAAAAAGAGGATAATTGTGATGTAACTTTACAAGTGCATGTAATCTATAATAAGGAAATATGTACTACAAAAAAGGTTATAAATGACTATGACAACACTGCAAAATATCTACAAAATAACTATATAGTGTGCTTGTAGATTTCATCCAATCAAATGCCTCCACGTATTAGCAAGTGGGTCCTAGAGGAAGTGACACATAAGTCACCACATATGATTACACGTCATCAAGGGAAACATGTCATCATCCACATCAACTACCACCTCAAAATCCACCTCCTTGTGAAATCCACGTCAATATCCACCTCAAATTCCACGTAACACTCAAATCCATGTCATGAGCCACCTCGTCATTTCCCCGTGATGATGTTCCATATTGGCAAATGGATGAGAAATCTATATGGCAAAAAAAAACTACAGAAATCAATAACTCACAACAATAAATGTGCCCGTTTCAAAAATTTCTTTGGTTATTCTTTGATTTTGCCTGTTTATTTAGTTATAGATTGCCCATCTGTAACTAAACAATGAGGAAAATCCCTAGTTATTTATCCCTGGATTTCTAGCAGTATTGATCTCGCAACCATTGTGATCTGGGCTACAAGATTTGTGGCAGACCTCTTGATCAGAATTGTTGGGAGAGGAATTTTGGGATTGAGCATAACTGTTTTTTGAATCGCAACCTCTGGTGGCGTTCTTGCCATTGGGCTACCGCTGACTGCCGTAGGGCCGACGCCTCTCTTTGAATCGTCGGTTGTACTTGAGCCTTCTGGTCTACGGCCTCCTCAGGATCCTTTGCTGCGGGCAATTGCCTATCGTCATTCTATATGTTATGATTTTTGAAGGACAAAACACCATATTCGTTATATTGGGAGATTTCCATGATTTTGAAGATATATGATCTTTGAAGTATCAATATATATAGACATTTGTAGGTGCAAAGCATATAGACAATGCACCAAGAATACTATATTCATTACATGGATGGACCAAATTAGCCGAATGTCCAAAAAAATTGGTAACAGTAAAGGAAGCATATACCATTATTCCAAAATGATTCAAACTTCATGAAAAAAAGTCACAAAGAACACTCATTTATCCCGAGGCAAAACACAATCGTCCTATCACTAATCAAATGGTCTAGGAAGTTCCGCCATAAGCCTCTATACGCGTCTTCAAAAAAGCCCTCTGACGTTGCCTAGTCCAAGTTGCGCCATTCTCTTGCATTAAAGGACTCTCTAGAAGACGCTGCAAACCCCGCCTACGCACCTCGTCACTGTTTGATTTGGGCAGCGAGTGTCGACGGGTGGAGGAAGGAGAGCATTTGTCTCTAGTTGCATTTCCTGAGAGAATACAAGGGCGGAGACATTTACCAAATGGTTCCTGCACAATAGGCGCCACACACAATGCAAACAAATATACTTTAGGTCGAATACTCCTACACATCACACATGAAAATTGTATCAATAAGATCCATCCTAGCGCACTTTAGGTCGAATGGAGCTAAAATGCAGAAGGGAAGATCCACAGACAACAGTTAACATCCAACAAATAAAAACAAAATCAAATGAACAAAAACTACATGAGTGCAATGTAGCTCAAAAGCAAACGAAAATTGCCTAGGTCAAAACGACTCAAGAGTGCAATAACTTGGAGGTCAACATAACACGCACCGCGAGCGAGCATTGGAAAGTAGCATCCCTTAAACCGTCATAGAGAGTACGCTTTGCCGGAGTACAATTATCCGGATTCAGACGCGGGGACCCTGGAACTGAACGAGGTCACTGCGGCAAAGGTGAGTAGTTCCTTTCATGAATTGGCTCCCGTGCATTAGGGCTTTCGACAACTCCGTCGTCCACTGCCATGGTCGAATAAACCATGGTTGACCGCGCGGTTGCAGCAGAGTGCAACAAAAGTCCTTTATTCCGAAGGGAAAGGGCGAACTCCTCTGGGCCCAGCAAGGAATCCACGGAAGCCCGATAGTCACAGTCCTGTAGAATTTTCAACCGAAGTGACGCTCACATACCTCAGAACAATAGATGAATACTCCAATCATTCAAAACAGGACGACATTCCATCAGCAGTAGGTATCCATTCCCCACAACAAACAAAGTAGTGAAACATCTCGGTTTCATTTTATAAAAAAAAATATATACACGAAAAATGGTCCAACAAAATTTACTAAATAGAGCTTCAGTCAACCGATACAGTTTAGCTCTATCCGACCTAAAGTGTCACAAGCATCTAATCGTTTCCAACGGCATTAAGATCGGAGATTCTGAGACGCTTGGATTGCGTTCCAGATACTCGCAGACTGACGACACGTCTTCTGATCATTATAGAACATCTCCCGGCCTGAGGGATGTTTGGCCCGGTATTGCGCTAGGCCACCCGAAACAGATGAAGGTCACAGAGATATGGCAGCAATTCCTCCAACAATACAGAATCATCTCTCGCGCCATCATGTTTGTGCGACCATGATGGAAGAAGAAGGACGTTCTCCAGCAAATTGAGCATATGTTTAATCGGGCTCTCGTCAATGACAAGCGTATTTGCCGGAGTATACTCATGACCCAACCTATTGAAGAGATGGTTCGATAAGGTCTTCAAGAAGATGTCCTTCTAAGTGCCAGATTCCTTCATATAGATTGTTCTGCTACGACTCTACGCTCGGGAACCCTATCGCAACTCTCCTGACCAAAGATCCTGAGAGGGTACGAAGAACTATGCTGAAAAACATATTTACATATTTGACATGTTGTGGATTCCATCATCGAACTCTAGATGTGATGGTGGCAATCTTAGACAACCTCGTGAGGAATTCAGCACAACCAGGGCCCCCTCGGACTAGTTTAGGGCCTACTTCGGCCGGATGCAAAGCCGAGTGAATGGACGAGATAGAGTTCCTGGATCCCCTGGCCTGCCATGTTGGCTCACACGTGCATAAAATCCCATTAAGGTCCAGCACAACATTCAACCACCTGCCCTTGAAATCTAATAGGACTCTAGGTGTTTCTTCTAGATTACTGGCACTACTTATTGATGCCTCGCAGACCTGGTTCAGAAACGCTAGGAGAACGAACAATATTACTAAAGATTCATTAACAACGACGAAGCAACAAAATGTAGAACGAAAAAGGCAAATGGGGGGGAGGCGTCATCGGGGGGGAGAGTGGAGTGTGAAAAGTGTTAGTAGAGTACCTCGAGAACTTCATCGTCTTGTTGCATTTCGTCTCGAACCTCCATCGATCCCAACGAACCCTACATGGAGTCAAGGCGTTTCGAGTGCCCCACAACCATTTGGGGGCACGGTTCCAGCAAAATCACGATTGATCTCATCTACGAGCAGGGCCAAAACTTAGATGATCCCTTCTACGACCGGGACTGCAGTTTGGACAACCTCTTCTATGACTGGGGGAGCGATTGCGTCATCACCGACACTTAGATCTGAAAAAATTCAACAACTTCAACCTATCAACAGATGGGCACAAAGGACAGTGATACAAGTCAGAGTCGTCAGATGTCAAGCAGTTTAGCTCGAGTCGAGCTGAAGTGCTCGTTGAGCACTGTAATATTATCAAAAAATTCTGGAGTACAAAATTGGACATTTACAAAATGTTCTGCCTCTATACACTCGCAACTACATTACACTAACCTGACAACGAGGTGGGGACATCTGTGATAGATATGTCTCGAGCGGGCGACTTCGGAGGGAAAGAGGGGCGGGTCGGCGGAGATGGGCGAACATGAAGCGATCGAGCCCCCATGGAGACGGGGAAGGAACCCGCCAGAGACGGTAGCAGCGAACCGCGGGACATACTACCGGTGTCGTGAAGGCAGTCAGTTGATGTTGTAAAAAGATAGAACAGAGGGAAAAATGAATGGTTAGGGCCGAAGGTGAAGACATGACTAGCGGATTCATCCTCAATTACACAGTCATACTTCACCAAACAGCATCTTTATCTTATCTTTACTGCATCTTGTCACTAGCTCAGGGCTTAGGAGCGTGCACCAACTGGTTTTCCTGCTACTTCTAGCAGTCCCCTGACCACGCATGCGCTAGCTGCTCTAACAAGCCAAGGAATCGAACCCGGACCGGCAAAGTGCTATGAAATGCTCAGCCAGCCGAACTGACCCGCCGTCGATGATAATACATGGGCTCTAATAATACTTAAGTCATTATCTAACATTTCTAAGATTAAAAAAAACCTAAACAGAGTATTATTGTATTTTTGTTTGTAGTAAAAGTAAGAAATGCTAGTGTTTAGAGTCAAATTAGAGGGAAGAAAATAGGGGCAGCTGCTTGTAGGCATTGTAGATAAGAGATAAGAGGGAACCTAGGCTTTTGTGGGAAGATATGGGCAAGGATTGGAGGTAAATTGACTTAGGTGACCAAACTTTGGTCAAAGAAGGAGGCTTGAAGGCGTGGGCTGATGTTTATTTTTGACTTTCTTGCCCTTCTCCCCCTGCTCGAGCTCTTCTCCCCAAGACTACAAATAGCCTCAGATTTCTGCTTGTTTCATCGCGAGTTTTTAGAATTTGATTGTCAGGTTTTGGAGTGTAGTTCCTCTTGTTGTTAGCTTTTCAGTGATGTATCACACGCTCTAATCAGAGTCGTAGTGAAGCCATGGTGCAGATTTGAATGAAGAGGGGTTTAGAAATTGAGGCAGTAATGTATAAATACTTTGAAGGAGTGGTGTTTCGCGATCATTGTGAGTTTGATAGTGAGATTTTGAGGGTAGTATTAAAATTGTCTAAGGAAGATTGTGTTAAAATTTTAGATCCATTAGAACTATAATCTAAAAGTCATGAGTTAAATTGTAACCGGGGTTTTGAGAGGGATTCAAGGGCAGAACTTGGTATAAGGAAACTACGCTTTGGGAGATTATAGATAAAGTCTTTACAATTGATTTTTTGTGGAAGTGTTCTTTGTTATATGAGTGGCTTATGTACAAATTTTGAGATCTTTATCTGTAATAGAATAGGAGTGATGAAGAGTTGAAGTAAGGGGGGCCTGATATTAGAGGCAGAGGAGTTTGAGGCCATGGATCTTATTGAGAATTGATCCAATAATAGTGAAAATTGGTACATAGCTTTTTAACAAGATTATAAAGGTTGTGTCAAAATCCTAGAATCATTGGACTTGTAGATAGAAAGTTATGTGAAAATTAGTGGTGGGATTTTTAGGGGCAGCGTTTGAAGATGGGAACTTCTAGATTAAGAGTGTTATGAAGATAGACTAGAAGCAAAAGAATGGCAAAGTAGCCATTTTTTATGTTTGTTGAAGCCATACATACAAGATAAGTCTTGCAATTAACTACCTAAATGCAAAAAAGACCATGTGTTTCCTAAAGCAAAGTTTCTCAACACCACATCGGCCCCTTCTTCCGCTGAGAGGGGAGGCTGGGGAATCGCAGTATTTACTGCGGGTGGTGTCGCAGCGGTAGTAGGCAAATTAATCGACATGAATTCGTGCATCATGAGTATGATGTCGGCATGCCTCTGATCTTGGTCCCTCTTCATTTCTTTGTCACGCCTCCGCTGAAGATCCATGAGCTCCTGGTCACGCTCCGCCAGCCGCTGCTCCATCAACCTCATCCGGGTGGCCTCTTCTTTGAGCTTCTTCTCAAGGGAGATCAACGTGTTGTCGTCTTGTGCACTGCTTGACGTAGCCAACGGAGAGCGGCCGCTTGCGCTAGCGACTTTCCTCTTCTTGGCAGCTGACCGAGCAGATGACCTGCCCAAGGTGGGAGCTAAATGAGGCCTGTCGGAAATCTCCAGAGAATCCAACTCCGGGAGGTCGAGTCGTTGCCACGAGGAAACGATTGTGTCTCCTACTTCAGATTGAGAGGCACTCTGAAACTCCGGCGGAGTGGCGGTACCAAAATCGTTATGGGACTTTTCATCCAGAGTGGCCGTGCTCGAGCTCGAGCACTCAACCAGGGCGCTCGGTTTGTCATCTTCCTCCTCATCGCCGAGCTCAACAATTGCTTTTTCTTTCTCCTCGGCAAGGCCTCTCCAAGCTCGGGAAAGATCTACGCGTTGACGCGATACGCTAAAACATCGAAATCGACCCGATCCAACGTCAACGCGACCTCCATGGCGTCGTCGAGGTCCTGCTTATCGCCGATCGGTGTCGTGGGAGATGCAGAACGCCTCCAGATCCAACATCTGCACACTAATGGATTTAACAAGCAACACTTTAGGTCGAATCGAGCTAAAATGAATACAAAGGAACACTAATACGATAACTTAGATATTACAACTTAAAAGGAAACGACGCGATTGATGGCTGCAAGAAAATCATATAAGTATAAGCCGACACTTTAGCTTAAGTCGAGCAAAAGTGCCACGCTACACAAGCATAAGAGTCGACATCTCTGAAACAATCCATGCACAGTCAGAGAGGGTATCAACTGTTTAGCTCGAGTTGAGTTAAACTGTAGGAAACTTACCACACTCGCAATCAGTAATTTTGTCCCGCCAAACAGTTGAACAACTGCCTCCCCCCTCTTGTAGAACAGCTCCAGGACCTTGATGAAGAACTCCATCCTCAGCTCGTTCATGTTCATGGAGTACGCCAGCTCGTTGTACTTGCACAACTTAGTGTGCAATACATGCTTCGGAGCTGCGTAGGTTTTCTTCACAGCCGGGATCTGTGTAAGCTCTTTCTTGAAGAGAAAAAGGAGGCGAATAGGGTCGAGAACGTTGTTTCTCTTTGGCACGTATCCTCCGAAGCGCTCGTTCTCGGAGGGAAGTTACTTCGACTGCAGCACATAGTACGCATGGCACAATGACAGGCCCTGAGCAAACGCTGTCACTTGAAGGTGTGACTGCTCGTCGCCGCAAATGAAGAGCCATGTTGGAAGATCGGTGAGGGGAGGCTGCCCTTTTTATGCGAATATCGTCATGAACTCGTCGAAGAAGGGCCTCTCCAACGACGACGTTGCCTTCCCAGAGAAACCAGAGACATTCCGGAAGTCGATGTTGCCGAGCTTCACGTTGCCGCCCATGTTGCGCCACGAATCCGAAGTCCACGTCCCGAGCGAATTCATTGTTGCCTTGTACGAACGAAAGTGCAGGGCTCCCTGAGGTGGAACGAACCACGATCGCACATCGATGAAGACTCTGAAGAACTCCTTAGCATATGGAAAGAGATCTTCACATTTGCAGTTGCGAAACTGCGTCTACCTCGAATCCTTGTAGTACGAATCCGGTGGACCCCAATCTTGGAGGGCACGCTTCGATGCCTTGTTGATGTTGTAGTTCTTCTTAAACGTCCGCCAGCTGGAACGACTGTACGTTCCAGAGCTGTTGAAGAAGGCCAGCTCCGGCCTGATCAATTCAAGCTCTATCCGAGCGACCTCCTTCCTCTTCCTTCGATCGACCCAATCCCTGGCGCTGTAGCAATCCTCCAGCACAAATTGCGACTGCTTCACAACCACCATAGCATAAGGTAGTTCCCGCGATAGCCTTGATCGATTGAGAATGTGCTTACACATTTTTGCGTGATCAGCCTCGGTCATGTTGCCGAAATACTTGAAGAACTCGCACGTCAGAACCCCATCCTTCTCAGGCATCCAAGACTTGGCGTCCTTAAACTTTGCCAAAGGCATCGATGTCGAATTGACGTTGATGAGGTTGCCATGCGCCGCCAAAGAGATGACATCGGACCAGAGCTTGAAGGTCTCATCGGACGAGGTGATGATCTTCACCTCGTTGGTAATAGAAAGCTCCTTCGCCTTTCCGGCTTTCTTGAGCACTGCTTGGCTCTTAGCAACGTCGATCATTGCGAAGCGCTCATGAACGGCGTTAAGAAATGGGTGCGCAAAACATAAACAAGGTTGATTGAGTTTAAAATTAAAGCAAAAAACTAAACATGTTTAGTAGGGTCCAACAACTGCAAGTTAGCTCAAGTCGAACTAACTTGCAACCTTAGAGTAGACAATGAAAGCGATTTTAATCTAAACACAACAGAATACAGATATAGAGCAAGCATGCACTTTAGCTCGACTCAAGCTAAAGTGCATGACCTTAGTTAAGATAAATTACCTCAAACCTCTTGTCATTGGCAATCTCCAACGCCGTTCACCATCCTGACTTGTGAGACCCGCGAGCGCCTGTGGCGGAGTGCTTTGGCATTGGTCTCCTAGCTTGGATCCACAAAGTACGTGAGCCGAGGATATTCGTTGCCCACGTCGGCTTGAACTGGACCAAGTGATTCACGCGATTATAATACGCGGAAATCTTCCTCAGCTTCTCCGGATCCTTCGTCTAGACAATGTAACACAACCAAGCTCGGAAGTGCCTTCTCACCTTTGGGACGTTGCCGTTGATCATCTCCTTTGATGCAACAACGCTGTGCAGGCCGTTGATAATGTAGAAGTCGCAGTCGCTGAGCTCCTCAACAATCGTCGGCATAGCATCGAGCTTTGGCATGACGTAGAGAGTCTGCTTATTCGTCTTGTCGGGCATTTGGAGGTAATAATGCTTCAACTCCTCCATACCCGAGGTTCGAATGCACGGATTGTCCACTCCGGTGGTGCATTATGCAACCTCATCACGTCAAGCTCGATCTTCATCTCTCTGTCTCCTTTGAAGAAGCAGCTCTGACACTCTGTCCAGAATTTTTGGTAAATCTGTTGGACGTTGTTGTAGTCGATTTCCTCTCCGAACCCGAGCATCGAAGGGAGCTCCGAGAGTGCAGAGGCCATCGAATTGGCCAACTCCTCCTCTGATACGAGCTTTGTCTTCTTCCTGGAAGAGGTCTCCGGCTTCTTGGCAGCTGAGCGCTTCTTGACGGGAGAAGCAGATAGAGTGTTGTGTAGGGTGCTTCAACTTGTTCTTGCACCTGGTGTTCTAACCGGTAGTGACGCTTGACTTATATCCTGGCTACCGGTCACGGCCCCCAAAACCATTGAAATTTCTACCGGGCGTCTTGCCGCGATATTTTTTGCCTTATCTAAAGTAGCAAAGGTACTCATTCTTGATGGAATGACGCGGAGTCTATTAGCTACAGCCTTTGCTTTCAGCGGCTGACCGCTACTAGTCTCCCATTTCTTTAGAGAGATTTCGTGGTCGACCTGAGCCACTATTTCATCAAACTTGGACCCCCTGAGTGATTCGACTAAATCGTGGATACTGAATGGAGATGAACTATTGTCCACTACAATAGTAAACAAATACGACTCTACGGACTCAGTGGTTGTCTCACACAACAACTTAACGTGATCGTTATCTTCGTGGACTACATCAGTAGTTTTGGTCTTGAAGACGGTGTGCTGGGGTACAACGATATCACCAGCGAAGGTCTGACCAAACACTAGATTATCCGTGTAGGTGGCCCACGGAAGCGTCCACTTCAGTGTCATTGATGGGTCCTTCTTCTCCCAGCAATCCAAGTGGTTATTGTCATCTCCATCGTCATCATCAATGTCGACGGGCTTTGGCTGGAAGAAGTGCTGCAGCTAAGTCACCATCCTGTCCCTCTCAGATCTGCACACATACGAGATCGATTAAACATATTAGATTGCTGCATTGATCATCCGATTAGGATGGAGAGGTTACACTTTAGCTCCACTTGAGCTAAAGTGTAACCGATTACAAGTTTGTTAATAATACTCTTCATTAAAATTGAATCATTTGGAGAATGCCACAGACACTTTCAACCAATTCATGCGTACTTCTCGTTCAACTCTCAGAACTGTGGAAAAGCTTACCTACATTTAGTGATGGTGCACACTTTAAAGTTTAGCTCTAATAGAGCTAAAGTGTGAATTTTTTCTTTTTATTTCACTTCATTTTGCTTTAGTATGTTAACCTTTAGTATATTTGCTTTTACTGTAACAATACAAATAGTGTAGTTAGAGCATCTCCACCAGTGACAGGGAATTTTCCACGCCAACAGGAGACGTGCCCTAGTTTGAGATGATGGGAGAGGGGTCACCCTTTCCCTCCCGCACCCGTACTGGAATTGGCCACTCTAGGGGAACGTCAGCGCTTGCCATTTTCGCCGTAGTTGGCCCATTTTTCTTTAGGTTTCTATTTTCTTTTTAATTCCCTCGTGTCATTACATGATTGGACACAATCTCCCGGACCCTCTGCCCCGGTGGAGATGCTCTTTTTCTAGTACACTATTTATCAACAAGTTGACAATTAGTTTTAGCCGCCATTGTCATTATTATTATCCTTCATTTGTCCACCTATTGCAATTCATTTTGTATTAGCCCTCAATCGAAACCCTACCCTACCACACAAATTTGTTACTTCATAAATAGTGTTAGCTGCGAATCTTCTGCCAACCGGTCGCCATGCATTTATTCTTCTTGTCTCATCTTCAACCTCAAATTCTTATCGCCTTATTCAAAACTATTCTCATTATTTTGTCTTGCATTTCTATTACATTATTTAGGAATATCTAATGAATATTTAATGTGTAATCATATTTTTAGACAATAACTAATGACTTTGTAATGATTATTTATAAAATATTTAATGTCTATTTGTATATCTGTAATTTTTATGAACAGTTAAAGAATATTCAAATATTATTTAATGAATCTTTAGAGTTTTAAAAGTATATTTTATGACAATTTCATTAATTTTTGTATATTTGTATATTTAAGGATTATTTATAGAATATTTAATGTATCGATAATGAATAGTTAATGAATAGTGCATAAATTTCTAATGTAAAATCAATGTGTATTGGCATATTCAATGAGTATTTAATGAATATTTACTGAATATTCAATGCACATTGAATGCAAATGTGATGGATATCTAATGAGTATTTTTTTTGTATTTCTATATTTATTGTATGTTTAAGTTTTTCCCTTCTCCAATATTCCTTTCTTTTCTCACTTTCGTTTCCGAAAGAATGTTCTTATTTTTCCAATCTTCTACTTGAAATTTCATTTTTCCTTCATATGTATATTATACTTTGTCCAATTTTTGAGACTTTCCTTTTGCTTCATACCTACGTCCTATTATTCCTAAGCTCTTTCTTGCAAATTCTTGTTTTTCTACATGCATTCAACCCTTCTTTACTTTGATGCTCGAGATGTAACCAAATCATTATTAAGGTTTCATACAGTAACTGTCCACAAGTAAAAAACTTTATGTTCCACTATTTACTAGGATTGACATTTAGTGTAGTAGTTGACATTTAGTGTAATATAATTTTGTCACTACACTTATTGTAAATTTTACAACTAGTGTATGGTTTCCTATTTAGTGTCCACTACACTAGAAGCCATCTTTTGTGTATTGGAGCTACATAGTGCAATTTTGCTTTCTAATCCACTCCATTTAGTGATGGTGCACAATTTAGCTCTAGTAGAGCAAAACTCTGCAAGTTTTCTTTTTAGTTCACTGCACCTGGTGATGAGGCACACGTTCGCACTACTGGAGCTAAAGTGTGTGCACACACTCCTTTTAGTTCATTCCTTGTAGTGATGGGGCACTCCTCTGCTAAAATCCAAGCTGATGTATGTGCAATGTGTATTTCCATTTCTTCAAACAAACATTTTGAACTCAAACTTCTCTTTATGGTTAAGTATTTCAGAAGGTGAAATAAAAATCTTTTAATTTCAAAAGAATTTCAAATTATGTAGACCTAAACCTCCAATAGTAATATTAAAAAGCAAAAAAATATGACAATCTCCTAGTCTTCAGTGCATATGAAGTATAAGTATTTCTGATACCCTAAATCAATAATATGTGACAATGTGTGAAAATGTATTATTTGGGATATAATCTTATTTGGCACTAAGAAAAATAACATGTTTTTCCACAATATCAAACATTCTAATATTACTTCTATGTATTGGAAATATCACATTCCATAGTGTGTCATAGCAAAAGGTTTTTAAATTGCTCGGCGTGCCAGCAATGAAGAAGTTCCTCTTCTGGCTAGCATAACTTTTATTGAAGACGTTCAATGAGAAAATAAATTACTTATGCCTCATGTCTTCTTTCATCCTTCTACAAAATTTTGAGAATTTGAAATATAATTTGCGACCACATGAACGTGCTCATAAACTTATTATTCTTTTTTGCATGTATAAAATTAAAAAATTACTTATATTATGATCATTAAATTATGCTTGATGCACTAAGTAATACACTTTGAATAAGTTATATTTTCTATTTTGATTATCCTTTTTTTGTTATGAGGAGGTCATTTCATTTCTTGTTTAAATCTTTTAATATTGTTCCACTCTCTATGATTTACAAATGACAAAGTCTTTAATATCACGTCAAAACATGAAATAAATTGTGTATGGTCAAGAATTCCTCCATCTTTCATGTCATGCTTAGATTGTCACACCCTAAACTCATGATAATACAATTTGAACTAAAGAATAAGATATTTTAATCCAACTATTAGTTTGCGCACATTTTCGGTCTTTGAGTACTTAGTGGATAGGAACCTGTTTCAATTCCAAATCCAGACCATGGGGACACTTGGGATTCTTGCAAAAAAATAAACATTCTAAGTTGATTACAAAATAGTAACATTATGCACATTTTTATAACCCCAAAGAAATTATGTCCAAAGCATGTTTGAATACATACTTTTTTGCTCAAAATACAAGTGCACATATAATATGTTTTTTTCTTTTTTCTAATGCTACTCGTTTGTTAAGGTCTTCGCTTTCAACATAATAGATAAGTCCTATTTGGATTGTAATACAAATTCTTTCTAATCATCTCAATATCTTCTCTACATTTCCCTATACCTTAGTTGAATCGTCAGTATCATGAATCTTCAAAGTATTATTAAATTGAAATGAAATGACATCAGAAGATTCCACCTATATCAAGGACCCTAAACCCTGAACCCTAAACCTGAACCTAAATTCCAAACCCTAAACCTAACCAAAAACCCTAACCCTTAGCATTACCCTAAAACCGTGTATATTATTCGCATGTGCGAGTATATTTGAGGTAGGACTCTTCCTTATTTTAGTCAACCGGAAAATAGTTGATTGAGTTTCCCGCTGAGATTTCGAATTTGCAGTTTTTCAGGGGCTGTGGAAAAGTTTCCTCCCGCCAATTCTGAAGTTTTCTCCCGCCAATTGTGAAACAGTCGTGTGTCCGTTAGTGACCTCACCGATCCTCGAAAACTTTTATCATTTTTTCCTTCTCACTTTGGTTGCTGTGCAAGGTTGTTGTAGAGAGGCTTGGAGGTAGTACAACTGTCGGAGGTTGAGGAGGGCAACATCTACAGGTTGTGCACGGTTGAGCAGGGCGCTTGCGCGAGGCAACAACGCACCGGTGGTCTTCTTCGTAAGGTACACAATGTATACTTCTTGCATTCTCTGTGCACTCTAGCAATTAGGATGTGACTATGTTTAGGGTTATTGCGCTCGTTCCAGTTGCTACTATGATTTTGAAGCATCAATGTGAGTATCTTGACGACTAACCCAAAGATTTGGGTTGTAGTATACAAAGAGGCAGATTCATAGGCTGAAGAGTTTTTCCATATGAATCCCGAAAATGACGCCGAGAATCACGGAAGGGCAGTTTAGCTCGACTCGAGCTAAATTGTCCTCGGATATAAGATAAGGCAGTTTAGCTCGAGTCGAGCTAAACTGTCTTTGGAAATATTGTAAGACAGTTTAGCTCGACTCGTGCTAAACTGTCCTTTCATAGTGTTAACGACAGTTTAGCTCAAATCGAGCTAAACTATCATACCTTATTTTTCAAGGACAGCTTAGCTCGACTCGAGCTAAACTGTCATACCTTATTTTCTATGTTTGTTTACCTCGACTCGAGATAAATTGTCATACCGTCCAATAGTCAACATTTCAGGTTGGGTTGGGCTAAAATGTCATTGTCAAGGATGAGATTATTTCATATTCGGATTAAAACTAATCGCATGAAATTGCATTCTTGTCATATAATACCACATGTGTTTACCTCAAGTCGAGCTAAATTTGTTTGTTCTACAATGTCAATTCAGTTGGTTGCAAGTTCTTTTCAAGCGCCAAACCTTACCTCGATTCGGGCTTAATTTCCCACTTCATATGCTTCTTCATTGATGTCTATTCCTACAAGGTATTCACCCATTCTTATTTGGCAGGATTATTTAATATTTATCTCATTGAAATGCAGGATGTCGTCTTCGGAGGGCGACGATGATCATGTTGACGCTCCCGTGAACCCAGAACTTCCTGAGTTTGATGTTATTCCTCGCCGTCTTTGGGTCGGGATGACTGTTTTGCTTCACAATGGTTCGGGTGTTTGCGTTGCGGAGGGGTTCGTTCGCAATGTCCGATCTAGTGCAATTCTAGGTTCCTCTGTTCCTCTTCGGGATTCGAATGTTGTAGTACAAGTGTCAAGTACTTTTGTTCAGGAGGAAGCTCCTGATGAATGGAGGTACTCGTTTAAGTCCTGGCCAATTCAAGAAGTCTTTTTAAACGGTGTGAGTCTCTTCTATCATTGCCTTAGGGACGTTTACAATGTCTGGTTGGTTGAGCGTAACGGACCTCTAGGTGGGAGCTCCCGTTCATACAAGAATTCCTAAAGGAATACTCGTCCAACAGTGTCCAGGAATGTTGAATTCCTCATGACCCCTCATTCCATTAACACTGTTGCGAGCAATAGTTGTTGCAGTCAAAACTCTGTTCAACGCTACCCTAGAGATAAAATGAAAGCCCTCCAGACGCGCTTGTACAGTGAGACCATTGTGTAGTTCAGAAATCATATCAAACTCGACGTTCATCGACAGTTTCATAGAAACTCTACGGGTATGGAGGTTGTGACCCTAGAGGGTGTGGACGTTTGTGCCCATGCGTGGATGAAAATCATGGGTGTGAGTTCGAGTACTTTCTATCGGAATGCGAAGGACGCTGCTGCTGGTCATGCGGCTCAACACCATGGGAATACCGGTTTGCGTAAGCCTAGAGGTCATACGGTTGTGGCTACTGCTGCTCTTAGAGCGATCCTCGATAGACATGCGGACCACATGCCTCATAGGTCTCGTGTTCTCCCATCTGGCGAGAAGGCTGTGGCAAAGGTCCTTCCGACAAGTTTTAAGTGGAAGGATCAGATACCGCTTCTTGATGATCATCTCGTTGATTGTGGATTGCCGCCAATCTCAACCTCAAGCTTGAGTAAGATTCGGCGACTGAGCTTCCCCGAGTACTATGCCAAGAAAGGTGGAGACAACTTTGCCCGTTGTTCTACGTGTGACAAATACCAGGATCACAAGAAACTTACTCAACCTGGAACACAAGCATCACTGCTATGGCAAAAGAAAATGCAGGTTCACATTGATTCTGCTTTCGCACATCGCGACTTGTACTATCATAACCGATTTCAATCAAAGTCGTCGCCCCAGGAGGTTCTAACCATCATGCATGATAAGATGGATCACTCAAAGACCGCCTCCCCGGTTTTTTCACATAAAACAAAGCACTTAGATGGGCTTATGAAGTTGCCTCTTGCCGTCACAGGCATGTTTGCCCATGGTCATGTGGACCAGCATTACGCCCATTACGGCCTTGATTTATACTCCCATGATGCCAATTACACGGTCGGGTCGTTCGCAAAACTATTGCGTGACCTGGAGGCGCCTCCGAAGTCATCTTCCCAGCAACTCTTTCCAAAATCTAGTTCTCATCCATTGTATGCGGCGGTATTACAGGGTGCAGAGATGTGTTTGGATCCATTAGGGCAGATTCCAGATATCCCAGTTCCAGAGAGGTCTTTGCCTCCTATATTGAACGTACAAATGGACAATGTTGTTGGTGATAACAAAAATAGTTTTGTTTTCTGTTTTTGGTCTCTCTTTGTTGCAAAACACATCTTCCGCGAAGTATATGTTAATTTTATGCTAGTTGGTCATACACATGATGATATAGATGCATTATTTGGACGTTGGAGTATGACGCTGAGGAAGGAGAGTTTTCCAACCATTCCTTTGCTCATGAGGTCGTTCATGAAAAATGAGAGTGTTCCCTCAATCCCGCATCTCATCCAAGAGGTTTCTGACTTTAAGAAGTTCATTAAGGATATGATTGCGGACGGTGATGAAGCTTTGCAGGGTCATACAAAGGCTCATCAGTTCAAGTTTTATGTGGACTCTAGTGGTTGTCCGGTAATGAAGTATAAAATCCTTTGTCATAATGAGGATTGGCTTCCTAAGGGGTGAGAAGGTAGTGGAATCAAATTGTGGAAGGAGGATTCTGAACAAAGGTCTTTATGGCCTCGCGGAGAACCTGATGCATTGAAGCCTTCTACGATGTGGCATCTCCAAGAGGTGGTGAAGGGACTTTCAGGATTCATCGATCACTGGGAGCGATCATCGCGGGAGTCTGTTGAAGCCCGATCGCGTTTTGAGCCGCTATCGTACTATTGGCACGATGTTAGAGATGCTCTGACACTTCCAATGGATATGCTGATATCATTGGAAGACGGCTTTTGGCCAACGACGCGAATTGCCCATGCCATTGAAGATGAGTTCTCAGCGGAGGGTGAGGTTCGTGAGGAGTACCGTAAAGATGAGCATTTTGTTGGCCAGAGACGCGATCGTCCACCTCCTTCTTTTAGAGTTGGTTGTGATTTTTTTTGCTGGCTACTTTGTTGCATTGCGGCCTTGTGATGGAGACGAGCGCCCATTTTGGATTGCTCAAGCAATTTCAGATCCTAACTCTAATCTAGATATGCCAAACACTGTCCGTATCCAATTCTGCTGCCTTATATCGCGCGATCGGGATGTTTTGAAGTTCTACATAGATTGGGATACAGATTGCAACCTTCGCTGGACAATTGAAAAGGGAATAGCCATAACGTGGGAGAGTACCGATTCAATCTTGACAGCATGGAAACCTAGGTCTTTAAAAAGGGATGGAGGTCATGTACAAGATTCAACTACAAAAATTCCAAAGGGGCAAGTAGCGATTATCAAGGCCTCCTTGGAAGCACTTGCCAGGTCCGAATCGTAATAGACTTAGATCAATGGACTTTCCTTTTCCTAGATTTTGGATTCTGATGCGTAATACTTCATGTAGTATGGTTAGATCCTTTGGTGTTGAGATTATAGATAATATTTGTATTTAATTTACACTCTGTATGACTATAATATGTGATGCCAATGATTGCTATGAAATATTCTCTCCATTATTTTTGCGTATCGGTGATAATTTGCAGTATGTTTTATTTTCTTTTTTAAATAACAATGTGGTAAATTGCTTTTAATCTTGAAACCAATAATACCAGTAATTGCCTTCATGGTGGATGATAGAAAGTAAATGTTGGTTCACACTTTAGCTCTAGTGGAGCTAAAGTGTGAGCAAATCTTCGTTTTTAGTTCACTGCACTTAGTAATGGTGCGCACTTTAGGTCAAGTGGAGGTAAAGTGTGTGGAATTGATTTTTTGAGTTCATTGCACCTCTAAGTGATGGGGACACTTTAGTTCGAAGAAAACTATTGTGTGTGCAACTTTTTTTCCACTTCTAAACACCATCATTTGAAACTCGTTACACATTTTTTTAGCCAATGTGTATTCCACAAGGTAAACTAAAATTCTTTAAATTAAAAAAAGGACTTATCAAAATGTGCTTAGCTAATTCTGTTACAAGTGGATATTTGTCCGTCATTTAGCTCACTTTTAGCTAACTTGGAGCATGCGGTTAATCCTAGTTAGTAGAATCAAGTGTGAATACAATGAACACATGTGGTATAAAAGAAATGTCGACTAATGTGTTCTTCTTTTTAATATTATAGTTAGATTCGTAATATACTGTTATGTGTAGTACTTATTTTTCTAGGGATTTTTGTAGTGAACATTACCTCCCAATTTAATGGAAACTCATATCCCTTTACATTGTAGAGTTTAGATGTGCACTTTAGCTTTTATGATCTACATGTGTTAATTTGGGAGTCGCTAAATCTCTCAATATAACGAATATGGTGTTGCAATTGCCAGCCATCTTCTTGGAGTAGAAAAGATTCTAACTTTGAGAATGAGACTTGTTGTTCTCTGACAGAGATGAGTTCACAAAAAATTGACCAACTATCGGGGAGTCTTATAAGAACTCTATCAATGAGTTATTTGTCAGATAACGTAACATTGATATTTGCCAGTTGTGCTACCAAGGAGCTAATGTTTGTGAGATGTTTGTCTATACTTTGTTTGTCAGACATTCTCATATTATATAATTGGGTTTTTAGGGCTAGCCTCCTATTGATTGATTTGGATTCATTTAGGGTGCGTAATTTCATCCACATTTGTCTAGGATAGCTAGAGTGCTTGATATGAGGAAGGAGATAATTCTTAACTGTAGATACAATGATACGCATTGTCTTGGTTTTTTGCTCTTCTAGCCGTTGCCGATCTTCTGCAGTGGATGTTGATATCTTTCTCTTACCGTGATCAGCAACAACGTTTGTTCCAGTGGCGATCAATGATTCACCGACATCAAATTCGGTGGTGGTGATCTCTTGTGATATGGTTGTCTTTGCAGTGGTTGGGTTCACTAGATACTAGAGACATTCACCTTTCAATGCCATACTGATCTTGAAAGACCATAGTGAGTAATTGTTGATCCCCTTGAGGCTTAGAGCTTTCGAAGATGTCTCTGCTTTGCAAAACCGATTCCATTTGGACTAGTCTTTGAGCAATAGCAGATACGTGTAAAATGAACAAGTAGATAACAAGTGATTAAACTTGGTTGATTTGATTTGATGCAATGCACTTGATGGTTGATGATGTTGTCGTGTTGCTGATGGCTAATGTCGGATCGTTGCACCTCGTGTAAATAAAATCTAGTGGGCGTCGGGAAGGATGGAGCGTCTGATGGCGCAACGTCGAGAGTGTTGAAGTTTGATCGCAGATAGATCCGTAGCTATTGTTAGGTACTATAATGGTAGCCGTGATATCTGTAGACTATTGTACCTACAAGGAGTGTTCGACATGATGGGTGACCTAACAATTGATAAGTGTGGGAGGGACTCGATCAAGATCTAAGTGAACTGAGTTGAGTATGATTACTTAAGTGGGAGAAGAATTAATCACATAGAGAAGGTGCGGAGGTGGAGAGCAAGATTGCTCTAAGAGTGTGATTGCTCTAATACCATGATGGTAGAAACACCATTGTGTGATAATAGTAAAGATGATGATTCAAGGCCAAGAGGCCGACTTATATACACTGAGTCTATAACTAAATTAGAGACCTTGATAGGGCGGTTCGACTAGAAAAAATGCAGTGTCATTATACAATGTGAATGAATGAGAACATGTAAATTATGGATGAAGGTGAGTATACTAACATTTAGGTGGTTGCAGGGGTTTGAAAGAGGTTGTGCGAGGTCCAATTGGACGTGATTTGCAAATATTTGGTTTTGGTGCCGTTTTAGGGTTTAGAGGGAAGTGATGAGAGGGAGGTGAGAGAGAGGAGGGGAAGTGACGAAGGAGTGTGTGCCGTGGCATTTGGTTCTTCGGCTTGATTTTGGTCCACGTCTTACATGTTTTCACGGATTGTGATGATGGTAATTGTGTTTTCATTTTGAGTGTTATTGCTTATTTGATTTCATTTTTAAATTTGTAATCACTTTCATAATCAAGTGAGAAAATTTTAGACGTGGTTGCGGATTGAACTTGAAAGGGTAGAAGATGCATTGAAGATTAGAGAGTTTGAAAAGAAAGAGAGTTATTACGTTGTGCCATTAGGGACAACGAGTCAATAAACTAAATCCCTAGAAGTTCTAAAAAGAAAAAATATATGTATCCACGCAAAGATAATTAGTATTCCTATTCTCACTAAAATTTTCAAAAACTAATATTCAAAATGAGATTTTTGAGAACCTGTCCAAACTCAATATGTACCCCATAGGTTCAGATTGTCTTTTTGCCTACCCAACGTTACAGAGCTTCGCAGGAGCAATTGCGGCCATTTTAATCCTGCAAGGCCCGATGTTCATTTTTGGGTCATTTGGACACGATAACCCTGGTAGCAAGCGCTACAGACCACCTCTGTGGAAAATTTGAATTGTGACTTAGAGGCGGAGTAAGATGAGCATGTACAAGGACCAGTGCCACCAAAATCGATGTTAGCATTGGCTAGCTACAGGGATTTTTGTGATGTGCAACCGCAATGAAATGTATCCGTTGTGTAGATGATGTTTTGCAAAATCTATTATGCTCATAGACTCTCCCAGGTCTTGTGAGCTCATTAGCCTTTAACCCTTAAGCGTCAGTCGGGGACCGTATACACATGACCGTATTTTACTCTGTAGAATATAGAAATTGTATTAAAGTTTAGCAAGACTTACACCTTTGGATTGAAGAATCTTCAACTAACATCTTTCATTTGGAAGTAATTTCAATATCTGAACCTCCTCATGTTCAAATATGACACCGTACATGGAGAATACGGTGGCCACCAGTGGCACCTTATGACGTTTAAGGGTGAAAGAGTTACTACTGCTATAGTTTCATTTCAGATGTAGGTAGAACCAAGAATTACGTTTCATTTCAGATCCCGAATAGAACCAAAATAGCTGACATACCGACGACTGTACGAGAAACGAAACCGCAGCTACTATTGTAGTAGCAGACCTTGTTTTTCCCGATGTACTACTAGTAATTCAATCAGCACAGTTGTATTCATCCGTGAACGGAGCACGGGAACACGGAGCCCGCCCTGACTTGTCGCGCCCGCGTCATTACGTGACCGAGAAACCACGGAAACGTCACTCAACGTCCTCCCAAGTCCTGCCGAGATTTCGTGGCGAACGTTGGAGAACGTTGGCCCTGACGCTATAAATCTCGCTCCAACCATAGAATCTCCCTTTCAGAGGTCCCGTTCAGTGGTTCGTGCCAAGTCCGAGTCTGTCACAGTCAGTCCCAGCTTGGTTTCTCACATCCACTTCGTTGTCGTGTCGTCCTTGTTTGTGTTGTCACTGGGCCGTGTCTGTGCCGTGTCTCTTTCGTTAGCCTCTCGTTTTTTTGCGTTCCTTTTTCTCTTTCTTTTCGGTGATTTTTTGAGTTTTTCGGGTTTGGTGAGGGTTTTGTGTTTTTGGTTTTGTAATGGCGGGTGTTTATAATCGGAATGGTCTGTAGGAGAGTTTGTGTTTCGAATTTTGGCGCCAGGGTTTGTGCTAGAGGTAGCGAAGATGCCGGGTCTTGTGACCATGAAGCCGGTGCTGAAGGCGCGGGGTAAGGCGATGGCGCGGGCCAGAGAGGAGCGGGGGTTAGGGGCGTTGCTGTCGCAGGTGCGCTTCTCGCCCGCGAAGAAGGGCCATAGGCGGCCGACGGATCTGCAGGCGCAGGCGCTCGGGGTGCTGGACAGGTCGGGGCTGGCGATGCGACTCAGGATGAAGCTCCTCGGTGAGGGAGGTGAGGAGGAGGAGGTGTCGCCTGTTCGCGCCGCCCCCCTGCCTGGGTTCGAGCCGAGCTCTGTGTGCTTGGCGGCGATGGTTGACGAATTTCTGGAGGACGAGACCGACGACAAGCAGAATGGCCGATCGCGGTTCAACTTCGACGACGCGTTGTCAAATGGCGATGAGGAGTCGAAGTCGTTTCTCAGGGAGCAGCTCTTCGCCGTGTTGCACAGCTGCGTGGACAGCTCGCCGGAGCGGATTCTGGCGAGCGAGGTCAACAAGGCTGCTGCGGCAGGGAAGTTCGTCGGTGACGGACGAACAAGTTACATTATTCGTCATGTCGTGCGATATCTTCGTCGAGTTGGCCACAATGCTGGTGTCTGCAAGTCTAGATGGGACCATTCGAGAGGGTTCCCGGGCGGGGACTACGAGTACATTGACGTTTTGCTCGAGGGCGCGTCTGGACGGTGGGAGAGGATTCTGGTGGACGTCGATTTCAAAGCACAATTCGAGATTGCTCGCCCCACTTCTCATTACGACGCGCTAGTGCAAGCCCTCCCGGCCGTGTTCGTGGGCAGGCAGGACCAGCTGCAGTGGATAGTCAATGTGATGTCGGACGCCGTGAAGCTGTCTTTGAAGGAACGCGGCATGTACCTGCCACCGTGGAGGAAGCCCGATTACATGAGAGCCAAGTGGTTCTCTTCTTACATACGGACGACGGCTGACATCTGGGAGAGGACCTCCGACGAAATCAGCGATGGGAGCAGCGACGTGTCTGATGTGTCTCTGGTTGCCAACGCCAGTGTGAAGAGCTCGGGAACTTTCGCGGAGCCCCAGGAGCCTAAGAAAATGCCTGTTATTGCTGCCATTGGGCATCCTTCAGGGTCCATTGACAACAACGACTGGCATCTTCCCATTCTTAAGACGAAGAAGTGTCAAGGTCCTGGGCATGCTGGGCTCGCGTCCCTGTTCAAGGAAGCGAGTCTCAAGTCTTCAATGCGGAAGGACCAGATGGTGCGGGTGGCGTGAGAAGAAGTCCCCATGTCCAGCGACAGACTGCAAGTCACCACCAATTTTTGAAAAACAGCATCTTTCTATCTGTACAAAAGACCTTCGTGCGTAACTGTATTCGATTTACCAGGTGTTGTGGTGTGCGATGCCGGTATACATATATCCCTTACGGAAGGTGATACATTTTGACCAAGGCGATGTCATGAGTGAGTTTATAGTTTGTGCGAGATATTAGGATAAGAAAAAAGAGAAATTTTATAGACAAAAAAGTCGGCATTTTATGGGATGGTAACCCTATTGCCCAGTTAGGGACTTCCCGTCAAAGAAACAGCTTAGATAATTTTCGTTGAGTATGTGTTAGAGTTTGTTATGTCTCAGTTTTGTAGTGCATTTTTGCAGTGTGGGTGTACAGAGTATGATAAAAAAAACGAACGTCGAAAAGTTGGTCGCTCCAGATACGGTATGGTTTACTTCAGTGGAGGAAGTAATAGGGCGCGAGGTTTTCAGTGCTGAGTGGTGAAGAGCTTTGAAGTGTGGCTCGTGATATCTGCAGTGTGGTATTCCTTGTCAGTGATCAAGGTTGGAAAAGTAATGGCAAGTGAAGCGAAATAAATTGTTTGAGTGCAGCATGCCTCAAATTCTACCACTATCATTGTGTGCCTGAACTAAACTATTTCAACTTGTGAGCTCACACTTTTAAGAACCGTGGTTAATTCATGTGAATATGATCAGATTGCGCTTAAATGTTGTATTTACACTTCAATTTGCAGGACCAAGGATTGGTTGAGACCATTAAACCTCAAAACCTAAACCTAAACCTAAACATACTGTTTCCAGATTTGGTGCGCATTCCAATGATTCTCTGATTCCATTCCCTCTGACGCCAGCAATGATTCAAAGGAGGACATGTGATCCAACGTTGAATGACGGTGGGGAGAAAATATTCTAACTTGTTCCTTCTTTCGTACCAGATGAAGGACAGACTGCAACTGTAGTCGAATTCTTCACGTCACAACTGGCACTTCTTGATGCAAGTGATGATATCGAAGCAGATGTGGAGCAGGTGAAAACGAATGTGCTCACAAACCCACATCACCAAGACGTATACGTCACAGCTTAGTTGAGAGGAATTGGTGTCGTCGATATTCGATGATCCGTGATCCAATACTTTTCAATAAACTTCTGCACAGATGCTAGCATTCTTCGTACAAAACGTCGAATTTCATGTTTCAAGTCACGCAGCGTTACAGAGCTTGGCAGTAGCAACTGTTTCATCTTAAATTTCTTTTCAGATGTACACAGACCCAGTTAGAACTAAAATAGCTGATACACCGACGACTGAACGAGAAACGAAGAAGTTGACAGTTAATCCAATTAGCACAGTTGCATTCATCCGTGACATTGTCTACACTGTACAGTTGACTATATTATCCGGATTTGGTGCGCAATGCATAATACCTGTTACCGGTTGTTGAATTGAATGGGACTATGGCTCGAACAATTGAATTTATTGTTGACAAAACAGGTTAAAATTATGTAAATGTGGTACCTGAAGGTAAATCAGGACTAATTGATAGAGACGTGGAGGCTTCGTCGTCGACTCGGCATTGCCAACAATAATACGTCGCCGTCATGTGGTGCTTGCGCAACAGGTGGGACGCAAGAGGCTATCTTGAAAGGGAACTTGGCCCCGGGTCTACATATACTACTACTGCAAGAAGAGGACTCAGGTTCATGGTAAGAACAACAATGTACTGTACAATGTTGTACCGCTCCTCCAACATCAATCCTCCAAAGGAATGCACGGAACGCCCTGCCATCACGTTTGCGTCGAGTCAAATCATCCAGAACCTCCAGTTCTCAACCTGTACCGTGCTGTCTCTTCACAAGAACACGCTCCGAATCATCGAAATTGCAGCCACTGAGAAGGACAAGAATTTGGCAACGACCTCTGAGCTTTCCAGGTCCTGCGAGAAACGGCGGAAGGCACAGCGTCCGGTTAACCGCTCTCGCAATCACCGCGGTCGAGATGTACTCCAGCAATTAGTTTCCCGCTCCGACTCCCGCAGACAGCAGAGGCGACAAGAACTTCTCATTGGAGACCTCCGGACCAGCGACAGACGATGGCGATGGCGATGGCGATAAAAGCGGACTCGTTGTGGCTTCGTTCTTCTCAGAAACCTGCACTCGGAGCAGGCGATCCCGCAGAGAAATCCACGATAGGATAAGTCTCCGGCGCAGGTGCCATGTCGTTCACGAAGATAGCCACCGAATGTGGCAGAGTCGAACCTTTAAGCTTTGGAGCCCCGTATTTCACCCACACGGTCGTTGCGGAGCTCCTGAGTCGCTGCCCGGGCAGCTGCGTGGAGGAAAAAACGTCGTTCCCGATACCCGGGAGATACCCGGTCAGTCAGCCCAAACCACTTCCGGAGCAGCTTCATTCTCCCGCATTCTCTCTCGTTCGCTGAAGAAGCTGGCCATCCGCATCATCGCGGAGAAGCTCTCGGAGGAGGAGATCGGCGTCCTGCAGACGAGCTTCGCGGAGATGGACCGCGACACCGACGGCGCCATCAGCTTCGACGCGCTCCGGGCCGGGCTCGTGAACACCACGCTGCGCAAGGCCGAGATCTTCGACCTCATGGACGCCGCAGACGCGGACCGAGTTTTTGGCCGCCACTCTCAGCCTGCACCACATCGAGCAGGAGGAGAATCTGTTCGCCGCCTTCCAATACTTCGACAAGGACGGCAGCGGCCTCATCAGCACCGACGAGGTGCTGGCCGTCTGCCGCGAGTTCAGCATGGAGGACGTCCGCATCGAGGATCTGATGCACGAGGTGGATGTCGGCGAAGACGGCAGCATCGACTACAAGATGTTCGTGGCCATGATGCGCAAAGCCAACGGCGGTGTCACGCATCAAACCATGCGCACCACTCTCGGCATCATCGACTCTACATCGGTCTGATATTCTCCTCAGCACTTTTGTACTTTTAGTTTTGTACCATACATCTGCACCAATCAATTCACATACATAGAGAAAAGCACAGAAATTTTGCCCACGATTGTAGTAACGCTAGGGTTCAGATCGCAAACTACCCACTATATAGAAAAGGCGATCGACCCATCCAGAAAATCTACCGGTCAACACTTAAAACGTAACCCTAAACCCACTTTAGATATTCATCTAGATACAAGAGCAGGTGCAACATTAGTCACGAGTTCTACAGCCTCTGTAGCTAATGAAGCACATATTGGAACAATTGGTGACGCTTGAAGTGGCCTCAGCCATGAATTTCCTCTCATCAACACCACATTCTGCAACAAATCCATCACCAATGAGGATTTGAATTTAAGCTCGCACATCTTCACAAGAAAATCCAGAAACGCATGATCCAGAGCTGCTCATATTATTGAAAAAAAAAACAACCTTGGGATTTGAGTGGAAAATACACTAGATATTCTCTACAAAGTCATCAAACAAGTAAGCGATTGAGTTTGCTTAGTGTTATTCAGAAAAAGAGGGGATCACAAAGGATTTCTATTGGTGAGGCGGTGTAAATTGTATGGAGTCTTGATCAGATCTTGCTAAATGAAGTATGGACCCTCTAAAACACATACCGCTTCGTAGAAAAAACAAATCTCTCTCCAAAAAAAAGCCTCTCAATGCACATTATTAAGCCAAGAGACTCACCTGACGAGTTGACCCTAAACCCAATCCGAAGCGCCTACAAAAAATTCCACTCCAACCACCTTCTTCAGATTTCTCCCAAATCATGCTTTCTAGAAACCCAACAATTCCCAGAAATCCTACCATCCAAGGAAACCCAACAATTCCCAGAGAATTCATGGATTTCCACTCACCGAGGTTTGGAGCTTGTAAGAGATCATCTCCTTGATCGCTCCGCAAGCTCACCGGAATTCTTGTCAAATTCCCATGACAATCTGATGAGTTTGGTGTAGATTGATTGTATTTATTCCTGCTCTCGTTCATCCTAAGTGTCTCGACGGGTACTCGCGGAGTATCTTCAGTGGCGCCTTTTGAGATACCAGCCTTTTGAGCTTTCGGTAATGGAAGACATGCCATATCTACCATTGAATAAGTGCTAGTTCACGAGAGGAGTGTAATACTAGAACTATGCACAAGTCTGTCATCACATCAATGAACATGGCCGTGAATGTTTTGCAGCAATACGTGACTCCATCATTCAGCACAAACAGTAAGGGTTGTCGATGATAAGTGAGATAATCGTACAATGCAGGAGTTGCATATTATTCATAATCCTGCTTCGATTACAATGTCAGGCTCTGATGTACAAGTTAGCTTTGTAGGCTCACGGCATCCAGGCTTTTGACGATGGACGAAAATCCATGGATGGGTCGATCGCCTTTTCTATATAGTGGGTAGTTTGCGATCTGAACCCTAGCGTTACTACAATTGTGGGCAAAATTTATGTGTTTTTCTCTATGTATGTGAATTGATCGGTGCAGATGTATGGTACAAAACTAAAAGTACAAAAGTGCTGAGGAGAATATCAGACCGATGTAGAGTCGATGATGCCGAGAGTGGTGCGCATGGTTTGATGCGTGACACCGCCGTTGGCTTTGCGCATCATGGCCACGAACATCTTGTAGTCGATGCTGCCGTCTTCGCCGACATCCACCTCGTGCATCAGATCCTCGATGCGGACGTCCTCCATGCTGAACTCGCGGCAGACGGCCAGCACCTCGTCGGTGCTGATGAGGCCGCTGCCGTCCTTGTCGAAGTATTGGAAGGCGGCGAACAGATTCTCCTCCTGCTCGATGTGGTGCAGGCTGAGAGTGGCGGCCAAAAACTCGCCGTAGTCGATGAGCCCGTCCTGGTCCGCGTCTGCGGCGTCCATGAGGTCGAAGATCTCGGCCTTGCGCAGCGTGGTGTTCACGAGCCCGGCCCGGAGCGCGTCGAAGCTGATGGCGCCGTCGGCATCGCGGTCCATCTCCGCGAAGCTCGTCTGCAGGACGCCGATCTCCTCCTCCGAGAGCTTCTCCGCGATGATGCGGATGGCTTGCTTCTTCAGCGAACGAGAGAGAATGCGGGAGAATGAAGTTGCTCCGGAAGTGGTTTGGGCTGACTGACCGGGTATCTCCCGGGTATCGGGAACGACGTTTTTTCCTCCACGCAGCTGCCCGGGCAGCGACTTAGGAGCTCCGCAACGACCGTGTGGGTGAAATACGGGGCTCCGGGGAGTGGCAAGAATGACATGGAGCAACTTTGTACCTTTGGAATTTGCATTGGATGTTGCTTTGGAATCTACATGGCAATGACTTGGCACAATAATTGCCGTTGAAAACTACCAGGCACTAGTGCCTGGAAGTCCACAATGTAAGGAGGAAAAGAATATTTTTTGTGCCACTAGTGCCATGTTGGAGGAAGTTGTGAAACTTCCTCCCCCTCCTGTGTGGTAAGGCCCTGAAGCTAAATTGATCCGCCGGCAGCGTTAGAAGAGCTCCACCGCGGGCCCCCGTCCCGGCAGACCTGCCCGGTTTGGGGTCCCGGTGGCATGGCCCGCGGTACGGAAGATCTTTATTTTTTTAGAGGTTTAGTAAAGTGCAACGGAATAATTGGGTTTTTTGGCGGCCTCCTCAAAAACCTCACCGGGCACGACCTCCAATGACTAGCTTCCACGTGGTGCTTTCACAATGGCTGCGGTAGTGGGCCATGGATTAGATCCCAATTCGGCCCAAAAAACTGTAGAAAATTGTAGTTGTTTACTTTTCCAACAATTCTTTGCAGAATCCTCGGCGAGGCATGGGAGGCTTTTACAGGGAATAAAAAATAATACAATTTTGCGTTGCAGGCGATGTGTCGACTACGTCACTTCGGGCCCAGCGTTTTCATTCTGTTGGCGGCCATATTCCCCGGTTTCCAGGTTGCGCAGTGGAGATGCTCTTAACACGGACACAATGGCCACCACGGCAAACGCCGCTAAAGTTCGTTGTCCTTAACTACTACTCACCTCATAAAAGCGCACTATTTAACAATACAATACTATTATTTAGCTCTATAGTACCTTGCCCAGCTGCCCCAGACTGAAGCTTTTGATGTTTAAAGTACTAAAAAAATTCTTATAATTTTATATTAAAAAATTAAATCTTTGCAAAGATATTCCTTTTTCAGTAATCATATCACAATTTTTTCTTCAAAATTAGGTTTTTGAAAACGTACCCAAACTTGAATTGTACCCCATAGGTACAATTTATCATAAGGGGTTAATGATAGTGTTTAAAGTGAAGAAGGTTTTTTTTTCTCTTGTGCGATGAAGATCAACACAATTTCATTCCTCATGGATTCAAATAATTTTAACCCCTAAAGGACCACGACCACTTTCGCTCTAAAACCAGTCCAAAACTGCCACTGCCAAAAAGAGACATGAAAATCACATTTCAAAGTGAATTTTGGATTTTCAACCGTAAGATCTGAAAATAGACTTCTATATAAACATGCTACAAAAATTTTGGTTGCAATCCACCGCACAGATTGATAGGTTTTAGTGTTTAAAGTCAAAACAATGGTTCATTTTCTTCTATGCGTCGAGTAGATCAGCAGACTTAGACTTCACTTTGTATCAAATTTTTGCATTGTACAAGGTCTAAATATTTTACCATTGTCTTAAGCATGATGTTATTTCCCAACTCACCAATTTTTAGAGGTAAAAAAGGGGTGTAGCATATTCTAAACAAGTGTGCAAGGAGTGGAGGTTCAAAAATTGCCATTTCACGTTTTATTTTTTTGTGAACTACCTATGTATTTAAATGATAATCCAAACGGTCAATAAGAATTTTTTAACCACATATTGTTGTTGTGAAAATAAAAAGTGAAAAATATGAAGATCTCTAGGTTTTACGTAGAAATGATGAATTTTTTTCCACACGTTGCCCAACAATGTGTGAAAATGTTTGACTTGGAATAAAATGCCTTTTTACACTAACGACAAGATTTTTTTTGAAAATTTCCAAAGAAGGAAATATTCTTTATATATGTGAAAAATCTCAATGTCAATAGAAACTTTTGTCAAAAAAATTGGAGGTGCCCGGAGTCCCCATTTTTTACTATGAGTGGTACTAACGTTCAAACCACAAATCCAAAAAATAAAATAAAAATATCTTCACGAAGCTCTTATCAGAGGCTATCTTGTATAAAATTTTCAATTAGAAAGGATTTTTTTCGAATTGTAGGTACATGCCCAAAATCCAATTTGACCCCGGGGGACGTTTGGTCCTTTATGGGTTTAATTCAAAGGTCAAATTATTATCATTTACATTATGCAAGTTCCTTGCACATCAAACTTTGGAGGCATAGTGCGGTGTAATATTTTCAAAGAAATGCTCGCTACCAGTATGCATTTTTATTTGTGTAAACGAAATTTTGTATGGAATGAAAATCCAAACGGTCAGAACAATGTTTTAGATTATTCCTTGAAGTAGATAAAAGTTCTAAAAGATACCAAAATCTACAAGTTTATAAAGATATTTAGTAAAATTTTTTTTGTATTATGTTTGCGTAGTTGTAACTTATTAGATGAAATTCACTTTCATCCACATGTGAACATTGTTATAGTCAAAATAGAAGATTACCAACTTTTTAAAAATACTACTAGCAGTTGGCGCTTGCTTTGCAACGCATTTGTAAAACCATTTTAATGTAGTTTTTATATTACAAAATATTTTTAAAAGAAAGGTAACACGATTGATTGCACAATTGGCTGCAGCGTTTTTGTAGTTCACTGCACAGTTGACTGCGTGGTTGATTGCACCGTTTCTGTAGTTCACTGCATGGTTGACTGCACGATTGATCGCTGCGTGGTTTATTGCGCAGATTATGATTTTAGTAGTATGATTCAATTCCTTCATCAAGTTTTAATATATTTTGTTCAACGCATAAAGATACAATGCAAGTCACCTTTCTTGCAACTAAATGAGAAAACCAATAGCACAGTACATGCTAGCTAAGTACAATAATGTCGTGGTTGGTTTTTGAATCTAAAATTAAGAAACAAACATCTCTTGCTATCATTTAAACAAAAAGTAACCAAATGAGAAAGTGTTAAAATATAGTTAAATGCATGATCTCTATTTTTATAACAAAAAAACACCTCTATGCTCGTCCAGTGGAATCGAAACCATGTGACCCTGAGATAGAGTATCATGACACAGGGCACTAATCCCATGGAGGTGTTGGAGTTCATCTTGCAAAATGACGTGCAGAATGGTCGAAGATGGATGAGGCATCGCGCAAGGTTGTGGTGCTGGGATTCGGAAAGGTGGGCGTGATTCTTGAATAATGCTAAACCATTACAATTTGAATAACACTAAACCTTTACAATTAGTGTGAAAAATACAATGAAATACAATGAAGTGAATGAAAATTGGATTCAAGTATAGTTTTTTTATTGAATTTGTAGTAAGCACCAATAGTTTGTAGTGGCCAATATTCGACTAAAACATTTGTATATCAATTTAAGCACATTCTAAGAAAATCAAATAAATTATATCTTATATTATTTATAGAAAAATATTAATATGTTTGATATACTAAATTTTGGATCTACAAAACACATGTACAAGATTTTTTTCGTAAAATATAATAATAACTTAATAAATTCTTTATGGTGTTTTTTATAGAACTATTTTTAAAATTTTACTGGTATTATATATCAACTTATGAAAAAATTCTTCATTTATTTTTCAAAAAAGAAATCAAACTAGATAATATAAACATTCCCAAAAAAAAGTGTACAACTCTACTAGCAATATAAATGATAAATCACTTATGTATTTTAATATGAAAGTATGTCTTTTATAAAATAAAACATTCAAGTAGATTAATTTTATATAAATCAATCAAATTATTATTTTATATAAATACTAGAATATAACATGTGTTAACAACTTGCTTCTATGTGTGCCATATTTTTTACTATCATCAAATTTACTACTAAAATATTTTGAACTCCAATGAAATTACATAGGATTTATACTTTTTGATGCTTTCTGATGTTTGGATTTCTTAATCTTCACAAAATAATGTCCTCTCAAACGAACCAAAGATTAACCCTAAACCAAGGATGAATATTTTCAAATTTTAATGATATGTGTTATATCATATGATATATTTTTGATTTTCTGAACACTCAGTTGGTTTAACCCCTAAAGGACCAACACATTTTCCCCTCAAAATCACTCCCATACTGCCATTTTCAGCGCATTCAACACGAAATGATACAAAATGTTTTTTATGAAAATTTAACCATAGAAACTTGTACTAGACTTGTATGAGAGTGTGTGGTAAATTTTTTGGTAAGTTTGACCGCACGGATTGAAAGATATCAGCCTTTGAAGTGAGACATAATCTCTTTTTGAGGTCATACTAAACACCTTCAACAAACTTCGACCACCTTCTATGGCAACTTTTTGCACTACCGGCCGTGAATTTATTATGTTAACTTGAAAAGGATCATGTTAGGCACATGTGCACCAAGTTTTAGAAGTAGAAGAGATGTAGAAGATCATAGATGTCCTAAAAACTTCTGCAATGCAACTATGTGATGAGAATCAACAATACATTTTATATTTTGCATATATCATATCCTTCTCAAATTTTTGAAGTTCACAAATCCGTACAGTAGATGCAAAGATCTCAATTTCCTTTCCAAGAGGACATTTTCTTTCTTTTAAATGGAAAAATACTCGAATTTCTATTGAATTTAGAAGTTATTTAAGTTTAGTGACAGTATTTGTGATATGTCACACTAAACTGCTGGACTATTTGTATATGTAGGTGAAAATAAACTATAACTTTTGAACTGTAAGTTGGAATTCTACAAAATTTGTGTCGACGCAAAGCTAATCAAAAGTTGTCCATTCAATAAAAAATATCAAAAAATAATGCCTAGAACGAATGTGGTACCTTACCCAAACTCAAAATGTCCCCCGAGGGGACTTTGGTCCTTTAGGGGTTAATCATGTAATCTAATCTACAACATTTTTAGTATTTTGGATGGACCAAGTAATAAACTTCTTACTTCAGATAGGTGAAAGAATTCAAACTATTAAAAGATAAACAAGAATCGTAATAAAGACATATTGAGTATTTTTTTAGAAATACGGAGTAAAATAAACATTTTAATTCGAAATTTAGATTCTATTGAAAAAGTTGTGATGGAAGATACATGTGCAAAAAATCATTTTTTTATGTCCTTCAATAATAAGAAATCATTGCATCAGGATACATCCTAGTACACAAAAAATTTATCACAAGAGTAGCGAAGTAAGCATTATCCTAGGCAATAGAAATTGTGCATATCTATGGCTTCAATAAGCATGGTATTTTGGCATAAGATGTGGATTTGATGCTAGCAATGCCTGTATAGTATACTCAGTAGGAAAAAAAAGGTATCTTCTATAGAACCTCCACTGAGTAGTAGAAGTTTTGCCTTACGGAGGAATCAAGTCTCAAGGATTAAAGAGATGATGACACATAGCCTGCCAAGCCAGATACAAGAGCTTGTTTGAGATGGCCATTGGATGCTGCTATGCGCCGTGACATCAAGTCAAAGTCCTCCCCGGACCTGCACAATAACATCAAATTTTACATGAGATATAACAGTGTAAGGCTGGCGCAAAATATATGTATTTCACCTCAATATTTGTTTTTGTCCAATCAAAATTGAAATGCTCACGGATCAAAGACATTTCCACCCGCTTCTCGCACTATCAAGGCTCCTCCAGCAACATCCCTGGTTTTCCAAATCCAAAAAGTTAAAAGATTCTACATTCCATGAGAATAGTCCACACAAAGCTTAACATTTGGCTTACACTACCAAATAAAACCTTCAAATTAGGGACAACAGAAGCACGGTGCTGTATTTTCTATAAAGGTATCTTTTGACATTTAGGGTTTAACCTTGCGAATGAAGGTAACAAAAGGATAACAACAGTGAACGAAAATGTGAAGTCAAGAAACCATCTGTAATTCAAGCTAGTGAGTAAGGATCGCTCACCAGGGCCCTCCAAATCCAAGCTCGTAGAATATGTCAAGCCTCCCACACGCAATGCCACACAAGTTCATTGCACATGAGCCACTCAAACGGACAGATCGCACCTGGAATAATAAGGACATTTATATAAAAACAACAAACAGAAAACAATACCGTTTGAGCGTACCTGCATTATCCAAAGACACCCAAATACACTAGAACCTCTTTGTTTTTGTTGGCTTGAGAGCCAAGGACTCCACAATCACATGTCTCATGATATAATAGAGAACCGATTTTTAATTAAGCCATAATGTTTGTATCCCTTGTACACATCACAGTTCTGAGGATATGCTCTAGATCTGAGGTTCTGTGATATTATTGAGGGTAATTAAAAAGAGTTTAGAGTGTATGCACAACTCACACCCAGCAGAACAAGGGAAATTAATCAGTATGTATTAAATCTATGAAAAGAGGGAAAAGAAGAGAATACTTGCATTGGCCTTTACAAAGCACTAGAAAATCTACAACACAAGTCATACCTGATAGAGAAGATTGTTGATAGTATTGGTGGTCCGGTCCACGGTTTTCTTGTCTCGTGCGGTTCCAACCTCCGTGGCCAACATCGCATTTCCTATCTTGTCCTGGCTTGAAGCTGTAGCATAAATGGAGAGTTAGAAAGGGCTGATCATAAGTACTCTCTCTTGATTGAATGCAGGTGCAAATGAGTTATTAGAGCTGCAAAACACACACACCGTAAATGCGCTTCCCGTTCAAGTAGGCGCCCTTTCCTTGTATCGCCGTGAAGAGCTGCACGTCACAGACACAGAGATTAACTTGGCTCGATTTCTCCATTACAACACTTTGGTAAATGCATGGGAAAAGAAAGTTGAGGTGTAGAGACTATCAAATAAAGAGCCATCCCTATATTCGTTCCATTAGCGATGTGACTGGTTCGGAAAAAAATTCTACTCGTGACTATCTAAAAATTCTACTCGTGACTATCACGTCCTTCTGCATCTACACATTATAGCATGTTCAGATTTACAAAAAACTTATAATGTTCAGCTTGCACTTCAGTTTGCATCTAGAGTTTTGCACAAAAGTGTCATTGTCATTTGTTAGCAAGATATAGGTACCTCATCCATGATAGGGTTGTAAACGACTCCCACGATGGGGACTTTGTTGACGACAAGTCCAATGGAAACGCACACGAAGGGGAACTTGTGCACAAAGTTTGTGGTTCCGTCCAAAGGGTCGACCACCCAAGTGGGTGCATCGGTCAAAAGTGGAGTTCCATTCTCTGCAGACGTCTCTTCTCCTATCAACTGCACATGGGAACAAGGAGCTCACGTCTCTAGTGGCCCTTCGGAAATAAAATTGAAACATTTGAAGTCAGTGGTGTGTACCTCGTGGGCAGGGAAGGATAACTTGAGCTGCTTGAAGATCAAATCCTCGCAAGCTTTGTCTGTCTCGGTCACCAAATCAACCTACATCCAGATCATTTGTTAGTAATAGAAAAATCACGCATGATTGGTAGGAGATTAAATGATACTCTCTGCTTACCATTCCCTTGTGCTCCACGGTCTTCGCACTGTGGAAATTGTTCACAATGATCTGAAAGTCGCACAAACGCAGGTTTATTCCCCATTCAATTCGAAAACAGAGTCCAAACCATGTAATCTTCGTCAGAAAAATAGCATTTATGTTACCTGGCCTGCTCTCTTGGCACAGTCGATTGCCACAGCTAAGCAGCAATCCACGTCCACTGCAATCCAACCGCATATTTTGCTCAAGGATCTGTAGAGAGGGTGCTACTCTCGCAGGCTCAATGATCATTGATTCAAAGGAAAATCAAACCAAGCGTAGAGGGTTGAGAGGTTTCGTTTACCACACTGCTGGACACCCATGTCGCTCGTGATGGCCCAGAGCTCAGCTTTGGATCTGCGCTAATTCGTATTTCCCTGCCAGACTGCTGCAAGAGCAAAAAGCGATGCGCACCGATTCGATCAACCCAATCACTATTTGAAGCGATTCCGCAAAAGATTAGCACAACTACTGAAGAGGTGCTCGGTTTTTAACCAAAGACAAGATAATAAGCCCACAAGCTCAACCTCAGCTTCAGCCACGAGAGAACTTGATCGATCCGATCCACGACCACATGAAAGGTGCAAATTCAACTACGTGCTTCACTGACTACAAAGAAAGCTCACGTCTTTCCCTATGCTTGGCGAGTATTGAAGCTTCCAAGAGATCCTACTCACGTGAACCAGACAGACAGAAGAACCACAATGCGAACACAATTGAACCGGAACACAACAGCACCTGATCGAATAAGTACCGAGCTGCAATTAGCCTCCGATCAAATTCCCCTCCTAACTGCCACGAAGAAAAAAAGAGGACCAACACGTGATCAGCAAGTGCACTTTCCGAACAGCAATCACAATGTGAACTCATCTCCTCGGATACGAAATTGGTGGCAGCAACTGGACTTCATCATAAAAGGGAATAAAGACCCAAAAATAGAAACTCGAAGTAATAAAACGAGCACCTGAGATCCAAAATCTCCTCAACCACCGCAGAGTTTAGTTTCTCTCCACAGTGTGCAGCAGCCGATGGAGAGATTGAGACAGAGAGAGGAGTGATGACTGTGGTAGAAGTTGTAGTACTGCAGGTTAATTGAGGTAGAAAAGGAAAAGGGGCTGAGGGAGATGCAGGAATATGCGAGGGAATGATGCCGGGTTCCTGCGAATGATTCCGGTGCCCGTTTCCACACTTCACCATGACGTCGGAAGGGGCCCAGGCCGGCGTCCGCTGTCAGGCCCTTGTATATTGGGATGCAGCTGCTGCATCTTGCGATGCAAATCGATCCAGAGCAGTGCAGTGGAGTGGAGCTGGTGGTGCAGGGGCATGTGTGGCTGCCCGGGATGGCAAATTCTCCGGCCCGGGCGGATTGCATGCCGTGAACTGCTGCTCAATCAGGGGGGTTCTCGGAATCGCACTCTCGCACTCTCGCTCTCATACGGTTTCTCTGCGCGCTCATTGGTGGCTTCCCATCTGCCATGTGGGCCTGCGTCACTGGCCCTGTTTCCAATCGCTGGAGCGTGGGAGGCCCGTGTATGGAATATTTGCTGTCAATGCTTTTAATCCAAATCCAATCATTGTTTTATCATCGCTTTCGGCCCCTGCATACCTACACTATCAATGAAAATTTGCACTGCAAGACATGATGTGTACGATTGTTCACCCCCAAAGTTCCTTGTTAATTTCACATCAAAAACACCTCAACACTCTTGGTTCTAGTGCAATGACTGAGGAAGGAAACAAAAAGAACTTATTTCCATTTCTATCCATTCACATCCCAATTAAGATTTGTTGAGTATCATACTCACAAAATCTCATAAACTTTGACCTAGCGGATTGAAGGGCAGGGAGAATTGGCCCCCTCCCTCCTCCTCCCATGGATGGAAGTGAGGGATGATGGCTGCGTTTTCTCATCTCAACCTTAACCCATGAGCCTCTAACCATGGTTAAGTCTGGTCAAACCCCCTAGTGGAGCATGTGAGGTAGGTGGACATGGTCTCCCTTGTCTTTTAGTGAAGCACTTAATATGGGGCGCCACTTTATTCATCCTCTCTACATGATGGACCTAATTTTAAATACAATCTTGGAATATGGACACGTGTCATTCCTTGGAGAACTACCCTTTCTGTATTTGCAAGAAAAATGTAGTGGACATAATTTGAAATCTAAATAAGACCCTACCCCTTTATTTCCCACTTGCACATTTCAAATTGATAGTACCATCAAATATTCCGTAATTAGAAAATATTTTGCAAACCAATCAACAACGAGGATGGATTAGGGTTTAGAATACAAAGCCATATCCTTAGAAACACACTAGTTGTATTTTCATTTGGGAATTGCAATGTTGAGTGCAAAGTGACCATTCTATGAGGTATGTATTCTTCTCTTGGTTTATTTTATTTTATTTTTATTTTTGATCTTATGTTTTACATATTCATTCAATTATTAATAAATTCTTGTGAATTCCATGTTGTTTTAAACATTCATTTTCATGTCATGTTCTTTAATGTAAGAGATGTTAGAAGCATTGCATTTATTGAATTTCAGTGATAATATTAAGAAGACAATCCCCATTCATGATGGGTATTGTCGATGATAGCTCCCTCTACATGTATGTGATGGGTATTTTTGGGCTATTCCTTCTCTCTTTTTAAACAGGGATAGTTCCTTGTCACAAAGGGATCATCGCAATGGTTATTGTCCATGATTATATAATTTTGTTTTAGTGATGGGTATTGTCGATGATAGCTCCCTCTACATGTATGTGATGGGTATTTTTGGGGTACCCCTTCTCTCTGCTCAAACAGGGATAGTTCCTTATCACGAAGGGATCATCGCGATGGTTATTGTCCATGATTATATAATTTTGTTTTAGTGATGGGTATTGTCGGCAATAATCTTAAGCCAAATATATGATGGCTATTGCCAATGATAGCTTCCTCTAGATGTGTGCGATGGGTACCATTGGCCTCCTCATTCTCTCTTCTCAACCAAAGGATAGTTCCTTTGTCACAAAAGGATCATCGCGATGGTTATTTCCCACGATTATATAATTTTCTTTTAGCGATGGATATTGCATGGTCGGGCCAATCTTTTCATTTTAGTCCAAGGTTTAGGTCTGCTCATACAAGACATATCATGATAGGTATTGCCCGTGATGTTTTAGTGTTCAGTTATGATGGATATTGTTTGCTTTGATCTTGTATCCTTCATGTGGCTAAAGATATTTCCCTCTCCCGTATATGACACCGTGATTGTTATTTCTCATGATCTTGTGTACAACCATACCGAGATGGTTATTGTAGACGATAGCTCACTTTCCTTACCTGTGATGGATATTATGAGTTAGAGTCATGTATACTCTCTAACCATACCCATTTGCACTAACCAAGGTTGTTCGTCGTTCCAAAAAGAATATAATAGACCATACAATTTATTCTTTTTTGAATTGTAATAATATAAATTCAAACATATTTGTGATTGAAGTCATTCCTTTCAACTATTGATAGATGTTATGTCTTTGAACAACATTGTTATGGATATTGCCACTAAATTCTTTGTTCAAACACTTGCATGATGCGTTTTTTGATAGTAATGTTGTGCATTTCTTGAAGTTTAGACTAATACATCCAATTTGGTTGAATTTATTCTTCATATATATAGAGGACAGTATGGGGAACAAAAAGAAGACGGTCTATGTCCAAACCCCTCCGATAGGGCCAATTCCTTTCCTAGCTATTGCTTGGAATGGTGGAGAGAGGCATGGGTTTGGATACACAACAACTGTATTGAAGGCATACATTCGTTACGACAGGGTAGGCGACTTCATTAATGGACAAACCATAGAGGATGGGACACCAGTGGATGGATTATTTATGACACCAAAAAGGGAGAAGAAAAGAAGAGGGTTCGGGTGGATTCGTTCATTATCCATGTTTATTATAATTGTGCATTTGGTCCAGACAACCATATGAATGATTCTCATCATCTACATTCCAAGAAGCGTGGATGCATTGCTAGGTTTTCTGTGAAACAATTGCGTTTATATCTAGATGTGGTAGAGTTGGCATACTATCATGTTGACTACACAAGGGAAGATGGGACACTGGCTCATGGAGTAGAAGACCCACACTCAATGGGAAGAAAAACTACATATCAACCAAGAATGTCAAAGAAGCTCAAGAAGTGGATCATCCATCGTCTGAGTGAAGGATTTACATCGAATCAAGTTTATGAAGAGCACAAGCGCAATTGGATTGAGAGTAAGAAGGCAAAAACCAAGAAACTACATGATGATTTTGTAGAGCTTCGAGATATTGCGTATTATGAGAAAAAAATGAAGATGGGAGTGTGGTGTCGAGATCCAAATGACTTTGAGAGTATTAAGATGTGGGTAAAGGAAGAACCCAAAAACGTCTTCATGTGGCATAAGAAGGACGATGTCACGGACTTACCATTTATTTTGGATATCCAAACTCCTTGGCAGAAGGAAATGATGCTCAAATTTGGTCACAATGGAGCCATAGCAATGGATGCTACTTTTGGTACAAACTTGCCTAAATATCCTTTGTTTTCTTTGTTTGTCTTTGATGATTGGAGGAATAGTATACTTGTGGCTTGGATCCTCACTAGCCGCCAAAAAGAAGAGGACCTTGTGATGTGGTTGGAACCTCTGAGGAGACACCTAGAGAAAGACATGCCGGATTTCCTACCATCATGTTTTATAGTTGATGACGCTAACTATCAGTGGAAGGCATTGAAGCGAACTTGGCCTAAGGTTGAAGTCCCTATCTACCTTTGTTGTTTCCATGTTCTAAAGAATTGGAAAAATCATATTTGGACCAAGGTACCCAACCTTGGTACGTTGAGAGCCCTTGTGTACAAAATATTGCATTCCTTTTTGTATACTTCTATAAACTTCAAGGAGTCCGAGAAGGATTTTTTGGTCAGGGTGCGAAAAATGAGTGAAGAAATGTTTCAATTCTTATACATTCCACAGTTTGAGAACTATTTCAAGAAGTATTATGATCATCAAGGTAAGAAGATTACAATCTAATACTTTATTCCTCATTTATTTTTGTATTAGGATGAAATACTACATGTGATTAATTGTTTAAGACTTATTATCTTTGTATATGCTTATCTCTTATGTCATACCTTGTAACCATTATGTTTTGTGGCAATAGCATTCATACAACTTTAATTTTTTTATTTGCTTCAGAGATGTGCCTTGTAGGCCATCGGCGAAATCCGCATTCAAACCAAGACACTCAAGCTAGCATTGAATCATATCATGGAGCTTTGAAGTGTTGGATGAAGATTGACAACCATCAACCCCTTGGAAGAAGAGTGGATTCACTTGCTTGGCGTCTGACTAGTCCTATTAATACACATTACATGTATGTGGAGGATAGGAAACTCCACGGATTTGTGCTTAACAAATTTGTGGAGAAGGTTGTCGAAGAGGGTATTGCAGAAGCAAAAACAATTCCTATCGAGCACATCCGTTCTCATCCTTATGAAGATCAAGGATGGCAAGTTCACTCTCAAAATATAGAAGATTGTTGGTATGATATTCCAGATCCTTATACGCAATATGTTTTATGCTCTTGTGAGTGGGCAATTCGTGGGAATTTTTGTAAACACCAGCTCGCTTTGATCAAGTCGACGACAGACATATCTTGGATGATTATGTTGGAGTTTCTAGGCACCTACTATGGTTCTCTACGTGGGGGATTGGAAGCAATGTTTGAGCACGTTGTTCCACTTGACCCCTTTGAAGACTTTGATGTTGATAGCGATGAAGAGCACAAAGATGTTAATGATGACAACTCTGACGACCATGGTGAAGGAATTTATATGAAGGATGAAAATGATACTCAAGGTAGTGAAGAACTAGCTTCATCTTCAATAGATCCAACACATGCTCGAAATCATCAAATAATTTATGGATCTTTGGAAATTATTGACAAGCTAGTGTGAGAGGCTAAAGAAGAAGCCATTGGAGGAGGGTTGAAGTTAGTTTAACACATGCAAGTCATGCAAGCGAGGGTATTGACGGATGTAAGGCGCATCTGGGCTTTACAAAATACAAATAATTTACATCCTCAAACTAGCTTTCAAGTAGTGGAGGACGGATTTGGCACGTCAATTGTGAGGACGCCGGATTTTCGAGAGAAGGTAATGAGTGCGATGGACAAGAGGAAACATAGTGCTCTATGAGCCACACGTGAGGGAAAGTGATTACTTGTTTGTAGTTGTCTTTTTTGGCTTATGGGTCTTGTGTTCTATGTTTTTTCATCAATTGTCCAATATTTCAATTAATAGTCATGGTTTTGTTAAAATACATATATATATATATATATATATATATATATATATATATATTTGCAAAACCATTATGGAGCATACTTAATGTCTATGGTAATTATTATGCACCATATAATATGGTATACAAAAAAATTAGGAAAATAGGAAGTTTATTCGATGTTTTAAAAAAATGATATTTTTAAGGGTTTATTAAGGCTATTAGTTTTTTCTCTCCATATATTTTGTTCTTTTCTCATTCTTAACCATAAAAATTTTAAATTTTTTTTTTACCCATATCGGTAATGTTTCTCCATTTTTTATTATACATAGGCATTTGAATTTTATTCTATATTTTCAAAATTTATCATCACAATTCATAAAATTTATAATAAAACAAAATACTAGTACTGTATATATTGCATGTGTATGGTATAATTGGAAACATAGGTACCTTGTGATATGAATATGAACCGACGATGGCTATTTTCCAAGTCTCCATTGGTAACGAGTGATAATTGCATCCAAGAATGTGGCCGTGGCGATGGATATTGTTCGTGATATTTCAAGATGATACCTTACGATGGGTAGGAAAATGTGGCGATAGGAATTGTCTATGACCCCATAGAAGACCAGGGATACTTGTATCTAAAGATGTAGCAATGGCGATGGGTATTGTCTGTGATATTTCAAGATGATACTTGACAATGGATATTGAAATTTGGCGATGGGAATTATGTGAGTCCCTATTGAAGACCAGGGATACTTGCATCGAAAGATGTGGCCATGGCGATGGGTATTGAAATGTGGCGATGGGAATTATTTATGTCCCTATTGAAGACCACGGATACTTGCCTATGAAATAGTAACCACGGCAATGACTATTGCTTATTATATTTGAATATGATACTTTATAATGGATTTTGAAGGAAAACAATAAATTATATGAGATTTTAGATTTCGACTACAAACATATTAATATGAACAAAATTATATATCAATGAGTTATGGTATAAGTCTACAGGACCTAATCATTGGGAATCTACAAGAAGTTAATTCAACAACGAACACAAATAAAAAGTTGCAAATGAGTTTGTACACCAAAATGTAAGTATGAAGTATACCTTGCAGTTCAAGTGTTAAGAAGAAGATAGTTTCAATGTATGCATAACAACATCTTTTTAAATGCAACCATCTTGCAAAGAAAAAAACAAAAAAACTTTGACTATTCACTCATCATCTTCATCACGAGCATTACCACCCCCACTATTACTCTCACTATCATTAGAACCATCACTCCCACTTTCACTGTATTCTTCAATCTCATTGACCTCCTCCATCTCTTCATTGTCTTTACGAATATCCTCCGTATCAGCTATGGGATGAGTTGCTCTATAAACCTCACATGCAACTTCAATCCGATCCATACGAGTTGCATTTTGCATAGCATAGATGTCTTTGCACAATCCCACATACCTTGCAATCCATCTATCCTTCCCCTCTTTGAGCCTATGCCAAAAAAAATACATTTAAATATAAATTAATACCACGAAGTCTTTGAACAACAAACATAACAATTTGAAATGCATCAAATGAAAATAGAATGCAAAGAAATTACTTACGCAAAAAGTAAGACTTTGTGGTGATGCTAATCCATAACCTCCTTCACCAATCCCTTACGAAAGTACTGATTATCTTTCCACTTCAAATCCTTAAAGAGACTCTTCATCTCCTCAGTGACCCTCTTCAACTTCTTTGGAGCAGTAAGCACCAAATTTGCAAATTCATCACAATCATGAAGATCATCACATTTTTTGGAATCAAGAATACCTTCATCAAAGTCAGAAACTCCAAGGAGCTCCATAGTTCCTCCTTTTAGAAGTGTAACCACAACAGGGCAAGTCTTCTTGTCTTGGGTCTCCAACAATGCCTTCTTCTCAAGCTTCACCCACTCCTCTTCAGCTCTTCTGATCCACTGGTCAATCTTCTTGTAGAGGTCCAAACGAGCTCTCTTGAAAGGGGACCCTAAAACCTTCAAATTCATTTTTTTGGAATTCATAGGCTTTCTTTTCTTACCTCCAGCAGTTGTTGATGAAGAGGCCTCTCTCTTCTTCTCAGGCAGTGTCTTTCCATGTGTTTTCTTAAGATGATCAGACAAGTGATGGCGATATGCATACGGACCAAACTTGCAAATTTTCCCTGAAAGATTTTTTTGAATCAAACATTCATAGGGCTTTTCTTCCTTTTGTACCTTTCTCCAATCACTGTCTTCCGTGGCATACTCAACATCCTCAGACACATATGGAATAGTGGTAGTCTCTGTCATACCTAGGGAGCAATACAAGAAGTTAGAAAATATGTACTGTAGAGGCCAATATTCATATGGATGGCACAAAGAAATAAACATAAGTCTAAACATAAAAACAAACTACTATCAATAAGAAATAGAAATGCGAAGATAATTTCTGATGAAGACCAATTACTAATGTAATGAAATTTATTATTATTAAAAGTAAAATAAAAGTGAAGAGAAAGTACCTGAACTGAGGTAAAAGGAGGAGCTTCTATACAAATTGAAGTAGAAGGAGGAGGAGCTGCTACGGGAGGAAGAACTGAAAAACTTGCAAAATGGAAAACATTAGTGATTGGTGATGAAAGAAAGAATTTCAGAAATAAACAAAGAAGAATGAGGTGACGAGAAAATACCTGAACTGAAGTAGGAGGAAGAGGAGCTGCTACGCGAGGAAGAGGAGCTACTACGCGGGGAGGAGCTGATAAACCTGCAGAAATTGAAAAAAATTAGTGAATGATAATGAAAGATATAATTTAAGAAATAAGCAAAAAAAATGAGGTAAGAGAAAATACCTGAATAGTAGTAGGGGGAGGAGGAGCTGCTACGGGAGGAGGAGTTGCTAAACCTGCAAGAATGGAACACAAGTAGTGAATGGTGATAAAAGAAAGAATTTAAGAAATAAACAAAAAAGAATGAGGTAAGAAAAAGTACCTAAACCGAAGTAGGAGGAGGAAGAGCTGCTACAGTGGAGGTGCTGCTAAAGCTGCGAAAATGTCAACAATTAGTGAATGGTGATGCAATTTTATTTTTTTTAAAAGAAAAAAGAATTAGGTGAGATAAAGTATCTGAAACGAAACGAAATGAATACAAGAAGTACCAATTGTGGAGATCGATGAGAACGCCATACCCAACCGTAGCCCTGTAGCTCAACGACAAAGAAGGTAGAATAAGGACCACCTTACACCGTATTCATCAACTTTATTCATCAACTTCAATCAGATTCAAGTCCCAAGCTAGACGATCACTTAACACAGACCTTTGTAATAGACTTGTGTTCATGAATGGGTGGTGTTAATAATAATGCCATGGGGACAATCACTGATTTTGGAGTGAAAACATACAAAAAGGACATGTTGTATAAAATAAAAAATAACAATACAGAAAGAATCTGAGGTACGGAAAAGTTCACATACAAAAAAGAAAACAAAGATGCAAAGGATTGATGAATGCTTACAAAACCATGTGTTCATGCGCGTGAAGAAAGCCATTGAGACTATTCCTGGCATACCCTAAAACCGGGAAGCTAGCTGAACTATGAAAGTAGTATAGCCGAGAGGAGGAATTGCCTCTGCAAACACCAGAAAGAATTTTGGAGCGGCACGAGCAGGAACTCCTTCGTGAAGATTGACATATTTATCTCGTAGCTGGCGGTCAACTTCAGTGATAGGAATCAACTGAGACAAAATTGCGTTCCTTTTTGCAGCAATCGCTTCAATTTTAGAGCTTGTAACCTGCATTAGCATCCACCGTCAGCAATTTTCCTGATATTTAAGATCATACTTCAACATCAAAATAGAACAGAAAACTAAAAGTGTCTCAATAGCAAAAAAATAAAATTAGAATCGCAACAGCACATATTTGTACTACTATTTGAGGAGAGGTTTCAAAATCCAACAATAGCTTCATATTGATCAGAAAAAAATTGATGATAACTCAAATTAAAACTGAAAGCTCCTGAAGCAAATGACTAAATGCTTACAAAACTTGGTTGTTGGTGATGTTGGGCATGCCGTCTAGTGGGGATGTAAACATGGCAAGGCAAGCATCGACTTCACACAAATGCATATATCCATTCATGTTTCCACTGCACATGGAAAGCCGAAAACATTTCAATTAAAACTGCGAAGGGTACACCATGCGAAGTAGTAGCGTACATATACAGATTTAGAAACAATTTTGAATTATCACCTAAAGTAAAGTTTACCTGTTTAGAGATAAATACACGAATATTTACAGGAAGGACCTATAACATAGACGCAGGTTTGACAACTCAACTGAACCATTCACCTAGGGGCAGTTCCGCCTGCAGTTGCTACCAGCAGGAGTTGTTCGGTAATCACCCAGCTCCCGACGCTCAAATGCTTCAAAGTTGTTCTCAGATGAATCCTCGGCAGCAACACCAGCAATGTTTTCTCGCAGATAAAACTTCTCAACCGAAGTTGAAAACAACACAAAGACAGCATCAAACACCACGCCTCTACGCATCATGAACCAAGATTATGCCCGGCTTCTCTCACACAGTTTGCTAGCACAACTCAATGATATCGACAGACCCGTGGAAAGAGCTTAATAATAAAAAGCAACCATTCAAAACTGCAAAAGCTAAGAGCCTCATCCAATCCCCTCCAGTTAACCTCTCTATTAAAGAGGACCAAACCAAAATCTCCAAATTACAACAACTCGTCTCAACCATCTAGTATCAACAGATCCGTAGAGGAGCAATGCAAAACATGGTAGAATTGATTATCGTCGGCACATGTGACGGTTGCAGTCTCATCCACTCGAGTGCTGCGCGGACGGAAGGTGCTGCGCGGGGGTCTCTGCGCTCAACGCTGCTGCGCGAGGACTCGACGTGGACTCGGGTGTTGCGAGAGGAATGTCGGCGTCGACACGGTGAGCGTTGGGTGTGTGCTGCGCGGGAAGCGATGGAGCGATGGAACCAGGCGTCGACACAAGTTGATGGAGCGATGGAACGATGGAACGATGGAGCAACACAAGCTGATGGACCGACCCAAGCTGACGGCGTCGACACAAGCTGAAGGCTGCCGGAGTGCAACGTGGAACGACGTTGCTTAAAGCGATGGAGCAAGGCGAGGCGCGATGCTGCTTGGAGCGATGGAACGAGGCTGCACAAGTGCAGCGTGGAGCGAGTGACGATGTTGATTGGCGGGAAGGTGCATTGTCAAGGAGTGAGTGCAGCGTGGAGCGAGTGAGTGCTGCTTGGCGGGAAGATGACGTCAAGGTGGGACCCTAACCCTAACCAAGGTAACCTGTCCCGGTTACTCGAGCACCTTCATCCGTCATCAGGCCCCCTCATCCGTCATCCATCAGAACGAGTGAGGGGGCCAGTTCTCCATGGGCGCGGATTGAAAGATTATAGTGATTAGGGTTTACCACACGGTTCATTTTCTACCCTACGTTGAGTGGATCAACAAACTTTGGCTTCACTTGGTGTCAAATTTTTGCACTACACAAGGTCAAAATTCATTACCATTATGTTAAGCAAGTAATTAGTTCCTTGTACACCAATTTTTAGAGGTAGAGAAGGGGTGTAGCATATTCAATACAATTGTGCAAGGGAATGGGGGTTCAAAATTGGCCAATTGAGGTTTTCTTTTTTTGTGAATTTAATATGTTTTGGAATGATAATTGGAAGAGTCAAAAACAAGGTTTACAATACATATTGTTGTGGAAAAAATAAAAAGTAAAAAGTATGAAGATCTTCAAATTTTATGTGGAAGAGAATAATTGTTTTAGTACGTTGCTTGACAATGAGTGAAAATAATTGACTTGGGTTTAAATGCTTTTTCCACTAAAGACAATTTTATTTTGCAATTTTTTAATGAAGGTAGTATTCTTTATATATATATGAAAATTCTCAATATCAACTGAAAACCTCTGACAAAAAATTTGGAGCTGACTCCGATCCCTTAAAAGTTTGTAGCTGGCTTGGAGCTTAGAATAGCAAACTTTTCTCCAAAAGCTCCGGTGTGAAAAAAATTCATATTTCCACAAAGCTATTGCTATGTCTCATCTTTATAAAAAAAAATAGAAATTTGTGATTGAAACTCAGACCATAGGAACCTACCCAAAATGGATATTGTCTCTAAAAAACAAATGGTCCTCTAGGGGTTAATATATTTTAAGCCCTTCATAAGTAAAATGTGACAAGATGACTCAACATCATTTCATAGGTAGATGAAAATACGTCCATTGACAAGAAATGAAAGCAGACATAAATTTATCCATAGTCTAATATGTGGATGCTTCAACATTTAGAAGGTTTTTTCTTTAATGATAATTATTATCAAAAAAGTTTCTCAAAAATTAAAGTAATTAGAATCACATTTCCAACAAGAAGATGAAATTTCAAAGTGCACATATTTGCAATGCATGTAGCGTAGGCAAGTTGTCAACTCCTACCGGGCACTTTCATACCAATAGGAAACATCTCCAACCATTTGATAATTGTGAAAGGCATCCATCCATTGTCACATTGATGTAAAATTCCAAAAATATTAAATTGATTAAATATTTTTTATACAACTATTCAAGCAATGCAAGGCTTGTCAAATCCATTGAGTAAAGTGAGAAGGGTTTATCTATAGGCATGGCTTTAGTAGGTCAAGTAGCCCATTAATTCTAAAAAAAGAAGGATTCAGGGCTTTCATTTCAAACCAAATTTAGTAGAGGTTACAAGGATTTATAATATTATTGAAAATTGAATTTCATAGCTTCAATGATATTCCATATATATATATAGAAAAATCATTAAAATTTCAAGCTAATTGACCATTGAAGCTAAGATACAAAACTATATTTTTGTATTTCAACTAAGTAAGAAAATTTCTATTTATGACAGAATTTAATTTAAGAAATAAGAAAATGGCTTAGAATCAAGGCTCTAGCTCCACATTCTCATTCCTCCCTCTCCATTGTAGCAAGAGGGATAGTCAATTTTGTGCGTAAAGAGGTTATTATCCACCCTTGTCAGCATATGTGCACTACAAATCATTCACTCTCAAACTACCACCACTTGTAACAAGGGATTGAATACAATTGACCTCTTAAGCTGCAACTCCACTCTCACACTTTATTCTATTCCCACCATTCCACTTCTTTAACAATTGTTATTGATTCACTCCTGCAATGCCACTTCAATTGGCTCCGTTTGGTCCATTTCCTAGTATAGAATTGAATTTACTCTTTCAAGGCTTCGGCATAAGGAAAATATCACTAGCTAGGTAATTCAAGCCTCATTTGGTCATCAATTTTAGTACCCTTCCTTTGTCCTTGACTATAAAGTTGAGTAGTGCCAAAAATCCTTTTTCTATGTATTTAATTTCTATTCACCCAAGGTTATGTAATGTCATTCAAATGACATCACATGCTACAATTGCATGCTACGACTTGGGTGAGCAAAATATAAAACCACACTAATTATAGTTTTGATGTAAAAGTCAGACACTTTATAACCTTTAATTTAAGAAATAGCATGAATTTTTAGTAGCTACTTCATGAAAAGAGTGAGGTGGAAAAGAGGTCCTTTTATAAAATCAAAATACCTCTTTTCCACCTCCAACGCAATAGTTCTTCACAAACTCAATGGTTCCTAGTCAATCTTCATATCATGGACTTGGTGGTTCCAAAAGATCATCGTAGTTTACCAATATGAGGGTTTTTCAACTCCTTGTGGGCAATGTCATGACCTGCTCATTGGGCGCCAACCATCAAAGTCCCTTTCATTCCCTTGTTATCATAGTCCACATGTGTGGTTCTCCATGCACAATTAGGTTTTTGAGCTCCGCCTACTCGTACCGCTTCCTTCTTCATGTAGCACCACTCTTCCTACTTGTCATCCTGCTGCTCTGCCTACGACACTCCTTCTCGTGCTTTAAAGTGGTGTTCAACACAAGCTAGCTCCATACAATTTAGAGATGAGGATTCAATATGATATATAATTTAGGGTTCTATATATGCACGTAGATTAACCCCTAAGGACAATTTGTACCTAAGAGGTACAATTTGAGATTAGGCAGGTTCCCAAGATTCTAATTATGAAGATAGATGAATGAAAAACAATTAAAATTAAAAATCTTTGTGGGAATTTTTTTGGGGAACTATAGGGAAAAAGTAATCATCCTTCAAACATCAAAAATTTAAGTCAATTGGAAAATTGGGCAAGATAATATAGAGCTAAATAGTAGTACTACAAAGCTGAACAATGCATTTTTCTAGGTGAGTAGCAATAAACGAAAGTTCATAGCAATCTGCATTGTCTTTACTTCAAAATGCGTTAAAGTTAAGGGTTGTATTGTCTTTCAAAAACATCTTTTTCTCCAAATAGAAGAAGGCACTATAGTTTTATCCATAGTTCAAGTTTTAGATCCAGAAACTATTTATCTATCTTTAATATAATATTTCTTTCCTATGTAAATGGCTACTTTCTATGCCCCAAGTAATTGCAAGTCCAATTTTCCACTTTTTATAAACCTCCATTACTTGTGATTTTTGGCATGCAATAACCTAACACAAGGTAGAACAAAAATTCATAAAACTTATGCAATGTGTAGTGGTAAATATGGCATTATTGTGGTTCAAAGTACATTGACCATGTCTGAGCAGGGTAGAAAAAAAAATATAGCACGTTTCAAATGCATGTAATTAAAATTTGTGTGGTCAAACTTTACCGAATTTTTGGAGTGTTTCCTTCAAGTACTTGACTTGAAAACCTATGGTTGAAAATAATGAAATGTTATTTTTAATTAGTCTTGAAACTTCTCATCTTCGGGAGGTACACCAAACACTAAAAATAGTGTGGATTCATTAGAAATGTGGATGAAAATTGATGTGGACCTCATCAATTTTGGTTTTGGAACAAAATTAATGTGGACACATTTCAACATGTGTCATGCCCCTCATTGCCACCTCACTGCCACTCACTACCAAATATCTTCCACTCCCCACCACTTGCCACCACCTCTTACCATTACTCACCGCCACCTCACCACCACTCACCATCAGCTCTCCATCAATCCACATTAATTTTGTGTCAACAATTTTGAAACATCTTAGACTATTTTCTCAAGGACATGATTTGATGTGAATGGGGTTTAAGTGAACCACTTTACTTTGCATTTAGTGGAATTAGTGTAGGTAATTTAAAATAGTGTGGTCCACGACGTATGCAATGTTTGGTGTAGTTTTGGGGTGGTTTCGGTGAAACATAGTCTTGGTCATTTAGGGGTTAACAACAGAACGGAGTTGGTTGTTGTCGTCTCTTAGTTCCTTTGGCTCATATTATATCGCTTTCTTGGTTATCTGAAATTATGCAGACCGTGAGAGATCTAGTCAGTTATTTTGCTTCTGCAGCTTGAATTCAAAGACTTGATCAGGATGCTCTTTGGTTTGCTACTTCTCATTGGTGTATTGGTGGTTAAATTTTCCATGGGTTACATTGCGACCAGCTTAGGTGGAGTGACGGATAATAGTTCTTTTAAGTCAAATGGGGTCTAAAATCACATTGTATGTTGAAGGAAATTAGGCAAAAAGTTGAAGAATGAAGCTCAATGAGCATTTTTTTCAAATTTAAACTCAAAGATTTCAAATAGATATAGAATTTTAAAGCCCAAAATCCACTTGAGCCTGTAAATGTATTGTAGAGTATGTGGTACTTGTGATGGGTTGGATCATAATTTCGTGCACCCCCCTTTGCCCAATGCTAGGAACTGACAATGAATGAAAGAGAGAAGGCAAACCATGGATGACCAACATATGCATGATTGAAAACCGCACCAACGTGTTAAAACATTTGAGTGAGGCTACCAATGAGAAGCTCAAAAAATTGCACACATTCATAACCCCATGCAACTATTAAATAATTTTATTTACAAATTCTCAAAAATTCGTGTTAGACTTCACCATTTCATGTATAGTCTACAAAACCGTTTCGGGCGGAGGTCCAGTTATAGGTTGTTCTACCTTAATCTCCAATAAGCATATTCTATATGGCAAATGTGAATTTAGCTTCTGTAAACAGATTTAGAGCATGAATATGGTACGCAACTGCTCGTCTCTAGAAAATACACCAATCATCTTATGCAAGTTCTTTGATGATCACCAAATGAAAACAAATTCATAACACCTAAATTCATAAAGAGTGGAGACTAAAAACAAAAGTTATTATTTGTGTGTCCAACCGTGAGATCCTAATCTCTATTCATAAAACCACATGATAAAATCACATGCTTGCAAATTATAATAATCTTTGGCCACATGGAATAAAAGATTAAAGATCTTGAAGTGAAAAATAAAAAATAAAATCTTCTAAGTTCCCTATGTTTCAAGGATCAACAAACTTTGACTTCTCTTGGTGTTGCATTACAAAAGATTTTAAATTTATGCCATTATAATGTATGTGATGTTAATTCCTCATACACCAATTAGAAGTATTAGAGAAGTGAAGCATTTTTAAAAAAAAAAAACAAAGAGAGGTTAAAAATCATTAGAACGCATTTTTAATTCATTCAACCTTGTATAAATTCAAAATCTGTACAATCAAAACTAAAGCTCATGCTTGTTCCTTATGAAAATCTGGAGATAGGAAAAGATTAAGATCTCCTTTTTTTTATGAGGAAATGAAATGTGTTTTCTCAAAAAAGGTGAGAAAACTTTGACTTTTCTTTGAGGAAAAATTACACACTGTATAAGGTTTTTTTAACAGTTTCAAACTAAACAACATCATTAAATTGTATGAAAAACCTCATATGAATTGTGTAGCAAAAGTATTTGAAGTGGCACAAAATGCCAGCTCTTGGCAAAAGATGGCCTAAATTTTTATCAACTGGTTTGATGAATCTTTTATTTCCCATGAATATTATATTTCCATGAATCTTTTTATCTTCTTGTATCTTTGCTCAAAATTTCAAGTACTGAAAATACGATTGCAACCAAGGGAAGATGCCCAAGATTTGCAATAGCCCACCTTGGGACTTTTGGACTTTAGGGGTTAATATTAGAAATGCTATCTTGTAAGCGGTGAGCAGCAAATACTCTTTAGTTTAGAGGTTTTGGCATATTTTTTTAAATTGTTAAAGTGCACCACCTATGACAAAGGTTTATATTCAAATTGTTTTGAGAATTTTAACTATATTTTTGGAATTGATACGAGGACAAAAGTTATGGAATGTATCAAAGTAAAATTTAATTTGGAGAGAAGGAACAATGTCATAATCATCATATACACACAATTCTCTATGCAATGACACAATCATTCCAATGTCCAAATATATATCCATGCATATACACATACAAAAAGTGTTCTGTTGCATCCAAAATATATATATTGCAGTCATGATGAATAAAATAAATTACAACAAGGAGGATATATCATCAATTTTAGATATTGAACTTTTCATAATTAAGAATACGATTTCTTTCAAAATTATGATATGACCATATTTGATAAAAGAATACAAAAGGGTATGCACATTTTTTATGAACAAGTATTAAGACCTTAATACAAACTTTGGGATAGACAAGCTACAATGGACTCCAAACTATTGAATTGAATCTTCACCCTCTGTTACCTATCTATATAAAAATGCTTGCTCCCCTTGAAGTAACTACAAAATCATAGTACATTGTGGAGATTGGTAGGAATCAAATGTGACACATTTGAAACAATCTAATTCCAAGTTGGAGGTTATGGATGGATTTGGAGATGAGGTTCTCAAATACATAAACACATACACATTCAAATAATGATAGTTCAAAACAAAAATCCATTATTAAATACTCCAAGGTAGCATACCAATCTTTCTAATATTTTTATATGGACAATTTTTATGGACTCTAAGAATTCTATTGGAGAGAAGGTTGTAGATCAACGACAAGAACCAAGCAATGGAAATATTGAGACCATTACAATGCCCATTTTCATAACTATAAGCCACATGGAAATTCAAATAACAAACAAACTCAAAATTACGAATCCTCCATTGAAATATCACTGGAGCAGTGTCCTCCAATTCATCCATCACTATTGTGTAAATCACTATCTAGTTTGTGGACTTTGACAATTGCGTCTTTGTCAATGAAATGATGTACTTTAAACTTAAAAGGAGCAGTCCGTGGAGAAGGTGGAGGAGACCAAAGTGTTGCAAGTTCATTTGCAACACCTTCAACATAAGAAGGGAAAATTAAAGACCCTGGAGGGCTTTAGTATTCCTTTCCATACCGCGATAGCACTCCCTCATGAGGTGTTGATTAGGAAGTCATCAACAGCGTTAAGAATTGTCTGCTTGAAAGGTATATCATGTAAGTGTTGGTTTACATACTCATCGTTTAGTATTTTAACAATTGCAGAAAAGTCACTAAAACCATAGAAGACTTATTTACAAATCATCTTCGATGATGTCTTTACCTCAAGTTTATCATTGTCCTCCAATGGTTGTCTATTTATTGTTTTGAAACAATTTTTGGAACCGTAGATCAAACTTCTGTGGATTGGGGGAATATAAAAACAAATATTTGATCAAATAAGTTCTTGTCCTACTCAAAAGCAATCGTATGGCACTTGTGGCTTTTCCAAGAACAAACAAAAGCCCCTACACATCAAAAACTTGCAATTAGAAGATACATGACAATAGAAAAAATGACCAAGTTGTAAAAAAAATTAAAAAAACGCGTTAGTTAGTGTCATGAGATCCATAACTATGTCTTCTTCCTTTGTGCATAGGTCCATTGAAGCCTCAAAGAAGGTTTTCAAATTTTTACGTGCCCCCCGCCATGGCTTACTTGTGCTCAAATAGAATGTGAGAGACTAATTTATTTACCCTTGAGAGGTGGGAGTAGTTCTATTACACTAGCCTATGTCCCATGGCCATATGCTTAGTAAAGAGAATGAACAAACACTATAGTCACGCCGGTCTCCTTCGGATACCGGAGTTCTTATTTTTCTGAGAGAAATTGCATACAATTAGGGTGGCTGGGAAGAGAAAGGAGCAAGCCGTTGATGGCGAACCACTTGGATTTCTTGTAATAGTTGGCCAACTCCACCCAAGCAATAACTTCATTCAATATGAATTTGGAGTCCGAATAGAAGGCAATTACCACAACATGGTCTTTGAGAAATTGAGATGCAAGCTCAGAACACTTTTGAACCCACCTCCACTCCTTCCTTTTGCTCATCTCATCAAAAATATGGAGCTGGTTCTATACTAGAATGTTGAAAGAGGCAAAAAACCCAGTGACTGATAAGCTTTTGGGAACATCAAGGTTGGATAGTGTCTACCCTCGAGAGGGGAGAGTAGTTCTATACTAATAAACCTATGCCTATTGGACATGGATTTAGCGGTGGAACAAACATACACTTTATTTACTCCGGCCCTCTTCAAACAGACACTTTACTTACTCCCTTCAAGAACCGGAGTTCTTCTTCTTTCTGGGAACATCAAAGATCATCATGTCTACCTATGGATTGAAACTTTCCATGCCCATGTAATGTTTTTTCTTGCTACGTATATGTTTAAAAATCCAAGAAGAAAATGCAATCAAAATTTTGGGCTTATCCAACCTAGTGAGATCATTAAAGACAGACTAAATACTTGAATCGCCTTGTCAATGAACATTGACTTTGGTTGTAGAATCTTCCACGTCAATAACCGGAAATAAAAAACTATTTGTCAAGGCTTCACCATAAACAAAAAATGTTGGCTACTCGAGGAAGGAGAAATGCCTAGCGGCAAAGCAAGAACTGAAGCGGCAATGAATCCTTCAAGATCCAAACTTAACAATAACATTTCCAAGCCTTCTTTTCCAAACTACATGCGCCAATACTTTGTTTCATGCAGAAATTCACA